>OZ017780.1:13529567-13649958 GCA_963969325.1 Lycopodina hypogea | reverse complement strand
GTCAATATCGCACGAACACGATCATTGACGCGAAATGTTTCGCGGCCTACAAGCTGCTCGCGCGGCAACAGGCCTTCGGCATTGTTGCCCAGATCGACAATAACATTGTCACGAGTCACCTTCTTGACAGTGCCAGCGACCAGCTCACCAATTCGGCCCGCATATTCCTCGACGACTTGAGCGCGCTCGGCATCGCGGACGCGCTGCACAATAACCTGCTTGGCCGTTTGTGCCGCAATCCGACCGAATTCAACATTCTCTACCTGCTCTTCGTGAACATCACCAATCTGCAAATTTACATCGACCTCAGCGGCCTCCTCGGTAGTGAATTGAGTCCCTAACAGCGCCAACTCATCGTCGCTCACTACCAACCAGCGTCGTTTGGTGACATAGTCACCCGTTGCCCGATCAATAGTGACTTCGATGTCAGACTCTTCGCCGTAACGCTTTTTGGTCGCTGTGGCCAACGCCAGTTCAATCGCTTCAAAAATAATGCCTTCATCGACACCTTTCTCAGCGGACACCGCCTCAGCAACTAACAGTATTTCCTTGGTCATTCTGCTCTCGCTCGCTCTCGCAAATCTTGCTCACACTATGTGCGGAGTTTAACCTGCGCCCTGTCAATAGAACTCAAGGAAAGTAAAAATTCAGAATCTTCAATCTGAATGACTACATCCTCTCCCTCAATACCTTTCAGGGCGCCTTTAAACTTGCGCCGCCCATCAAAGGGCACGCGCAAGCGTATTTCTATCCACTCACCTACATATTGCAGGTAATGCTCTGGGTGGAACAACAATCGATCCAGCCCAGGTGAAGACACCTCCAGCGTGTACTCGCCGGTAATCGGGTCTTCAACATCCAAAATGCTGCTGGCCTGCCGACTGACCCTGGCACAATCATCAGCATTGATGCCGTTTTTGCCGTCTATATATAGCCGCAAGGTTGTATGGCGCCCTCGCGACAAATATTCCAGACCCCACAGCTCAAAGCCGAGAGCCTCAATGGCAGGCTCCAGCATCGTTTGAATCTGTTCATCCTTCGCTGCCAAAGCCGCTCCACTTACTTTCCTTACGCTTTTCTTACGCCTAGCAAAAAGCCCCTAAAAAGGGGCTTTTGACATAAGCGCCTTCAGACCAGCTAAAAGCGCTCGATTGGTAGCGGGGGCCGGATTTGAACCGACGACCTTCGGGTTATGAGCCCGACGAGCTACCAGGCTGCTCCACCCCGCATCAAACTGATCTCACAAAGCCCCTTGGTGCTTTGCTATTGGGCTGACTCGTCGATCAGCCCAAAATCAAGGTGGAGCATTATAGGTACCGCACCCCCTGTGGTCAACCGCTAAAAAGCCCCCTGAACACATTGATTTTTCGGCATTTTCCCGCTTTTAGAACGTGCTGAACGAAGTGTCGACTTCACCGGCAAAGCACTTAATCACCCCAGGGTAAGATTCAGTGACATAGTAGTTGTATTGGCCGTCAACCGTCATACTGTTGCACTCGTCCAGATTATCCCCATTGGTGAACTCGCAATCATCCACATAGGTGCCACTGCGGCTGAGCCTGAGCAGCGATGCTGCGAAGATCAGCGAAGACCGATAGTCCCGCGAGTACCATGGCGCAAGCTGCTGTTTCAGAGCTTCAAACAGGAAGCAACCTGAAGATTTGGTGCCGAAGGCGGGGCAATTTGCAGCGCAAATTGCGGCTGAGCCTGAGCAGCGATGCTGCGAAGATCAGCGAAGACCGATAGTCCCGCGAGTACCATGGCGCAAGCTGCTGTTTCAGAGCTTCAAACAGGAAGCAACCTGAAGATTTGGTGCCGAAGGCGGGGCAATTTGCAGCGCAAATTGCGGCTGAGCCTGAGCAGCGATGCTGCGAAGACCAGCGAAGACCGATAGTCCCGCGAGTACCATGGCGCAAGCTGCTGTTTCAGAGCTTCAAACAGGAAGCAACCTGAAGATTTGGTGCCGAAGGCGGGGCAATTTGCAGCGCAAATTGCGGCTGAGCCTGAGCAGCGATGCTGCGAAGATCAGCGAAGACCGATAGTCCCGCGAGTACCATGGCGCAAGCTGCTGTTTCAGAGCTTCAAACAGGAAGCAACCTGAAGATTTGGTGCCGAAGGCGGGACTTGAACCCGCACAAGCATAGCTCACTACCCCCTCAAGATAGCGTGTCTACCAATTCCACCACTTCGGCTAATTTGTTGTCCCGGTTACTCCACAGGCGCATCAGGTATATCGCTGTCGTCTGCGGATATACCAGCAGGGATATCTTCCTGTAACTCAGGCAGGTCGAGCACATCATCCTCAACGGCCTGTTCGATTGCGGGCGCCATTAATTCCAAGTCGTCGACTGGCTGAGTGCCATTTTTGGCGACGACAGCCAGCCCAAAACTAGTGGCAAAAAAAGTAACAGCCAAAAAGGCTGTAACCTTAGCCAGCACATTGCCACCACCATCTGCACCAAACAGGGTTTGCGAGGCACCTGCACCAAACGATGCGCCCATATCCGCGCCTTTGCCTTGCTGTAGCATAATCAAACCAATGATCGCCAACGCAATCAAAAGGTGTGCTATTAAAATTAACTGCTCCATAAGTGCTATCCGGCGGCCTTAACGATGGCCGCAAATTCTTGTGCATCAAGGGCTGCACCGCCCACTAGTCCACCGTCGATATCGTCCTGGCTGAATAATTCTACTGCATTGGCAGCCTTTACACTGCCGCCATACAGCAGTCGAATCTTGTCTGCCGCTTCACCCATTGTGTCTCGTAAAAACCCGCGGATAAAGGCGTGCATCTCCTGCGCTTGCTCCGGGGTTGCAGTGTGTCCAGTGCCGATTGCCCACACCGGTTCGTAGGCCACGACATCGTCAACACCCAGCAGCGCTGCTACCGCCTGCAATTGCTCTGCGACAACCGCTTGAGCCCGGCCTTGCTCACGCTGGTCAAGAGTTTCTCCCACGCACACGATGGGTATTAAACCTTCGCGCTGTGCTGCTTTACATTTCTCCGCCACCAATTCACTGCTCTCACCGTGATACTGGCGTCTCTCTGAGTGCCCGAGAATCACCCGGTCACAGCCCAATTCTTTGAGCATTGCCGCTGAATCGTCACCTGTATAGGCCCCGGATTCATGCTCGCTACAATTCTGGCCACCCACAGCAATCTTTGAATTTGCCACGAGCTGCACTACATGAGACACATACACTGAAGGTGGACACACAGCAACTTCAGCCTCTGCGCCTTCACAATTTGTGTCTTCACAAAGAGCCAGTAACTCCCGCAAAAGTGCTTCATTGCTGGTCAGGCTACCATTCATCTTCCAGTTGCCTGCAACCATGCCTCGTCTCAATGCAGATGGCATGACATCTCCCGATCACAAAACGGCGGCAATCTTACCCAAGTCGCTTTTAACATACAAGCCAACAGACTAGTCGCTTCACCGGGGCTTTCCCTGAAGTAGGGCCTCCACATGGCTCGCCAACATGCGGCACAACTCTTCAACCAGGGCGGCTTCCTCACCTTCTACCATCACCCGAATAACGGGTTCAGTTCCCGAAGAGCGCAGCAACACCCGGCCCCGCTCACCCAACTGACTTTCAACCCCAGCCACAATTGTCTGCAACTCAGTGTTATCCGAGAGCGAGACGCTACCTGTAGACTTCACATTGATCATATGTTGGGGAAATTTACTCATTCCGGATTTCAAATCTGCCAGGGAGGCATTCGCATTTCGCATGGCGAGCAACACCTGCAGTGCCGCTACAGTGCCATCACCGGTAGATGAGACTTCTGCACAAATAATATGCCCTGATGGCTCACCGCCTAACAACCAGGCATTTTGCCGCATCAGCTCATTCACATAGCGGTCGCCCACTTTGGCGCGCGCAAACGCAATGCCCCGCTCCTTCAGAGCCAACTCCATACCCAGGTTGCTCATCAGCGTACCAACAACCCCATCAACCTGTTTGTCGCAGGCAATGATGAACAACAGCTCATCACCGTCTACCGTTCCACCCAGATGGTCTACAAATAGTACGCGATCAGCGTCGCCATCCAGGGCAATACCCACATCGGCTTGCTCCTCGATCACTGTTTGGCGCAGCAATTCCAGAGAGGTTGAACCCACCTCTCGATTGATATTAAAACCGTCGGGGTCTGCACCAATGACAACAACCTCTGCACCCAACTCTCGCAATACACTGGGCGCCACTTGATAACCCGCTCCATGGGCGCAATCCACAACAAGTGTGCTGCCACGCAAAGAAAATTTGCGCGGCACGGTCGATTTGCAATACTCGATATAGCGACCACCTGCGTCATCCAGACGCCAAACTTTGCCTAGCTCCGCTGACTCAACCGTGCTAATCGGCAGATCCATCTCTGCCTTGATGGCCAGTTCTACTTCGTCGGCCAACTTGCAGCCGTCAATGTTAAAAAATTTGATGCCATTGTCGTAGTATGGATTGTGAGAGGCGCTGATAACAATGCCAGCTACGGCCCTCCCCCCCCACCCCAAATATTCCTACGTAAAGCATCACCCATGGTCTACTTTGAAACCACTTCAGTATGGTTGCAGTCTTATAATTAAAATCAAACTGATTGCATCCATTAAAACCTCAACTGTACCTCATATCCTGCACTTGATGTCAACCTCAAGAGAAGGCTGATGACAAAAGCCTTACACATGAAGGCTGACTATTGTCTGACAGGATGTGCAGGTGGTCAGGCTCCCCACTCGTGTCAACACAACATCAGGTCCCCACACATTCAACACCCCATCACTCATCATTCACAGCTGAGATGTCAGACACAACTGGGCAGAATGTTGGGCTGAACACTTATTCATATTCCACGTGATTACATTCTCAAAGTCGCACAAGTATTGTCAATAAAGCTGTGTACTGCTAGTCCCATTGCCCATCTGGGAACAAAGACATCTCATTCTCAACAAAGTGCAGACAACAAAGGAAAAATATCCCCATGAAATAGGCGGCAAACCACGAGATGTCTCTGAGATACTTCTCCACTAAAAATGGCTGACCCAAACTACTTTATACCTTGTACTGAGCATTTTAGGGGCCTCTACAAACTAAAATACCCAACTTCATAATTATAGTGCCCCTGGTGGCCATTTTCAGACAAACTGAGGTCACCAATGGACTCGGTGGCCTCCATAACCATATACCCCACTGCCTTATGGCTGCACACTGGCACACTGGCACTGCAGGACCAAATGGTCGATGGTGAAACTCACCACTTGGAGACCTGCTGGCTTTGCTGGCAGGAAATAAGCTACAGAATGATATATACAATGAAACTGTAAAAAGAGACAAAAATGTTGTTTGGTTGATAAATAGGCTGGAAATTAAATAAATCAATCAGGCCAGCCACTTCTCTATGGAATATGGCCTGAAGTGGACACCATTGGAAAGACATTAGAATAATGAGAGGCTAAAAACAAGTGGAAGAAATACGCAAGAAGAACTTATCATTAATTCTATCACCTCATGAATAATTCACATGTTGTGGGACCACATTCCTACTACTATGTAGTGGGTATCAGAAAAAAGGTCATTTTGGACGATGCTGATTAGCATTTCTGTAATGTGTTGTACTACTTTGCATACTAATGATAACAATAGACCCTCTGGGGTGTAAAAAATAAGTAATTTATTTGTGTATTTTTTTGGTTGTAATTGATTCTCCTTGTGCCCACCCCTTCCCCAACAAATCTCACCTTCCTGTTCTAACATATATGCATGTGCACTGCAGTACACATGCTTTCATACAGAAACATATATGCATATCCCTACAGTATACACTTGCATACTTACAGGAACAGAATTTTTGATAGGAGCTGTGGTTGGACTAAGCTGCGCTCCTGATGGGTTCTGCATGGTTGGCTGTACATGTAAGTGGTTGGAGCCGCTCCCTAACAAAGACAGATTGTTGCTGGCAGGAGATGACCTACTAGACATAACAAGGCCGGAGTTCAAGTGTGGGTGCATCACCATGGCAGCAGATCCAGTGGTACTGTGACTCTACAATCAAAAGGGACATCGTGACATACCCACAACTAAAATTGGAAGCACACTATTACTTTTCATAACAATTTGAACATGGTAAACCCACAGGCTGGGAAGTGATGCTAGACACCTGTGCCATTGTCAACAAAGGCTTATTCATGGATAAGTAGGTGTGGCCTCCATTAGCCACACCCATCACTTCAGCTGCCTCACTGACCTGCAGTAACTGGTACTGTCTCCGTTGCTGCTGCTGCAGTTGCATGTGATCAGGGGAGGGTTAGCCAGGAGAGTTATTGCTCTCCAAGATCTTGTGCTGGATATGAGAGGTGGCAGTGGCCATGGCCATTGCTGTGGCAGCAGCAACAACAGCTGCGGCAGCGGCTGAGGCTGCTGCAGCATGGATCTTTTCCTGACTAGGATTCTGATTCTGAGAATAGCCTACACCCATCGGTGATGCATGACCGGATGTGCCCAGCTGAAAACTCATTCCCACGTTGCCACTGCTGGAAGGTACCAGGACCACTTGCTTCGGGGGGAGGACCTTTGTTTATATGGTAGGCTTCCGAGTTCATGTTGAACATGTGGGAATTGAGTCTTGCTGCTCATGTAGAGACTGCAGATTGGAATTAATGGTAAAGGTCATCAATTCATAAACACTGTGTACAGAAATGTTCAAACTTAAGTCTATGCACATTCATACTTGTTAAGGAAGCTTGATTTAAATCAATTATAAAGTCACACACAAAATAAAATTGAATTAGCAAATGGAAACAAACTAAATCAATATCATTCCTCCCTCAAAGTTAGATGAGTTCAAATGTTTTTGTTAGTTTTTCTATCTAAAAAAAAAAAAAAAAAAAAAGGAAGAATAAAACAGATATCAATTTTCTTTTAATTGAGAAAGAATATAAAAAAGTAAAAGGACTTCAGTATGTTCATCTGGTAAAGGGTTATTAATATGGGCTGATGATTGCACATGTCATTTATATTCATGGTATCAGCATACCTGAGCCGTGGAAGGGTTCTCACTGATGGATGAGCATGGTAAAGAGGTCACACCAGCATGAACTGTGGTCACCACCTGTAGCTTTGATTGGTGAGGATGGGTGTGGTCTTGTAACCACTGAGAGACATCCCTGCACGGATATAAACATAGACTTCACCACATTAATGATCCATAAAGGTGTCAATGTCGAACACAAATGTACTCTGTAAGACGATACATTGGTAAGGCTTGAGAGGTAGTGTCACCCTGAGATATCCACACACACCCCCCCCCCCCCCCACCTTGCCCCCAGTTAGTTTTCCCCCTTCTCACAATTTTTAAGATCATATTGACACTGTGTGGTGGGCTTATGGATGAGTAATGAATACAGTTGGCAGATTTTTTCCTTTAAAAATGTCTGGTATTTGCTGGAAATCTACTGATTTAATTTCAGGTCCATCAACTTTGATTTTCATCAGTTTAGCCACATTAACATCACTGGTCCTGTTCCTCAGGTGTCGCAATTAGCTTCAATTGACTGGAAGATCTATCTACTGCTGCAGTTCCAACAGGTAAAAAATTAAAATATTGAGAAGCTTGATGACACAGAGTGTGGCTTGCTAGAAACTGAGTGCCAGCCAATCACAGACCAGCACTTCTACATGTCCACACAACCCAATGTCACCACACTCACTGACTGACACCTCCTCTGGATGACAGTGAGCACACACCTTGGTCTACATGTCCACACAACCCAATGCCACCACACTCACTCACTGACTGACACCTCCTCTGGATGACAGTGAGCACACACCTTGGTCTACATGTCCACACAACCCAATGCCACCACACTCACTCACTGACTGACACTTCCTCTGGATGACAGTGAGCACACACCTTGGTCTACATGTCCACACAACCCAATGCCACCACACTCACTCACTGACTGACACCTCCTCTGGATGACAGTGAGCACACACCTTGGTCTACATGTCCACACAACCCAATGCCACCACACTCACTCACTGACTGACATCTCCTCTGGATGACAGTGAGCACACACCTTGGTCAAAACTGTCCGGCATGTTGGCAAGGAGACGAGCCAGGAGGTGTGGCCCATTACGAAGCCGTAGCAATCCTTCAGACAACTGCACAATGGGAAGTAACGAGGGAAGCTCTGCAATAGCAATTAATGAATATATATATAATATCTCTGTCTCTTCAAGATTATTTTCAGTAAATTTTTTTCTAATTCACAATTAGTTTGTGCATCAGTCTGTCTGCCTGACTGTTTGCCAATTTCCATACAGCAAAAGCACTTAGTTGTAACCAATTAGTTGTAACAACAACAAAACCTTTGGCGGTTCCAAACAGTAAACAATTAGTTAAAAATCCATTCTTGAGAAAAATTGTGGAAATATGGAAGGTACCAATGGGATCAGTGTCAATAATGCCTGCATGTTACTATAAGCAAATATATATTTCTTAAATTACTGCATTGGTGATTGGACCTTCAATTTGAAAAATATGCCAATAATGGCTATTTCCCTTTTGTAGAACAATTTGAAGATTTCTGCGATAATATTTCTAGTGACCTTGGGAATACAGAGGAAACCTTTGGTCAAGATTTGTGCAGGGAAATGATTGACTGTACACCAAACGTTATTGCAATTCTATTTTCTACACTTGGAAGATGAGGGTTCCGTGGATTCGTAAATAAGCTTGGAGCTAACCTAATGAATAATATCACACTTATTCTTCCCTGACGGCCTTCACTTCTACAATGAGTGATTGGTGGGAGCATTGTCGGTGTTAACCCTTTACCTCTTTGGATTAAAATAACAGCACAGCACACACTCTCTCATATCAACACATTGGAACCAGAGACTGTTGGTATGAAAAAAAAGAGTTTTTTTTTTTAATTTTTAAAAAAAGAAGAAAAATTAATGAAGAAAAAATTTTTTTTGAATAAGCAAAACCAATTAATACATGAATATTAAAATAATATTAATAATAATTTTATCATTTGTTCAGACTCTGCAAAAACAGGGAACTCAGGTCAGATTTGCGAGGGTGTACTGTATCGGAGAATCATAAAAATATTTAGAATCTACCAAAAGTGAAACAATTTTGACAAAACCTCATACGAAAAAAAAAAGAAAAAAAAGAAAGATGGACGCATTGTTAAAGATCAACTTTGTGTGGGTTTTCCATCACATATGTGGTTTTCACAGCTAAAGAGCAAAGCCATGACTTAAATGAGTTAATAAGCTCCAATTTTCCAACTATTCTGGACAAGAAAAGACCAAGCCATGAGAGACCGAGTCCCTCTAATTAGTTCAGTACTAGGAAATGTATTAATAACAATGTTGAGTGATTAATTATCTCTCACAGAAGATACCACGAGCAACACCAGCAGATTATCATGAACAGTATAGTCGGTATATACACATGTAGTCCTTACATGGAAGTTGAGTTCAAGATAGCTTCTGATAGCATTCACCTCCACTATCCCAGCAATGTGCGTGTGCACAAGCTTCCTCTTCTCCTCCTCTAGGCCACGCCCACTCCACTCTATACATGAACACGTACCATGCACTTACCACACTCATCAATCACATGGTGCAATAAGGTAAACATACGGTCAACCTGTATAAACCTCTGACAAAGCTTGGGACACACTTCACAAAGGACCATTACCCCTCATGACAAACAAGTCTGGACTAGACCTGATATAAGTCATGCCTGTGATCAACTAATCATGAACCTGCCTTTAAACAGCCTTGAACAGCATGAAATCAGTAAACTACAGTGGGTATAGAGGTTATTATAAATGGTAAAGGATGGTTTTACTTGTCAATGAAAATTCATTGACTCAATTCGCAAGGAAGTTGATCAACGAAAGAATTCACTCCAATTCATACCTGCCATAAGCCAACAAGAACATGTATTCTCTACCATGCAAAATCCTGAGCGCACAGGGACCAAGCTAACATGGAGGGCTTAGTTATGTGGTTGTAAACACACCTGGTGCCTCAAAAGCCACACCCACTTCCAAATTAGGGATAGGACAGAGAACAATTCTGGCCAGAAATGGAAGGTGGAAAATCATTCTCTCCCATTAGGAGATAATATCACTTATTCTGCCAGAGAGAAGAGCACTGAAGACACGTGGAGTTGGTGCAGCCAAGAACATAGCTCAGGTGCTACAATTAATTACAACAATAAAGAGGTTGATACATCACTAAGGAGGTGGGCGTGGCATGCACCCTTTAAATCTGCGCATCCTTACCCAGCCAGCAATGAGGAAAATTTAGTGAAGAACCAGTAAAAGGTTTTGTTCTTCAGCTCTGTCTGAACAAAACGATCCTTACCTAACCCCAATCAAGTGGGTGTTACCAAATAACCCATACCCGCCGCCCCGCCCCCCCCCCTCCCCCCTTCCCAAAGCAGATCAAGGAAGAAAATTTAATCTACAATTATTGACAAGTAAAATTTAAAAAAAAAAAAATAAAAAAAAAAAAAAAAAAAAAAAAAAATTTTAAATAAATAAATAAAATTAAAAAATTCTTTTTCTTTTATTCCTTTCTTTTCAAACATCTTTTTTTCAAGGAAAAAATTAAAATGGTATCCTCTGTTGTATGATAATAACACTCCAATATCTGCTATGATGACCAAAATAGGAGTTGTGAAATATTGTCTGATTTCATTTTTCAATTGTTGTGAGTTCCAATTATGAATAAAAATTAGTTATGAAGGTAAGGACTCCAATATTTTTCATAATTTTAAATTTCTTCATTAAGTGGTGTGCATTTTAATGAGATATAATTGCATCAATACTCTGCAGGTGTTATACACCTTGTAGTGAGCTAGAACATCCTTGCAAATGAATCACACAGATATTCAATTTACAGAGAAATATATTAATATTTTCTACTCAACATAAAAGTATAACCTTAGCAAAAAATTTATTAAACTATATTGGTGATTGCCATCCCCCATACCACCACACAGGCTATACATGATCATGCATTCAATATATGTATTTTAGCTGTAATTCAAGTAATTTAGCATATATGCTTTCAAAAAAGAGAGGCTTCTATTCTTGTACCTTCAATCCTTTCTTAGATAAGTTAAACTCTTTTTTCCCCACTTTTTGAAGAATAATTTTTTTTTATAAATAGAAGGCATAAAAATAAAAAAAAATTGGAATCCTACAAGCCATTCTGCCTGTACATTCATACTTTTGCTGTTGTGTTCATGTCATTCACAGGAGTCTTTCTGACCTCATCTGAAGTATTTTAGAATGACTAAGTGTTTCACATTGTGTAATTTATAGGATAAGTGTACCACTCAAACAATTATAATTACTTGTTTAGGAATGTGTGATAAAATTGTATTTGTATTTCAATTATATAGTAGTTCAAATTGGAGAGTGGACCGACAGAAATGTACTCACCCTCACAAGGTGAAAACAAAACAAGCATTCTCTGTGAAGTTTGAAAAATCAAGGACATTATAATATACCAGATTAAATTTAATGTTGTTTTGAACATGTTAATATATCGAAATTTAACTTAAAGCTACTGTAATCTTTCTTTTTTCCTTTTAATCCATAACATTTCTGTTGATATAAAACCATCTTATGATAATTAGAATATATCAGAAGACTCTATAAATGTTAAATAAATATCCTAATCCTCTCCTCCATTGGCTAAAGTTGAGAGATTAATAAAAGTAGGTAGTGTTTGTTGTTGTTTTTTTTAAATCCCTGCAACCAATCCGCCTAATGTCAGACCTACCTTAACTGATAAGACTATCATATCATGCTACAGGTGAATAAATAATTTTAATATAATTTTCCTTTATTTTTCCTGTATGTGCAGATTTTTACTCCTCCCAAACTGCTGTTTGTTGTTTTTTGTTTTTGTTTTTTAAATCCCTGCAACTGATCCGCCCAATGTCAGACCTACCTTACCTGATAGGACTATCGTATTGTGCTATAGGTGAATCAATAATTCTAATATAATTTGCAATTTTTTCTCTGTATGTGCAGACTTTTACTTCTCCCAAACCGCTGTTTGTTGTTTTTTGTTTTGTTTTTTAAATCCCTGCAACCGATCTGCCCAATGTCAGACCTACCTTAACTGACAGGACTATCATATTGTGCTATAGGTGTATCAATAATTTTAACATAATTTGCAATTTTTTTCTCTGTATGTGCAGACTTTTACTCCTCCCAAACCGCTGTTTGTTGTTTTTTGTTTTGTTTTTTAAATCCCTGCAACCGATCCGCCCAATGTCAGACCTACCTTAACTGATAGGACTATCATATCGTGCTATAGGTGAATCAATAATTTTAATATAATTAGCAATTTTTTCTCTCTATGTGCAGACTTTTACTCCTCCCAAACCACTGTTTGTTATTTTTTTTTTGTTTTTTAAATCCCTGCAACCGATCCGCCCAAAATCAGACCTACCTTAATTGATAGGACTATCGTATCGTGTTACAGGTGAATCAATAATTTTAATATAATTTTCCTTTTTTTTCTCTGTATGTGCAGACTTTTACTCCTCCCAATCCGCTGGAGTGTTCTTCACGACACGTTCAGGCATTAATTAGGGCACTTCACTGCAAGCCCTTGCTTAAGATTCGTTCAAATCAAGCCGCTATTGGTGTGGTTTCTCAATGGGTGAGATTTGGTCACATGGAACACTAAGAAATAACCAATTTGATTGAAATTGGCACATTTATTAATTGTATCATACTTGCTTGATTAGTGAGATTACAGTCAATAATCCTTATATTTTAAATAGAGCAAACTTAACGTGTTAGTTACTGAGGGTGGCCCACTTAAAAACAACCCTTAGGGCAGGTTTTCTGCTTGTATTATAAATGACTATATGTATTTCTTGAACACCACTGACTGTATGAAAAGCCCAACAATTGGTGGATTGGTGGACTGGATCCCCCTCCCCCCCCCCCCCGGACATAGACAGTATCCATCTGCCTCCCGTCCTGAGGGCTGTGCGGTCTCATTTCAGGTAATCCAGTGTAATTCACCCTCATATGATGGCTGAAATGCTTGGGGAACACCTTCAAGCACCAGCTGTTTCTCATGCAGGGTGGGTGGGTGGGTGGGGAGGGCAGGGGTTGGCAACAACACAGGGGGTTCGCCTCATTTTTGAGATGATCAGGTTGTGGAGGTCAGGGTTAGTGTCAGAATCGGGTAGTTCTGTTGAGATATGTGATATTAGAGGGAATCAGTAATCATAACTAGTTATTTTACTCCAGGATCTATTATGGCAGGGTTGAATCACTTATGACACTATAACTTATCCCAGTGGATGAGCTATAGCTGCCAT
Organism: Lycopodina hypogea; assembly: GCA_963969325.1. Taxonomy (NCBI): domain Eukaryota; kingdom Metazoa; phylum Porifera; class Demospongiae; order Poecilosclerida; family Cladorhizidae; genus Lycopodina; species Lycopodina hypogea. The sequence goes on along the minus strand of OZ017780.1, from coordinate 13,636,583 downwards.
AACTGATCCCCCAGATGGGTGGGTTATAGCCCTGAGTAGTTATCCAATGTCAGTCCTAGGGTAACTAGGACTAAGAACACAAGAATATAACTATGAAATCATTAATTTCTGCATGTCATACACCCACATTGATTAGCTGATCTTTACATGATACAATTTAACCTTTCCATTCACCATTTACTACACACCTTGACTGTATAGCTTTTACTTTAACCTCTTCAATCACCATTTACCACATTAATGTATCATCTATAGCTTTCACTTTGTTTGGACATTTCCTTTGAGCCAGCTTGGCAGTCTGCTCCAGCTGTGCTTTTTTTAAGCAATTCCATTTTCAATTTAAAATTTTTGTTCTGTAATTAGGAAGCCCAAGTTGGGGTAATCTGGAAAAAAAAATTAAGCAAACTTCTCAAGACAATTATAATATACCAGCAACTTTTATATATTTACTGTACTACAACCCCCCTCCCCTCCTGATTTTTTTGTTTTTTTGTTTTTTTTTTGGTTTGTAGTTCTTTGTTGCTGTTGTTTTGTATAGAAAATTCTAATTCTTTTTTCCCAACCAGGGGGGACTTTTGGCACATTAAAAAATTTTTTTTTTTACATTCCTGTCACAGACCTACACAGGTTCATACCACAGAAAAACAGGAGCCAAAATTTATCATATATTAGGTAAAGTATAGAAAGTTAGCAAGTTCAAAATCAAGCATGCCATATTGTTTAAATTTGTCTTCGATATCCTTTTAGTTTAATAGGAGGTTGTGTAGACCCAAGATTTTAATAATATTTCAATATTTTAAGGTTAGCTAGGTGTGCTAGGTGTTCCCAGTTCGCTTGGTGTGAGGTTATCTAATAAGTAAGAGTTGTGTCTGAGTGTGAAATTGGGGGCTAGAAGAAGATTGAAGGATCTGCTCATCCGCTCCTGTGCTACATTCTGGTAAGAATATATAAGTCAGATGCAAAATAATTCTTTTAAATGTAAAATAGTCCATTGCATGTTCAGAATCTAACTGTTTTGCTCAGGTTTTCCTAAAATTGTGCATGAATTAAGAGTTTTATTTGTATATATTTGCTGCAAACAGCCCTCAACTCAGATTTGTCTTGTCTGGAACAGGCTTGGCTTTTTGTAGCCTTGAAGCATGCATGTGTGTATGCTGTTTGTGATGGGTGGGTGTTTGTGTGCATTTAAGACCGCCTGTCTGTTTGCCTGCATGCCTGCCAGCATGCACATGGATTAAGTGAACTTAATCTTTCATGGGGACTCATAGACAGAATTAACATTTTAATTGAGTACCACCTGGCCACACCTCTTCCTGTGTTTGTTACTGGCAAAATAATTCTATAATTGAGATTTGAAGCTGGTAGTTGTAAGTTCAACCCCATCAGGGTCATTTGTTCCTTTTTTCTTTTTTTTTTTTTTTGAAATTATTTTAATCTTATTAAATTTATTCCCCTTTCTGGTTGATCCTTTAATTAGCTTTTGGTAGCCAAAGCAACTTTGTGTGGGTGTGGTTACAACATATCCACACCCATTGGTACACCTACTTTCGGTTAATATTATCACTTTGTTGCTTGGAGAACATATGCCAAATTTCTACCTGGTTAGTCCTTAAATTAGCTTTTTCTAGCCAAAGTGATTTCCTATGGGTGTGGCTGTGATAAAACCACACTTATTGCCACACACATTGCTGGTTGGTGCTTTAATTACATTTTTGCTAACCAAAGTAACTTTCTGTGTGTGTGGCTTTCAAAAAACCACACCCACTCCACGTGACACTTGCCCAATTACTTGTAGTCCACATGCCAAATTTCAGCTGAATTGGTCCATAAATTTGCTTTTTGCAGCCAAGACAACTTCCTGTGGGTGTGGTTATAACCAAATCACATCCGCATGTGGTTAGTAATGCTCACCCTGTCACTTGGAGATCACATTCCAAAATTTAGCCTGATTGGTGCTTTCATTAGCCTTTGTTTGGCAAAATAACTTGCTGTGGGTGTGGCTTTAATACAACCACATCCACCTACTCCCATGTGACACTCAGCCAGTTACTTCTAGTCCATATGCCAAATTTGAGCCTGATTAGTCTATAAATTTGCTTTTGGCAGCCAAAATAACTTCTATGAGTGTGGCTATGACCAAACCACACCCACTAACCCTCCTGCATGTCATCAAAATGTTCACCCTGTCACTTGGAGACCACATGACAAATTTTTGCCTGGTTATTTCTTTAATTTGCTTTTGGTAGCCAATTTACTTTTTGAGGGTGTGGCTATGGAATAACCACACCCCATGTTTAATGCTGATTACTTGTAGTTTATATACCAAATTTTGTCCGGATTGGTCCATAAATTAGCTTTTGGTAGCCAAAGAAGAACTTCCTGGTGGTGTGGCTCTGATAAAACCACACCCACATGCGCTTGATAACGCTCAACCAGTTCCTTGTAAACTACATGCCAAATTTCAGCATGGTTATTCCTTTAATTGGCCTTAGATAGCAATACAACTTCCTGTGGGCGTAGCTACCACCAAACCACACCCAATGTGGTCAGTAATTCTTACTCAGTCATTTGGAACAACATTCAATTTTGGCCTGATTCGTACATAAATTAGCTTTTGGCAGCCAAAACAACTACTGATGTGTGTGGTCATTATAAAGCCACACCCATTGCCACACCCACTTCATAATGCTCATCCTGTTCCTTGGAAACTACATGCCAAATTGAAGCCTTGTTGGTCCTTTGATTAACTTTTGATAGCAAAACAACTTCCTGTGGGTGTGGCTATAGTCAAACCATACCCAATGTCGTTTATAACACTCACCCAGTTAATTGGAGTCCATATGTTGAATTTGGGTCTGATTGATATATAAATTAGTTTTTGGTAACCAAAATAGCAACCTATGTGTGTGGTCATGAAAAAAACCACACACATTGCTACACCTACACCCATTGCCACACCTATACATACTTAATAACATTCACTCGGTTCCTTGGAAACCACATGCCAAATTTCAACCTGGTTTGTCCTATCATAAGCTTTTGACGGCAAACAACTTCTTGTGGGTGTGGCTATAACCAAACCATACCCAACTTGGATAATAATGCTTATCCAGGTACTTGGAGACCACAGGTCAAATTTCGGTCTGATTTGTCCTTTAATTGGCTTTTGGTAGCTAAAACAACTTCTGGTGTGTGTGGTTATGACCAAACCACACCCATTACCACACCTGCATGCAGTTATTAAAGTTCACCCTGTTACTTGAAGACCACATGCCAAATTTTGTCCTTTTTTGTCCTAGGGTTTGGCCATGATGGCTAGACACACACGCAAACCAATATATATGTCTACTAGCAGCATGTACCTGGCGTTGCTCAGCCAATGATGACATGAAGGATTATAGAAGCCACTCAAATTTCTGCCTGATTAGTCCTTCAATTAGCTTTTGTCACACAAAACTTCATGTGGGTGTGGCTTACATAAAACTACATTCACAGACCCACCCACATGTGGTTAATAACACTCACCCAGTTACTTGCGGACCACATGCCAAATTTCGGCTTAATAGGCCCTTTAATTTAGCTTTCGGCAGTTAAATCCACTTCTTGTGGGTGTGGTTATTACCAAACCAAACCCATTGATACACCCATGTATTGTTAATAATGTTTATCAGCTACTCGGTGACCACATGCCAATTTCCCGCCTTCTTGGTCCTTCAATTAGCTTTTGGTAGTGAAAGTAAGTACCTGTAGGTGTGGCATGACAAAACTACAGTCATTGCCACACCTACATGTGGTTATTAGCACTCACCCGGTTAATTGGGAACCACATGCCAAATTTTGGCCTAGTTGATATTTTTATTAGCTTTTGGCAGCCAAAACAACTTCCTGTGGGTGTAGCTATCACCAAACCACACCCATTGACATACCTACATGTGGTTAATAACATTCACCCAGATACGTGGAGTCCATTTGTCAAATTTCACTATGATTGGTGAATAAATTAGTTCTTGGCGATAAAATTAACTTCCTATGGGTGTGAACATGTCCAAACCACACCCACACATGCTTAATAACACTCACCTGGTTCCTTGGAAACTACATACCAAATCTCAGCCTGGTTGGTCCTTAGATTAGCTTCACATAGTAAAATAACTTTCTGCGGGTGTGGCTATGGTCAAACCACACCAATGTGGTCAATAGTGCTTACCCGGATACTTGGAGGCCACACACCAAATAATGGTTGATCGGTTTTTTGATTAGCTTTTGGCAGCCAAAACAGCTTTTTGTGGGCGTGACTGTGACTAAACCACACCCATTGACACCACAGATGTGGTCAATAACGCCCAACAATGACTTGGATCAACCATTATTTCAGCATGATTGGTACATAAATTAGTTTTTGGTAGCCAAAATAACTTCCTATGGTTGTGGACTTGACCAAACCACACCCACACATGCTTAATAATGTTCATCTGGTTCTTTGTAAACTGCATGCCAAACTTCAGGCTGGTCTGTCTTAATTTTCTTTAGATAGAAAAAGACTTCCTGTGAGTGTGGCTTGGACAAACCACACCTATATGTAGTTAATAATGCTTGCCCCGGGTACTTGGAGACCACGCGTCAATTTTTGGCAAGATTCATTTTGTAATTGGCTTTTGGTAGCCAAAACCATTTTTGTGGGTGTGGCTATGTCAAAAACGACACCCATTTCCACACACATGTGGTTTTTAACGCTCACCAGGTTACTTGGAGATCACACACCAAATTTTGGCCTTTTTGGTCCAAGGGCTTGACTGATGCCTAGACACATACATACAAATGTACTTACGAACCAAAATATATAATAGATTATATATTTTGGTTCGTAAATATGGGGGGGGTGGGTGTGTATCACAGCCAAACCCTTGCAGTGAAACAGCTGAAATTTGACATAGAAACTACTCATATTTCAGTCTTCTTGTCCTTTAATTAGCTTTTGGTAGCCAAAACAACTTCCTGTGGGTATGTCTACAACCTAACCACACCCATTGACATACCTTATGCGGTCAATACGCTCACCCGGTTACTTGTAGTCCACATGCCAAATATCGGCCTGATTGGTCTATAAATTTTCTTTTGGTAGCCAAAAATTGTTTCCTGTGGGTGTGGCTCTGATAAATCCACACACACGCTTGATAGCACCCACTTAGTTCTTTGACAACTACATGCCAAATTTCAGTCTAGTTGGTCCTTTGATTTAAAAAAAAAAACAACAACCAACAACCTTCTGTGGGTGTGGCTATAGCAAAACCACACCCAATATGGTCAATAATGCTTATACAGTTACTTGGAGACCACACGCCAAAGTTCGGCCAGATTCTTACACAAATCAGCTTTTGGCAGCCCAAACAACCTCTTGTGTGTGTGACTATGATCAAACCACACCCATTGCCACACCCATCACCACACCCATACATTAAATAACGCTCACCTAGTTTCTTGGAAAGCATGTGCCAAATTTAAGCCTAGCTGGTCCTTTGATTAGCTTTTTATAGCAAAATGACTTTCTGTGGGTGTGGCTATAGCTAAACCACATCCAATGTGGTTTATAGCACTCACCCAGTTACTTGCAAACTGCATGCCAAATTTCAGCATGGTCAGTCCTTTAATTTGCTTTTGATAGCAAAATAACTTTTTGTGGGCGTGGCCATGACAAAACCACACCCACTGCCACACCCACTTGTTCAATAACGCTCACCCGGTTCCTTGGAAACCACATGCCAAATTTCAGCCTGGTTGGTTGTTAAATTAGCTTTTAATAGCAAAACAACTTCCTGTGGGTGTGGCTAAAGAAAAACCACACCCAATGTAATTAATATTGCTTATCCAGGTACTTGGAGATCACACGTCAAATTTCGGCCTGATTTGTCCTTCAACTGGGTTTCGGTAGACAAAAACGACTTCTGATGGGTGTGGCTAGGTAAAAACACACCCATTACCACACCCACATGTTATTAATTCTTACCCAGTTACTTGGAGACTACATACCAAATGTCAACCTTTTTTGTTCAAGGGTTTGTCCGTGATGGCTACACACACGCACACACACACACACACACACACACACACACACACACACACACACACACACACACACACACACACACACACACATGCACACATACACACACGCACATGAACCTAAATATATAATAGATATATCTGCTCAAAAAGCATCACAGTACAAAGATAATGCCTGCATTTTCACTGATAATCTTGTTTATCATGAAATTTTGCCTTTTCATTCACCTGATCGAATAGTAATTACAGTACCTTATCCATCTGCTCATTTGTAACACAATCTCTCTAAACTAAAATGGACAGAGCAATTAGATGAAAATTACTTTCTTGTAGTGTAACCATAGCCCACCCAAGGTGGGTATAAGTATTCATGGCTAATGACCATTATTGCTTGCTAACATATAAATACAACTGCATATATATATATATATATATATATATATATATATATATATATATTGCTCTATTTTATCTGTTACAAACAATATTTATAAAATTCTGTAAGCATTCACATAATACTGCAAGTAGGAAAATTAATAAAAAAGGTACATAAATTTTGAAGTATTTGTGTTTAAAGCCCTGTCCACACTATAAACGGGTTTGTACCTCTCTCCAGCACACCCAATTCCCAACATTTTCTTTCGTCCACAGTAGCATAGGGCTGAACCCACTCCAAATCACCTGTGTGAGCTGACTAATTGGCTGGGCAGGTTAATTGGTTTTCCTCTGCCACATACAGAAACCGAGGTATTTTATTTTCTGGTGTGCTCCGCTGTTCTGACTCTTTCTTTTTGCAATATCATCAAACAAAGGGAGGATGAGAGTGGGGAGAAAACTGGTAGTAGCTAAACCACTAATAGAGAACATCAGCAATAAAGCCACAAGTATCTATTATATATTTTGGTTCGTAGCGTGTGTGTGTTTAGCCATCATGGCCAAACCCTCTGACCAAAAAAGACGAAATTTGGCATGTGGTCTCCAAGTAACCGGGTGAGCGTTAATAACCACATGTGGGTGTGGTGATGGGTGTGGGTTTTTGTCATAACCATGCCCATCAGTTGTTTTGGCTACCAAAAGCCAATTAAAGGACAAATCATGCCAAAATTCGACATGTGGTCTCCAAGTACCCGGGTAAACATTATTAATCACATTGGGTATTGTTTGGCCATAGCCACATCCACCGGAAGTTGTTTTGCTATCAAAAGCTAATTTAACAACCAACCAGGCTGAAATTTGGCATGTGGTTTCCAAGGAACCGGGTGAGCGTTATTAAACATAGGTGGGTGTGGTTTTGTCATGGCCACACCCACAAGAAGTTGCTTTGCTATCAAAAGAAAATTTAAGGACCGACCATGCTGAAATATGGCATTTAGTTTGCAAGGAACAGGATGTTATTAAGCATGTGTGGGTGTGGATTAGTCATGGCCACACCCATACGAAGTTATTTTGGCTACCAAGAACTAATTTGTGTACCCGTCATGCTAAAATTTAATATATGGACTCCAAGTAATTGGTTGAGCGTTGTTTATGAAATGTGCGGATGGTAATAGGAGTGGTTTAGTTGTAGTCACACCCACAGGACGTTTTGGCTGTCAAAAGCTAATTAAGAAACATCGGACATAAATTTGACATGTGGTATCCAAGTACCTGGGTAAGCATTATTAACCACATTGGGTGTGGTCTGGCTGTAGCTGCACCCACAGGAAGTTGTTTTACTATTGAAAGGTCATCAAAGGACCAGCTAGGCTTAAATTTGCCATGTAGTTTCCAAGGAACTGGGCAAGCGTTATTAAGTATATGTGGGTGTGGTTATATCAGAGCCATACCCACAGGAAGTATTCTTTTCTACCAAAAGCTATTTTATGAGAGTGCGTATGAACTGCATGTAGGTGTGTCAATGGGTGTGGTTAGGGTGTAACCACACCAACAGGAATTTTTTAGTTTCCCAAAAGCTACTAAAAGGACAATCTAGGTTGAAATATGAGTAGCTTCTATAATGTTTCATGTTGAATTGGCTGAGCAATGCCGGGTATGTGCTGCTAGTGTTCAATGAATCAGAGCCTCTTGAAACCTACCTACCTTCTGAAGGTTTCAGGTGGAACCAGATGAGATGAAACCGGGTGTAGTGTGGACGTGTGGAACCTGTTCCAGACACGGATGAAACCGGTTTTATTGTGCAGTGTGGACAGGGCTTTGGACTCATACACCCACTCACAAGAAAATTAGTGGCCATGTGGCCCAAGCATTTTTGGGCCATAATACCATTCTCAGTATATGATGTGTCTACTGTGAAGAGTAGATTTCATTTGTGTTGCACTTTGTTCAGAAATTGGATAGACACTAGATATCATGGGCTGGGTGGGGGTGACTTGTATTTCATTAAGTAACAACTATATTTTCCATATTCAGTTGACAGCAACATCTGTGGGAGCAGGAGAAGGCAAGAGTCCAAGGGCATAGTGCTTCAACAACCTCCTTGTTGCTCTCACCAAGAGGGCTCATCATCACTGCAAGAAACATCAGGAAATTCTGATCTTTGTCTTATTGGCACTAGAGCACACAATCGAATCACTGCTGTAGGACACTCACTGTAAGAGATTCTGAAGAATGACGGTCATGATCTTCAACAGAGATTATGAAGTTTTGCCACAGAGTGGGCATAAGTAGTTTCAGGTGGGACACGAGTTGCTTGTGGGCTGATGGGGGACTGGATGGAGAAGGTGTCATGTTGAACAGGAGGAGAGGTTCACACAAACTGGAGCCTGAGACTAGATGGCCTGACCATGACCACCCACTACGTGGACCCCCTCAAAGGTCTCCTCCAACCATTTTATTTCTCTTCTGTCATGAGTGAAGATGGAGATGTTTTCAGTAGTGGTCCAGACAGATCATTAAAAGGATGCGTGAAAATTAACTCATTGCACAAGAACACGATAGATGCTAAGTATATTATTTCTGTCCGGGGAAGCTCCTTGGAGAATATTCTGTTCCAGAACAATATGGAATCAAGATGGTGATGTTTCTCCTTATTTCCTTCCTCTCAAGATATAGAGTGCAAGCTCTCGATCACATCCTTACAATTTTACGATGAAGACCATGATCGTCTCTTCTGAGTATCCTAAATTGAGTGCACCTGCAGCGGCAGTTAGATCCTATGCTCTCATGCCAACAAGTTAGAGATCAGAATCTCCTAGCATTACTTGCAGTGATGAAGACTCAGCCAGTGGAAGTAACAAGTACAGCCTCAACTGTTCGCAGAGATGTGACTTTTAATGAGATACAGATTGTGGCCAGTGACTAGCATAAAGCCAAATGTAATGTTATTCAAAACTGAAGGTTTGATAAGACCAGTGAAACTGAGCCTGTGACTGAATCTGATGACCAGGATGATGACAATGACAAATAGAGTAAAGTAGTCATGGTTATGGACACTGACAAGAAACACGAGAATCATCGCCTGCTTCCCTTTCTCATTTCCCAGCTGATGTCTGCTATACTGTGAAAACAATTAAGTTGAAAAGATCTTCTCACTGACTAATTATCGCACGAACCTTGGTCCTTCAGCTCTATCATCTTTCCCTGTTCTCCACGTAAAGCTCCCTTGGTTGCACCTCTGTGGAGGAATAGAGAGGAAGAAGAAGAACAAGAAGACACGCTTCTCTCCATTCGAAACTATGACATGGATGATACCAAGGTGTAACCCCTGACGTCCATGTATGCTGCAGACCACCCTCCCCATACTCACTCCTCCTGCCCTATTCCTTCCTCTCTCCTCCCTCCCCACTTTGCCTCCATAACACCGCAAGGTACAAGTGACTGATGTGTACTCAGTCATTTCATCGTTGAGTGTTTGTTCTTATTGTTGGTAGTGTGACATATCCTGCATATCATTAACTTGAAGTGTAAGGTATGTTTGCTGGTGGCTATCATCAGTGTGTGCTACTACATACATTTGTTAGTGCTGCGTGTGTTGTGCATGTGTTGTGCGTGTGTTGTGCGTGTGTTGTGCGTGTGTTGTGCGTGTGTTGTGCGTGTGTTGTGCGTGTGTTGTGCGTGTGTTGTGCGTGTATTGTGCGTGTGATCAGAACATTAAACAAAACACAAGTGTTGATCTGAAGAAATATTTAGGTTTCTCAATTACAATTTTTTGGTAGTTTTTGGGGAGGGTGGATGGGGGTAGGGGATTATACTTGTTCACATATAACTTTTTTGTTTATGTTACTTCATAAATGGTGGTTGTGGTTAGAATGTGGTAAATCTGTGAGGACAGTTAAAAAAACTTCCTGTTCTACATATGCATATTTGTGTCCTGTCCAATCAACGAGGCAACCTATTTACAAGAGATTGCATATTCTGGAAGTGCATGTGTACAGATTGGCCAATGTGATCAAAACTTATTATCAACATTCACTCATGGAATGTTGTAACATGTTAGACACATGTACACATAATTAGTAAATGCCATACTAATATCCTATGTACACAAGCGTGTCCAAAACACTCTGTGGGTTGTCTACTATACACTTTTTCATCTCTTTTAAAGGAGATGTAATGTATATTTGCTTCATTACTTTTTCTCTCTCAAATCTCTTTTTCTTTGTCTCTCTCAGAAGACGATCTACCTTTATCTATTCACCTCCTCTCCTTCCACTTCAGACGGACCTCAAACACGTTGGATAACAGGGTGACAACTGTAAATCTGGAGGTTCTGCTGCTAGCATCCCTTCTTCCAGACAGGTTTTCTAGGGTCAGGGTAAAATAGTTCCTCAATTTCCTTATTCTATGCATTACCTGTGCGACAATAAGATAGGTACCTTTAACTCTCTGGACGTGAAATTGGAGCTGTAAGGACACCTCACAACTTTTTGTCCCACAAGACTAGTCTGGGTTAGGGGTAGGAATGGGGAGGGTGTGGTTTTGTCAGGGCTGATGAATATTATTGAGGAATAATAATATATATCTTAATTTAATTTTAGCCAGAAGCAACTTTAGTCAAATTCATTCTGTGGGAGTCTTGCAATTCCAATTTTATTCAGCACATGTTCCACATGCTCTCAGTTAACGCTATTCCTTAAAATGTAGCACTCCGCTGTTCTTCCAAGCCCACTCATAGTTATGATTCAATACTAGAACTATCCACATCAACCAAGATATTATTCGACATATACAACTACATCACCTCATAATTCAACCTCATTGTCTCTTAGCGAGAAATATTGAAAATATAAAAAATTTCAAGAAATATTTGACACTTGAATGAAGCATAAAACATACCCCCTTCTGCCTTCTAATGTTATTCCATGATCATCACATATAAAACTCATTCACCCGAACATTTCTACATATGACTACACCATTTTCACTACGGTAAGATACCTATGGAAGCTATCTTGCCATTTATCCGTAGTTGAACTTAGAGTTTCACATTATAATAGTGAAGTAACTGGCATAGTAGGTGGATTAGCTTGAGTTAGAGATTAAAAAAAAAAAAATCATTCTTTGAGGGTTAATAGAACAGCAAACTAAAACATCTTCTGTGGCTCAACCACACTTCAAACTTCTCTGAGCAAAATCCAGAAATGTGTAGAATGTCTGATTAGATGAACTTTTATTTTTGCATTTTTTTTTGCCTGCAAGCAATCACGCTCATGGAGCCTTAAAGTTAATTTGTCGTTGAACTGGTAAAACTTTTTTTTTCCGAGCAGAAAGTCTCGTGTTTGATTCGTGATCATGGTTTTTCTCTCTATATAATAGACTAAATTACTGTTGATGATTAGAATACAATCTCCTCCGAACCACCTGAGCTACAGCCATGCTTGAATTCAACATTAATTCCTGACTATACTTGGTGCTGTCATTTTCTCTCCATATTTTAATATCTACGAAATAACTTAATACAGTTTCACATACAATCCCTGTAGCCACAATGAAACACTAGCTCTGCTATAATGTATGACTAGAACGATTATTAATTATCATATGTAGTACATCTTCAGGTCATAGTTTTAGAGAATTGTTTCCAAACTATTATCTTCTGAAATGCTAATTTTTCTTTTATCTAACCCTTCCTCTGATCTTTCCCATCAAACACACTCTGAATTTCCTTATTTCTCATGAAAGAAACTAGCAAAGATGGAGGAATACATTCATTATTCAAATTGTTTTGGGCAAAACTCTCTTTTTTGTTCAAATTGATTTCAATTAAAATTATTTACTGAAGTTAAACACTATTGGGCCTGCTCAATACTTGGATGGGTGACCACCTGGGGACAGCAGATCTTGTTGGTGGTTTCCCCTTTTTTACTTATTTTCCCCCCCACCCTCTCTGTTCTTTCTTCTTACTTTACATCAAAGGGCGTGATTTGACATGCTAAATTTGAAATTTCTCAACTCAAAAATTTATGCCCCTACTTCGATTAAGTGATGCTGTTTGACTTTTTCTATATATTTAGAAGTTACAAATGTAATATGCATAGCTACTTTACTTGAGAACTTTAACAATTATTGTAAACATAATAGAGATGTTTCTACAACATTAGAAAGTGAAGAAAAATATTGAGAAAATAATAAAAAAAATATAGAGATTATCTTGATTCATAAATATTAGTATTATGTATATGCTTGCATTGTGAAAATGTTACAATGTATTTTAAGCATATTGTCCAGCCTCTGAAGACAGTTACCATATGTCAGGGGGAATTCTCATCTTTTAAATTCATGGTAAACAAACAACCAATAGCAATGGATATTATTATTTCACTAGACAACAGAACCATTGTTATAATTGTAATCCAGAGTTGCATTGGCATACAGTTGCCGTGCAATGGTGCAACATTTGTACTTCTTTTTAATGTGGGTTAGTTGACATATCAAAACAAAATTTGGCCTGAATTGATCAGGGCCTCAGTGTGTTCATCCAAATCTTATGAAGACTTGTAAACATCACTACTTACAATGGCAACCAAATAAGAAAAATAGGGTGAATTGAAAAGGATTGAAGGAAAACACTTCTAGGGGTAAATGAAAGTGGTGGGGGGGGGGGGTGGGTGGGGGCGGGGGAGAAGGATGATGTAGAAGCAAAAAAAGCAAACTAAGATAAGTAACCACATAGCTGTAATGTTTATGTTGCATTACATGACAATAGTGTATTACTGAAGCTGATTATATCTGTAAACTCACAGGACCCATTGAGAACCTTTTCTGGGCCAAACACAGTCAAAAATTCACTAGCGTAAAATGTTTCTGACATATCTGCTTTGACCCGGAACTGCTCGGGAGATGATCTGAAATAAATCTTGATTGCGAGGAATTCACACGGTTGTGTACAATATTTCTTTAATTTATCTTTATTGAGCATCACATAGTAGCGTATTTGCTGAAATAATTTCTCCTGGTTTATATTATTTGACTAAGATAAATATCACAGAAATATTTTAAGCCTGTATAACGGTGTGACGCTTAGACTAAGATAATCAACTAATCCTAGAACTGCTAAAAATGTTTCAATTTTCCTGGCAAGAAAAGCTACGCTGATAAAATGAATCGGCAGTAATAAAGTTTACAACGACAATGAACAAGTTTCTTGTTGTCATCTGAACATGCTTCTCTACTTTAATTAGATGTCCATCATTATCATCTTCTTTTTCTGTGTTGAAATAAAGACAGCTTGTCATGTTCATACAGAAGGGGGGAGGGAGATGAAGCCCTTTAACCAATAAAGTTGGATGCTATTTATTTGAACTGAACAACAGAACCATTGTTGCGGTTCTAATTTAGAGTCGCATTGGCGTACAGTTGCTGCACTATGGTGCAACGTTTGTACTTCTTTTTAAATTTCGGTTAGTTAAGTTATCAAAATATTTGAAGCATAGCATCCAATCCCTTAGGACAGTAGGCATTATGTCTAGGGGAGTTCATCTTTCAGATTCACAGTCTAGACAAGCACAACCAATAGCAATGGATACTATTTGCTCAACTGAATGACAGAACCATTGTTCTAATTGTAATCAAGAATTGCATTGGCCAACAGTAGCTGCGCAATGGTGCAACATTTGTACTTCGTTTAAATGTCAGTTAGTAAAGATATCAAAAAATTTTTACTATAATGTAGGATAGGAGATAATAAATAAGTAAGTATTCCAACAGAGAGAAATGGCCAAAAAAGAGAAGAATCCTGTTCTTTTACAGAATATAGCAAGATATTTATCCATAAATTTTAGAAAATTGAATTTCAGCAGCCACTGCTGAATTTCCCCTTTTTTAAAACAGTCACTTCTGAGAATGACTCTGAAAAACACCCACTACTACTCCTGTACTAAGTAGTGTCTAGTAATTGTAGGTAACTCTTTATGGCGATGGCATTGTGCAAGTCGAAGTGATAGATAATTGATCTCAACCATCTCTTTGTTGGCCTGAATTGATCAGGGTCTTCAGTATATTCTTCCAAATCGTATGAAGACCTGTAAACGTCACTCCATACAATGGCAACTAAATAAGAAAAATTGTATGAATTGAAAGGTATCGAAGAAGAAAACTTGTAGTGGTAAAGAAATGTGGTAGGGGATGGGGTGGAAGGATATGATAAAAGCAAAAAGAGTAAACTAAGCCAAATAGCTACATAGCTGTAATGTTTATGTTGCATTACACTGTAATTGTGTATTACTAAAGCTGATTATATTTGTAAACTCATAGGACCCTCTAAGAACCTCTTTTGGGCCAAACACAGTCAGAAATCCACTTCCATAAAATGTTTCCGACATGCAATAGTATTTTCTGATTTGGTCATGCTGTTTTCATAAATATTTATTATCATTATAAAAATCTAAATCATCGAAACACAAGAGATCCTTACAAAGAGAGTCCGAGGAATCTAAAATTCTGTGAAGAAAGCACCAGCAAGCCGACACCAGATTGTAAAATTACCAAAGTCACAGACTGACGTCCCAGAAGGCATAGCAAACTCAATCACTCCAGTACCACCATATGCATTTCCAACAGTGAATCTTCCTTCATTGGTTCCTCCCCTTGAATAATAAGGTCACTAACATTATTTAGTCTCAATATAGAACGTGCATTTGTGTAAATGTACAGTTAGACACCACTTTTAATTATTTTTCTCCATGTAGTGGTAGTAATAAATCACATGGTGACATTTCTAACATTTTAGAAGAAAGAGGAATTATAATGCCCTTCCAGACAAAACAGGCTCTCCGGGAGGTATATAATAAGGAACGTGTCTGCAAAAAAATATATTGACAAAATACATCACATCAAGTCTGGAAGAAATGTGTAAGTGACTACAAATGTAATTTATCTTAATTCAAAGGAAGAGGAAAAATCTGACTTATTTATCATAAGATTGCAAAGAAGTACCGTTAGTAGAGATAGAATTTTATGTGATGGTATGTGTGAAATGCACTATGGAGAAAAAGATCAATACAATCGGTACCACTACTTAATCACAAATTATCTACAAATTGAAACTCATCAGTCCTCCTATAGGTCATTATGTAGCAAACATTAGCAAAGATTTCTTTTAAATTTCATTGGTTACTGTCTTGCAGAATTGGGAGAGGAAAGGAGGGAAAGGGATAAAATAAGGGGGAAAAAACGACAAAAACATCTGTTATGCAGAAATTTAGTTTACGATGCTATCTATATTATGGATTTAATAATTATGACATGTGTACGGGGATTAGGAGGGAAGCAATAGTAAAAAGGAAAATAATGAAGTTACCATTATCAAATTTTAACGCGAATAAATAGAAGCCGTCCAAGGATGGAATACCACAAACCTTGCTGTATATTCGTACTTCAGCTTTTCTACAAGGTTCAGGTGGTTCACAGTTTTGCTCACCTAATTCAGGATACTTTAGAGTGACACAGTTTATTATAGTGTGGTTTCTAGGGTAAATATATGTTCAAACTATTACAATAACGTAGACAGAGTCAAGCATCTGTAAGTGATAGTTCTATAGCTTACTGGGTGCTTGTTCATCATAGGAGAGCATCTCAATTCTGAACTTTGTTGCTGACAGTAACTTCTATTATAGGCTTGAGTTTGTATTAACCACTCCTTCAAGCAGGTGTGCTCAATTTCCTCCAGACATCATCCACCCAGCACTAATTCCTATCCCTCTCTTCAAACTCATCCCTTCAACATCAGAATTCCCTTCTCTCGCTCCTCTGCTATGCAATTTTCCTTCATTTTCCCTGCCACAGCACTGTGGAACTTTCCTTTGTAACTATCAACTTCAACTTTCAACCGTATCATCATTTATCCATTATTTCATGTATCTCATATTTAGCTACAGCACCGCAGAACTCTGTTCCACCCCATATTAGAATATCTTCATTCCTTTCCACTTCAAAACGCTTGCTCAAACAATCCTACTTTAATTAAATTATCTTATACCTTGTAGCATCCACTTCAACCTTTCACCTCATCATCATCATTTATCCATCACTAACTCATGTATCTTGTAATTAGCTACTTACACTTCATCATCATTTATCCACAAATTCATGTAACGCACAATTTGCTTCTGCTATTGATATTTCATTTCCTATGTGTGTCCCCGCCCGCCCAATCTTTTTTTTTCCTTTTATAATTATTTTTGTCTTAATTTATCGTAAGGACGCTGGAACTAATGATGAAGTCCATTGTGATGCTCTACCCTGGTGCATTGTGACGCTCTACCCTTGTGCACTCTCCTTGGTCCTACGAAGAAAACATCTCGTGCAAGTGACCATTATCACAATCAATGAATCAGTGTAGCACTTTTAATTTAATGCTTTACAAATATTATTTCACTTTTAGATATTTTTAAAGACTGATTATCAAAGATGGAGTTACAGACGCCGTAACTTAAGATAAAGAATGGGAGTCACCACATCTTCCTAGTTTTATCACACCATTCTGACGCTCTGCCCTGGTGCATTCTTCTTTGTCGTACGAAGACGTCTCTTACAGGTAACCTCTCACAATCAATGAATCAGTGTAGCACTTTTGATTTAATGCTTTACAAATATTTCACTTTTAGATATTTTTAAAGATTGATTATCAAAGATGGAGTTACAGACGCCGTAACTTAAGATAAAGAATGGGAGGCACCACATCTTGCTAGTTTTATTACTTCATTCAGATGCTCTGCCCTGGTGCATTCTCCTTGGTCGTATGAAAACATCTCTTGCAATTGACCATTATCACAATCAATGAATCAGTGTAGCACCTTTAATTTAATGCTTTACAATTATTATATCACTTTCAGATATTTATTCTTGATCAATTAACTAAGATGGAGTTACAGACGCCGAAACATATGTTGAAGAATGGGAGGAACCATAACTTTAAGTTTTATCACATCATTCTGACATTTTGTCCTTGTGCACTCTCCTTGGTCCTACGAAGACGTCTCTTGCAGGTACCCATTATCACAGTCAATGAATCATGTAGCACTTTAAATTTAATGCTTTACAAATATTATTTCACTTTCAGATATTTATTCTCGCTTCAGAACACCAGCATTAACTCAATGGCTGTGGCTTCCTTTGGGCCATTTAGTTTTTAAAATCCCATTCCATCCGACTGAAGAAATACCAATGAGTCCTATTCTAGTGCTGCATACCACATTTGTGTATATGCAACCTTTCAAAATGAAAAAAAAAAAAAAAAAAAAAAAAAAAATTATGACGACAGCATCATGGGAGGCATCACAGTTTTTTATCGTTTGACCTGGAACACTTGCCGGTATCATCACGGCTTGTTTCCAGTCATCACTTTGTTTAAATGATAAATTACAGAACATTCGAGAGCATATGTGATTACAGAAGGAACCAGCCAATGCTCAATGGGGTTCACCATGTCCCTTCAGCCTTTATTCGATGGTGAATATGACTGGATTCCCTGAAATGAACACCGCTGTCAGGATGGGACGCAGACATCTACACTTTATATCCGGGGGGGGGGGGGGGGGGGGGGGAGTCCAGTCCAGATTGATAGCAGGCAGATCATCCACTAACCCCCCCCCCCACCCCCCCCCCCCCAAAGCTGGTCCAACTCTTTCGGTGCCACATCAACACCGAGATCTGCATCACCCGTGAAGGCCATTGGATACGTTGTGGTGGACATCACGAAGGGAGGTGATCCACAGTGCTTCAAAGTGTAGAAGGAGGACACTGACAACAAAATTGAGTGCTACCTCAACCACTGGAGCATCTGCCCTGTGGAGGCCATGGTAAAATCATGAAGCTCCCACAGTATTAGCAGTACCCCCTCCATTGCTCAAATCATCATCTATCTCGAAAGCTAGCTACAAATAAGTTTAATTTTTACTTTCTTTCAATATTTTTAGTTAATATTGTTCACATTATCTTTTTCTTCAAAATATCCAGGTCACCTTCGACCCAAGAACAGAACAGAGAAGAGCAACGACTGACGCCTCCAAACACTCCTCTCCTTGACCTCTTCTGCCTTTGCTCAGAGGACATGTTCATCACCACCATCTGCTACATCAATGCCCCCGAGTACTACATGCTTGACTGCCATAAAAAAACATGGCATCAGCATTGCCAAGGCACACCTACCCCGGGGTTTCTAATCAATTGCATCACCGCCAGCCAAGGTTAATGCCCCAGGGGTAACTTGAAAGACTTACCTCTTTAACGCTCTGCTGGCATTAGTTCGGGACACCAGCATTGACTCAATGGCTGTGGCTTTCTTCAGGATTGCTGCAACGCTCCTACAATGTGGACAAACCGCCTATTCAGTGTTTAAAATCTCATTCCATCCGACTGAAGAAATGCCAACAGGCCCTATTCTGATGCAGCATAACACATTTGTGCATATGCAAACTTTAAAAATGGGAAGAAAAAAAATTGATTCTCATTATTCATATTTGATTAGACGACAGCATCATAGGAGGCATCACAGTCTCTTTCAGGAGCTAGTTCCGGCAAATCGTTCCTATCATTTGCCATGGAACACCTGCTGGTATCACTGTGGCATATCTCAAGTCATCAGTCCTTTGCCCAAATGATAAATCACAGAACATTCGACAGAAAAAAATGAGGCATTCTCTGAGTTCCTTCTTTCCATTATAGAGAGGAGATTCCCGTCCCACAACAGGCTCATCAGCATACAGAAGACCATCAGTGCTCTTCCACTAAGTTGGCAAAAGAATTGGAGGATCCCATACCATTAAATGAAAAAATAGTCACATTAAGACTTTGGACAGGATAAACGAACATCTTTTTAATCAATGGCCTGGCGAGATCAAGCATACATTGGTTTCAAAAGTCTACCGAACGAGGACGACGCCACAAATTTTCCTCCCGAATTTCTCAAACCATTGAAGTCCCAGGGATCCCTCCTCATTCACTGAACTTACAAGTTGGGCTGTTTGGTGTCAACAAAAAGAAACCTGGAGCCCCCCCACCCCCCTATCCTGGCAGCGGAACACACTATATTATGGCGGTGGGTTGCAACCAGGTCAGGAGGTCATCAGAGGGACTGACATTGAAATGAGGCAGTTCACCTCCTGAATCGTACTCTACCGGACCAGCTCCAATGATCTGTAAGATTCCGACATGTATAATTTCCCTTGTGTCTGGGATCACTGTGACACACGGACCTTCGGTAACGGAAGAGTAATTCTAAACCCAGGAGTCTTTGCATGCAGGATGCTCTAAGTTGCCATCTCCCGGTGTTAAATGAACACAATTTCAAATTTATTGACCAGAAAATGAAACTGAAAACATTGTGTGCAATGATGTCTTATAAATGGTTGTAACAATTGGTTTATTATGTGCAATGGCAAAGTTATTGCCCATTATTTTTTTCTGCTGAATTTAATTTCAATAAAGCTAATTAATATTTAGTGTGATTTTGATCTGCTCTTGGATCAAGATAAATTCACCACACACCTTGTGTTTATACTGACGTTAAAATATTACATGCAAGGATTCAACATCACCTAATGCGTGCAACTTTAAGCAGCACCTGTTACTACTATGTAAAACACGCCGTCACTCTAGAATGACTTAAATGAGGTCAGCAAAATTCTGAACCACAAAAACCCTGTACAACAACATTGTTGGAATGTATGGCTCCACTTGTGGGATTCCATCCTTGGGTGATTTACTTTTTGCCAAGTGATTCAAAATCAGAAAAATTTTAGTTATATGTGTGTGTAAAGTTGTCATAGTTTGCTGATGTTGTGGTGATGATCAGAAGAAAACCAGCTAGCACTCATCTGTATAGTCAGTCCTACTCTCACACAGATATCAATTTGACTGCCTTCTGTAATGTTTAGCTTGGACCGAAAGAGTTAGAACCATGAACCCATCTAATATATATTTTGGTTTGTATGTATATGTGTGTCTAGTCATCATGGCCAAACCCTTGGAACAAAAAGGCTGAAATTTGGCATGTGGTCTCCAATGATGAGCGTTATTAAACACATGTGGGCATGTTAATAGGTGTAGTTTTGTCACAACCACACCCACAGGAAGTAGTATTGGCTACCAAAAGCTAATAAATGGACCGACCAAGCTGAATTTTTGCATGTGGTTTACAAGTGACCTGGTAAACATTATTAACCAAGCATGAAATCTTGCATGGAGGTAAGAATACTCTCAGAAAGATTTTTTTTTTTTTTTTTTTTTTTTTTTTTTTTTTTTAATTTATAAAGGGGCATTTTCAATTTGACATTTAGTAATCCATAGGTGCTAATTTACGTAGAAAGTGGGAAATAGACCTAATTTTCCATTGTAAATATAATATTGACTAAATGTCTACAAGTTCGGTATCAAATGAAAGCTTACATTGTAAGGAGCAAGATGAAATTAAATGTGCAGTTACATCTATATCTGTTCAAAGTTACAGTTCTTTTCACAGGCACTAGATATTTGCAGGAACTAATATTTTATTCCCAATTTGAGCAAAGTTTATAGTTCTTACTTTTTTATAGCTAAAATTTAAAAGTAGTACACTATATCTACAGTTGCAGATTTAAGGGATCAAGGTTTATGCTAGACTATCTAAGCTTGAAGAGTCAAAACTGATTGGACTTTCAGTACACATTGCACTATTATACACACTTTCGCTGTCTCACTTTAGCACACATCAACAGCAAAATTTTGATCATTTCTTGTGAAGGAAATTCAACTCGCATACAAAGAGCAGTATGCTGCAGAACAACTTTTTGGCAGTTGCATTGTTATTTGCAGCTCTTACTGCAATTGCATGTATCAATTTCCTACAGGCTTGTGTGGCTCAGGAAGTGTTGTCCAGCACACTCGTACTTCCCAACTTTCTTCAGTCTTCTTTTTCCAACTCCATTCATTTGGTGATGGAAGCTCTGGAGCTGCAGTTATCATCTAGTCCCAGCAATGGCCAGCTTGGTATGCAGACCTGTTCATGTGTTGAATAAGTGTGAACTCTGTGTAGGTGGAAGTCCACCAATTGCTCTGTCTTTCTAAGTGAAGAGGTTCTTTCTTGCTTTATTACAAAGCTGTTAAGCCTTTCAATCGTTCCTAAACATGCTTCATAGTTTAAAGAGTTGAAGTAGAGGTTAAGGCACAGAAATCTGGGATGATATCATTGTGTGCCTTCTATGTATCTCATGCTGTTCTCTTGCCTCTACCCAAAAATAAAGGAAAAGATAACAGTATTAAACCCAGTGAAGGCATGGAACATTGGTAGTGCAACAGACCAATCAGGGCTAAGTGCACTGACAATTCTATGAGCAGCAAAAGATCTTAAGTAATTTGCACTAACCAAAGAATGAATGTTGTTCCCACATATAATGAATAACTACAAAAAGTGCTCTGACTTTGGAATGGATAAAGATGTAATGGATAAAGATATAAATGTAATTGTAGTTTCACTTGCTCCTTTCTATGTAGGCTTTCATTTGACAATATACACAACTTGATAAAGTTTGGTCACTGTCGTATTATACAATGAAAAATTGAATACATTTTTAATGCCTATTAGTACCAAGAGGTCACTGAAGGTCAATTCAGAAATTCCCCTATATCAAAAAATCTTCCTCAAGACATGCCCTCACTGTGCACCAAATCTCATGCTTGTATCATCAAAAGCACAATTCCTTAAATTTTTGGCATATCTGTAGGACTATCAATGTATTCTAGGTTTCAAAGGGGTTCTTAAGGATAAAGGTCTTCTGTACTTTTACTAAACACTTACAAAATAGCAACAAATGAAGAACTCTTGCCTTAGCTATGGGTTCATAATATGGATATGGTGTAGGTGAATCTGAACTGATGGCTAACTGAGTTTCAAGTATTAACCTTGCCACACTTTGAAGATGCAGAAGAAAGAGTTTTGTGTGATACTAAGATAAGATTATTTTGAAGCCAGAAGTCTCAGGCTTGATGCTAAGAAATCCAGTAATTTTCGGATGTGTATGTGAGTAAAAACCACTCCAATGTCAAACTATGTTTAGATGGTGTATTAAATTGCCAAAATGTTACCAAGGTGATGACATTTGACATCCTGATATCTACTCCTATCAAAAATGATAGAGGCTGATAAATGCATTTATATTAAAGAAAATTTTTAAAAATTATGATCACTGAAAGTGGAAAATAATGCAATATCCTCATAACCATGGTGAATCTGCATATCTTACTCATGAAGACTCCAATCTCGCTCATTTCTGTGGTGCATCTCACTCATTTGCCTGCCATCAGGTTGTCAGCATCATAAAGCTTACATTTTTTGATGAGCAAAAAAAAAGAGTATATATAATAGGATGATATTAAAGAATAATTGTTTGAGTAGTACACTTACCCTACAAACCATGCTATATAAAACACTGGGTCATTCTAAAATACCAAATACCATGAGGCTTGTTGGATTCCATTCTGGGGAAGGTGGTGGGTGTGTTCTACAAATGATCTTTTACCAGAATCTGGGAACATTCATACAAAGAATTTTCAAAATCTCTGTCAGAAACCTACACTCTGACTACTACTGAGGAAGAAGGTGTAGGAGACTATCTTCCAACACCAGTGATGGCTGCAACAGCTATGGAAACAGATAGTGAGAATGTGGCTTATACAGAAGTTAATCTTGAGAATGAGGCTTGTGGATTACCACTAAATGGTTACAGTCAAGAAGCAATTATGGACTAATAAGGAAATAAGATATTTTAAGGATAAGTACTTATATGGAAATAGTTATTTTAAGAATGACCAGACAAGCAACAAAGTATAAAAGGACATGCTAACTGATATTAATTAGTTAAGTTCAGTTCTGAGTTGTACTGTATCACTATCATATTGCTATTGTGTGCAAATACTGTTGTTAAGTGATACCAGCAGTCTACTGGGTCAGATTAGGATGATACTTTAACTAACTGAACTCAGGGTTGGGATCCACTGCTCACTAGAGGAGCAGGTGGGTAGCCTTAGGCTATAGTAATAGGGAGATTACAAGTATACTAGGGGGTGGTGTCTCTACATCCTGGTAGTCAGAATAACACTATTACAGAACCAGGGTGTAGAGCTCACATTGGTGGCAGCTGGTGGGATAGATAGAATAATTATTATAGAATCATGACTATCTATTTAATTAAATTAAGAAAGAACCATGACGCAACTAGGAGAAGACCGATATACTATAAGTCAGACCTCAGCAGCCTCAAGCTTCGCAACCCCAGGAGGGATGTCTGATCCCCCGATCTTCTCCACCCCCACCAATCCTGGCTTCAACACTCCGAGTCTAGGATTGAAGACCTTCATGGAAGCGGAAGAACGAAGGGCCGAACGAGAAGACAGAAGAGCAGAAGAGGAGGCCGCATGAAGGCAGGAAGATATGGATCAATGAGCCAAGGAGCGAAGGGCCAACCAAGAACAACAACTATAGATGGAGACCATCCGACGACTCATACCAGCCAGAATGGCCCCACCTCCAGCAGCAGCAGCCCCCCGGTTAACCATGCAAGAATTCAATGAGAACTCTGACAACATAGTGGCGTACTTGACACATTCTAGGCTATAGCCACTGCCAGTGCATGTCCCCCAGCTTAATGGACTCTCTATCTACGAGATTCATTATCTGGAGCTGGGTTGCTGGCCATTTCTTCTCTTCCCATAGACCAACAGGATGACTACCTGGCAGTGAAAGCAACTCTGCTAGCCACATATGAGGTCTCTGCCGAATAAGGGAAGACAAAGTATGTTTGAAGACCACTTCAATCTTTCTAGTCCTGACCTGTGGTTAAGAGATTTTCACTTGAACTTCTACCGTTGGTTAGATACCAACAGAATGTCAGACAGAGAAATCATGCTGATAGAACTAGCAACCGCAATGCTACCCAACTGGCTGGAATTACATATTAAAAACTTGAACTGTCAGTCATTTGGAGATCTCACAGAAGCTATTGTGAGACATGTTGGAAATTCTCGAGTACAAAAGGAGAAAGAACAGTATCGGAAAGGCACCCCCAGAAAGGAGGTCAGAAGGGGTTCCGAAAGGAGAAACCAAGATGGAAAACGGAATAACTACCACTATCAAGGAGGAGAGATGGGTCTCTAAGGTACACTACACAGGCAGTGATCAAGTGTTTCCGCTGTGGAAAAAAGGGTCATGTCAAAATAAACTGCTGTGTAAAGCTGGAAGAAGCTAAATGTGGTATGGTCGCTACCACAGCACCACCTGAATGGACCAAGATACTCCGGATTAATGGGAAGGAGATGGAAGCTCTCCTGGATACTGGGTGTACCAAGACTGTAGTACATTTGTGTTGCGTGTGAGAAGATGACTATCTAGGATGTAATATACCCTGCCATACTGCATCTGACTGAAAAACTTATTTCCCAGCTGCAAGTGTGCAAGTGGAGGTCAAGGGAAGAACTACAAAGATTCCGGTAGGAGTATCCGAACGAATTGGGCAGGATATGCTCACGGGTAGGTATATCCCTTTTTTTCGAAATTTTGTCAGGAAGAAGCGTGAGAAGGAGCTAAAGAAGCAACAACCAACCCAACCTGATTCTTTCGCAACCAAGTCGGGCATGGTAGTGACCCATCCCCAGCTGCTACAATAGACTGCCCTCAAGGAGGAGGGACGCCTGCAGCAGGAGCAAGACGGGGCCATTGTGTCTGATCCATACCAGGTAGATGGTGGAACACAGGTGGAGGGGATGGAATTACCAATTGTTGGTCATTTGGCAAAATGAGAACATTGAAAGCCTTGAGAGAATGAATGGATTGGCCAGGGATAGCCAAAGATGTGATTCTTATGTGTGCATCCTGTCAATTTTGCCAGAAGAGTAGACCATCCCTGTTATCCAAAGCCCTTCTACACCCATTACCTATCATTACTGAACTCTTCAAGCGAATAGCTATGGATGTAGTCAGCCCCCTTGTTTGAACTAAGACGGGGAACGAATATGTATTGGTGATAATGGATTATACAAGAAAGTGGCCCTAGCCTTACACCCTAAAAAATACTACATCCAAGATTGTAGTAAGATGCCAAGTAGATGCAACATCCTGAGTGGGAATCCCAGAGGAAGTACTTACGGTTACAATTTCATTTTGAGGGCAATAAAATCTTGTTGTCAGACCATGAGAATCAAAGAGATAAAGACTTCCCCTTACCATCCACAAACAGATGGGATGGTTGAGCGTTTCAACTCCACTCTGAAAACCTTTTGAGAAATCTCACCCAGAATAAAAAGACGGAATGGGATGAACGCCTCCCATACATGCTGTGGGCATACTGAGAGACGGTCCACAAGACCACTGGGTTCTCCCCACATCAGGTGTTGTTTGGTAGGACAATGCGAATACCCTTAGACCAAATAGTGAGATTGTGGAAGGGAAAAGAGGAGACAGGTCAGAACACCTCAATTGAAAATTTGTTGAAACTCTCAAAGCCAATATTGAAATGGTTAGATAGATGGCCTATACAAATAAAACAAATCGGAAGGAGAGCCAAAAATACTACCATGACAGAAAGTCGGTAGTAAGAGAATTTGAAGTGGGAGATTTTGTATTGGTATTCAGGCCTATAAAGAGATCAAAACTTGAGAACCTATGGCAAGGACCCTACCCCATTTCTAAAAGAGTGATGGAAGTAACGTACCAAATCGATCAAGGTACTACAGGGAAGAGATTCTGTACATTCCATGGAAACTGCATGACAATGTGGACATCCCCTGTCCCTGCAGCATTCATGACCCTGGACAAGGAAGGAATAAATGAACAAACTGAGGAAATAAGCAATCTGATAGAAACTCTGACCAAAGAGTTAAATAAATTAAAAGAAAAATTTAAGGATGTAATATAGGATGTGCCAGGTAGGACGTCCATAGTGGTGCATGCCATCCCTATGAAAGATGCACCCCCCAATCAGACTACCCCTATACAAACTGGCCCACCATAGTAAAGAATTTCTCAGGGAGGAAATTAGTACACTATTGGATCAATGGATTATTGAACCCTCAAAAAGCCCATGGGCAGCCCCTGTTGTTTTAGTGGCCAAAAACATAATTCTCAGCACATGTGCTTGATTACTGGAAGTTAAATGCAATTACTATTGGTGACCCATAATCACTTCCACGCATTGATGAACTAATAGATGGCATCGGAGCAGCTCAGTTCATAACAACCCTAGATTTAACCAAGGGGTACTAACAGGTACCAGTAGCCCCTAAAGATAAAGAAAAGAATGCATTGATCACCCCCTATGGGAAATATCAGTTCTTGACTATGCTGTTTGGGTTGGTGTCTGCCCCATCAACTTTTCAGTGATGGATGAAGTGTTGCATGGGTTACACCAGTTCATGGTAGCCTACCTTGACAACATCCTGGTGCACAGTGCTACCTGGGAGGAGCATTAGTGTCACCTCAACTAAGTACTTGAGAAACTACGATCGGTGGGACTGCATGTCAAAAAAAAGAAATATCATTTTGCTAAGAACCAGTGTATCTACTTAGGCCATGTAGTTGGAGGTGGTGCAGTAAAACCAATGCAGTGCAAAGTGATGGCAGTGAAGAATTTCTCCCAACCCCGAAGGAAGAAACAAATAAGATCATTTCTGGGACTCTGCGGGTACTATCAGAAGTTCATACCCAACTTCTCAACTACAGCCAGTGTCTTGTCAGACTTAACCAAGAAGGATAGCCCAAAGACCGTCAGATTGACACCCAAGTGTGAGACAGCTTTCCACCAGCTGAAAGAAGCTCTGCCTAAGACACCTGTATTAATGACCCCTGACTGGTCGAGGCCTTTTGTACTACAGACTGACGCATCTAGCACCGGGTTAGGTTTTGTGTTAAACCAAATTGATTAAAAGGGAAATGAACACCCCTTAGCTTTCAGTTCAAAGAAGCTACTGCCAAGAGAATGTAACGACTGTCATCAAGCATGAGGCTCTGGCAATTGTGATAGGGATCAAACACTTCCGAACATACCTGGAAGGCACTCAGTTCATTGTGCAAACGGGCCATAACCCTTTCACCCACCTTTCAACTTTAAAGAATAACCATGGCCAGTTGGCTCATTGGGCTTTGGCCCTACAGCCTTTTAATTTCTCTGTGGTCCACTGAAGTGGACACGCTAATGCAAATGCTGAAGGACTTTCCCGAGACCAGGAGTCTCTTTTTAAGAGGGGAGGGAGGTCAAAAACCTACTCTCTGACTATTACTGAGGAGGAAGGTGTGGGAGACCACCTTCCAACACCAGTGATGGCTGCAACAACTATGGAAACAGATAGTGAGAATGTGGCTTATACAAAAGTTAATCTTGAGAATGAGGCTTGTAGGTTACCACTAAATGGTTACAGTCAAGAAGCAATTATAGACTAACAAGGAAATAGATATTTTAAGGATAAGTGCTTATATGGAAATAGTTATTTTAAGAATGACCTGACAAGCAACAAAGTATAAAAGGACATGCTAACTGACATTAATTGGTTAAGTTCAGTTCTGAGTTGTACTGTACCACCATCATATTGCTATTGTGTGCAAATATTGTTGTGAAGTGATACCAGCAATCTACTGGGTCAGATTTGGATGATACATTGACTAACTGAACTCAGGGTTGGGATCCACTGCTCAATAGAGGAGCAGGTGGGTAGCCTTAGGATATAGTAGTAGGGAGGTTACAAGTACATTAGGGAGCAGTGTCTCTACATCCTGGTGGTCAGAATAACACTATCACTGAACCAGGGTGTAGAGCTGACAATCAGTGTGGTCATCAAGGAAACTTTCACAGAGACAAACCAACACGGGTGTATTATTATTAGAAATAAAAAATAAAAAAGATAAATTCATCACTTCTTTTTCAGGCTGAGGGACTTATATCTCCACCGACCTAAATTAATTTTTCTCAGACCCCACTATTAATAAGATCTGGGAAAAATTAATTTCGGCCCACAGAGAGAAATGGTGGGTGGTCCGCATCACGCATGCACAAGAAAGCAAGCATTAATACTACACCGTGCTGAATTTTTTGTATCACCAGCACTCTGCCCGCTGAATAAAGCGGTGATTTGGTGTAATTTTAAGAGATATATTTTTAAGGGATACTCCACCCTGTTGTAACCGGAAGATGCCTTTTTGGTAGCGTTTATCCAGGTCGGTGTTATGCCTAATGGTTTTACTGATGCGCAAGCCCCCCCCAGAAATGCCAGAAACGTTCCTTTACCATGGAATGATGGGGGTGTCCTTTGAAAATAGAACGTTAAGTAGGCACTGTAATTTTTTAGCTATAGCTTTTACAATGGATGAAACTCTTGCATGCTTAAATTTCAAGTATACGTTATCTTTTTAATAAGTGTGTTTTTTTTTCAACATCTAATATCTGAATTCTCTTGGTTAATCTTGTTATATATGTTTATCCTCTTTGCTTCCATTTCCTAACTTGAATTCTGCCCCCTTATTGTTTGCTTTAGTTGGCTATTCGAAAGATGAGGCCAAAAAAATTTGCATTTTATGGAGAGAGACATCAAGAGGACTCTATTCCAATGCCTTCTATCTGAGCAAGACCTTCCACATACAAGGGTAAAGGGTAAATAGATATATTTGTGGCCACACACTCAATAATATATTCTATGCATAGTTCTGTACAGTTCTGTACAGAATACTTGTTGCCAACAGCTATGTAAGATCTTATTAACTGTTTTGGGGTTGCCATAATCCTGTGTGATAATCCTATAAATAATTAGAAATGACAAAAAATTATAGACAATTATAGAGCACTAGCAGCATATACCCTGCATTGCCCGGCCAATATCCACATGAAACATGATAGAAACCACTCAAATTTTGGCCTGGTTTGCCCTGTAATTAGCTTTTGGCAACAAAACAATTCCTGTGGGTGTGGTTAATACTAAACCACATATATATATAAGGAGTCACTGGTAGGCAACTTGGCAGAAATATCACATCTTACCATCTGTGTTGTGGTTTGTGTGGCCAATGATGACTTTTGTGTTGAATGATGTAGACTAACAGTTTTTCTTACTTTGGAACTGAATCTATGACTGCCAGTGGGAGGACCACTCTCTGATGACAGGGTTTCCTTAGACCAAGAAGTTTTAGTTGACTTCCACTTTTATCCAGTCAATTTGGAAAATGATATGTCTTCTGTCATTACATTCGCTTATTCATTCACCTTAGCTCATATGTGGACGTGAGTCTGAAGTTCCTTCCTTCCCACTTGCTCATCTGCATCACATCTGCTCCCATGATACTCCTTTCCATACTTGCTGATATCCCTGAGTTTTGTCTCCACTGGTTCTTCTCCACCAGTTTTTATCTTACCTTTTTTTTTCTCATCTTTACTTTGTTCCTGACCTTCTTTGCTACAGATTCTTCTCCTGTAATACTGATACTACCTTGTTTCTGGGAATGTGTCTTTCCTCGGATATTGGAAGCCTCATCTATATCCGATTCAGGATCAAGAAGTAGGCAGCACTTCTTCTGGGGAGGCTTGCAGAGCACAGATGAGATAGCAGGAGGAATAGAACTATGTTCATTCATTTTTCTATTTATAGCATTGCTCATCTGCCCTTCAGAACTGGATAATAATTGATTTTTCTCATTGTAAACTTTTACAGATGCCTAATAGTTAATACAAAAATATATATACATATGTATGCATCAGGTTTATGAATGATGATAAAGAAATGAGAGTATTTCTAACTTTAGTAATTCTTGAAGGTGGAACAAATAAGTCTATGGTCAGTCCAACACTTAGCTCCTCTTATAGCTCTCATGATGTGGATGTCCTGGATGTCATGCAGAATGAAAAAAGGTAAAGACCATTTGAGTTCATTTTTTAAATGCCGTGCTTGCCGATGACTGCATGCCAAACATAAGAGTTCTTGCCTATTGGTTATTAAAATCACTTAGGAGAGCGATCTTCTCAGCTTCAAGAATCATCTGACTGCTGTAACGAGTGACACACAGAAGTTGTCCTTTGTTTCTTCCTGAGAAACCAGCATCAGAGTGCATGCACTGATGATGGTCATATATGCACCTTTCAATAATAGATGCAAAATGTCATCAGGCATGGACTGATGCAAGGCGGATTCCATTATTTTTTGGGAGGAGTTAATCTCAGCTCGCAAAAACAATGCAGAAACTTTAAAACCTGGCTAGACTTATTATGGCCAAATCAGTAAACCACAGTATTAGCCAAGCAAGCAAGTCAGTAATAGCCTCATGATGACTAAGCTCGAATCAAAGAATTCTTTCTTGGTTAAAAAGTGACAACTAAAAATTTGCAACCTGGTCCCAAATATATTCCTGCCACCATAGTACAGAGATTGGGTCCACTTATTTTTTTGGTGGAAATTCAAAAAGGGGTGATATGGCGTTGGCATGTCGATCATTTGTAGTCTTTAGATGAAAGTTGTTCAAGTTTTAATATATCTAACAAACTTGTTGAAGCTACTGAAGAAAATAATTTCATTTTATTTCAAGGAGAAAGAAAATTTATCCTTGTTCTTTACCATTGCAAGTACAGCCATGAAGAAATCTCTCACAAAATAAACACCCTTCCAAGCATTATAGTCATTACCTTACTTAATATTTTGTTCAATCATGCAATTGTATTCATTATGATTGATATTGCTTGTACATTATAATTATTATTATTATAATTATTATTTTAAATGGGAATCTAGGGAGTGTAGAGATGTGAAACTCGAAGGGAATGTCATTCCTCCTTATCTGATAGGACCTATTATCTATGGCTTTACTCTCCCAACAATACCCTCTCCTTAGCCTGTATAGTGTACTTATTTTAAAAAAAAAAGAAGGTTAGTTCTTCTTCCATAAGTTGAAGAAAAAAAATCCACAGAGTGATTCCATTTAACCCTTACCTAGGCCAGACCAAATTTATTACACATTTCTTGGACAAGCCACTTTAAAATTTGACCATGGTGTCAGGGGAAAAAATGAATATCATTAAAAAAAATCAACATCATAATATCAAATCAATGAACATTAAATTAATAATGGCAATGAGACCACCAAATTATTGAAATTGACACTATTCTAACGTTTTCCTCCTCATTGATGGCTTCTTGCAACAAGGATGTTTGCCATCACTCCGGCAAAGAAAGCTAATGGGGTAGACCAGAGCTTATGTCTTCTTAAGTTCATTCACTTGCTCTTGGAAAATAAATGAGAACTGAGCTGTAATATTGGGTTTCCACATTTGTGGGACACACCAGAGCTTTCCAAATTACATTGGTACTTTAATAGTTGTACCTGGATGGGGGAGTACTGGATCAAAGATGTAAAGTCTGGAAGCTTCGATCTGCAAAATAGCGTTAAACTTTGCTGGTGTCAACTTAAGTGAGAAAACATACACCTTGAGTTGTTGCATTAATTACATGCAGTGCAGCCTCCTATCTTTTCACTCTCAAATAGTTACCACTTGCCTTTATCAACTTGCTTTCCCTCTTCCAAAGAGAAAGGGGTACAAGATGGCCTGTCCTTTTAATGCACTCTGCCATGTTCCACAGGGATTGGAATGGGAATGTTCGTACACATACAAGCATATTACATCTAATGCATCCAACATGGTGATGCAAGCAACCTTCACTAATTCAAAAGTCACGAAATGGTCTGGCTCACCATCACTAATATCTGCAGCAACAGGTTGAACAGAAGAATAACTATTTTTACTGAAGTGAATACAAAAAAAGTCAGTTAATTCAACTGCATGCCCCATTGGATGTAATGGTTGAGTGATTTTATCTTTATTGGTAATAAAAGCATGACCTCTGAAAAATGAATCAGATGTAATTTCATGCACATCCATGAAAAATGCTACAGATGTTACAATGCTATGCACATTGAAAACCGTAGTCACATGTTTGCATGTTGTGGACCATTGTTAAAGACAAGTGAGTGATTATGGTTCCATACTCCTGTAGATACAGTAGTATAAGGTTCACTAACAGGGAGAATGCACTTCTCATCAACTGTAACCAAAACTAAGAGTTTGCAATATTTAATGGAAAATTCTTTAAAATACCTGAGAGGAGTGCTGACATGGTGTGAGTCAGGGTAACCTTTAAGCAGTTGTCGAACCTGAATACAAAATTTAACATTAAAACAACCAGTATAACATAAGGCTCTCTCAGTAGAAGAGTTTGACAGAGAAAACTGTAAACGTATCCATTCTTGTGATAGAATAGCAGATGTAGATTTGGGTAATTTTTTTATTCAATATCTTTTTGATTAATTCTCGGAGGTAACAAATTGATATTGCAAATAGCATATGTAAAACATCTCCATCCCTTCTTTCATCTAGAGCTGCTATTTCATTTGGGTAAATTTGAAGTCACTGCCAAAACATATCAAAAATAGTAAAATGAGGGTTACCATTGGCTCATAAAAAATCAAGAACAATCTTTGGATCGTTGTACTGCAGGACAACATTTGCGACACATCCATCCGCTTTGTCATTTGAAGCATATTTGGCTGCAGAACTATCTCACACAAGTATACGAGAGATATTCTGAAGATTCCCTAGCCCTAGCCCTAGCCTGGTACATCATCCACAAGGTTGTAAATAGCATGTGTTGAGCAAAGTGCTCACTCCTTACAGGGCTGTGTGAATGTCTGGCAAATTATTATATTATCAGCAAGCTCATTTTCAGGGATTCTCCATGCATGTACCAATGTTTCAATATTATTGCCATATGCGTACTTGTATATAATAGTAAGAAATGGAAGAGACAAACCAGATAACCACAGTTTACACTCAAGACGGTTCACTGGTGCAATATCATTCACAATATGTTGCTTATAGAGAGTCAAGTCGTTAAAATTCGGCTGATTATCAGTGTACTCTGATGATAAACGACACTTTTTGGCATGTATGTAAGAAGGGTGTCTTTTTTTTGTGAATAAGAGTTTCTACAAATAACTGGTGTAATTTAATTTTTTCACATTTCAAAATTAAATACTTCCTGTAGCTATGTTTTGCACCAACAAACTCATCAACTTAACTTGTGTTACATTAAACCTCTGAGCAGACCACCATGATTGCATTAAGAGAGTGCTTAACTGTTCAATATGTTGATGCAATCCCTCTGCAGACAGACCAGCTTCCTTCTCCCTCTTTTTTTTTTAAATAGCTCTACCCAGCATATTTAGAAAACTGATCTGGAGCATTTCTACTTTGACTGTGAAGTTTGGCATGGTAAGAATCCATGTACCAAAGTGTTTTAGAGAGTTTACATACAAAATTACTCCCTGTTGTGACAGTACAGGGCCTCCAACCAACACCCATGATCTGCAGTTGCTGTTGACCTTCAAGACAACATGACAAAAATGCAGTTAAACATGAACCACTATAGTCAATATACATGCAGACACACACACACTCATGCACACACACATACACACACACACACACACACACACACACACACAGGAACAAGGACTCACCAATCAAATCATTATATATTATTTGATCTTTGGGAAACTCTTCCCTTTGGAGGTGACAACAAGGAAGGATGCACTACTTCTCTTTAGAGGAGGCCTTCAAAAAGTCAAAAGCATTCCTTTTCCTATTAGTCACACTCCTGGATGCCTCTTTTTCTTGGTATAATAATACAGACATAGAAACACTTGAACTTTACACTTAGAAAGACTGTAGCATCCACAGAAACTTCATGAATTGAATCAGCAAACTTCTCATTCATACTATTTTGGATTTTCTTTATTTTAGCTTCCACAGTGACTTAACATCTCTAATGTCATACCAAAGCTATCTTGCCAGGAACATTTCACCACTGTCCAGCTGCTTCAGTACCTCATCACCACATTAAAGAGCACACTAAGCCAAACAAAAGAAGAGGCCAATTTTTTCCATTCTTGAAATGATTGACCACATGCAGTTTCCTCACCTTTTTTATTATTTTTTTCCCACTTGATCCAAAAAATGACCCTCCCAGGTCTAAGAAGCATGTAATTATTTTGGTTTGACCCTACTGCTACTCTCTGCTAAACCTCAAATCTATTATTCCCATTCTCAACATTTCAATTAATTAGGGTTGTCAACCTTTAACCCTTACCACTTTTCCTTTCTGTTGTAGACCTTACCATGATAATGAAGTTATTGTTTTGTTGTTGTTGTTTTTAAAATTTTATTTAGTATAATACTAAAATGTTTTATTTTTAACTATGCAGCTGTGTCACTATTGAAAACAGGGTGAATGATCCTTTACCTATTTAAGTACTGCACATCAAATTTAAAAAAAAAGCTTATTCCATGCAATAGGACTAGTGTAGAGTCCTTCACCTGTGATTTACATCGTACAACCTTCATTCCTTAATTTTGTAATAAATTATTCAAAATATAATAATTTTTTATATACATTATTTCTTCTCACGATTAATATGAAATTCAGATACAAATATTTTAGGATGAATCCTTTACCCTAACAAGAAAATGTCCACACACTGCTTTACCATGTTAGTGAGCTTCACTGTACAATGCATATGCCTTCAGGAACCATGTACACAGTAGTACAGCAAATAAGTACCATAATTAGCTAGAATCATGCATTTTATGATAAAAGTACGAATGCTTGAATATAGCGAGAATATGGTAATACCAATAATTTTAGCTATAGTGCCAAGCTGGATTGTTCCTGCAATACCCCTGGCAATCATTTTATAAAATGGCATCCAAGGGCATCATTTTCACTTTAAAAGGTCCATAAATGTGGACCTATTGGTCATACAAACCTCAAATTATTATCAACATAAGATATATATATATATATGTATGAACACAGTTTAAACACTCTCTGAATAGTATTTACATCATTCCAGTGAGATGACATTGGCTTAAGGTGAACAGGAAATTAACTTTTATGTTGATCATGTTTTCAAATCAGTGCCAAAATCAATGATGGTATATATTTTGACTTACATGAACGAAAAGAAAATTTAATTAAATGAAGTTATCTGCATTGCAGTAGGATAGTATATGATCTACATTAAAAGTTAACTGATTTTAACACATTATAGTACAGCACATAATGCCTGATTATTTAATGAGAACCTCCACATTTGCACATGGCTGTGCAGACGAGAACAGCTTTTGCACATATGCAGTTTATCCGACAGCCATTGATGCATCCACTATGCAAAAGTTCTT
The DNA here is from genome assembly GCA_963969325.1 of Lycopodina hypogea. Taxonomy (NCBI): domain Eukaryota; kingdom Metazoa; phylum Porifera; class Demospongiae; order Poecilosclerida; family Cladorhizidae; genus Lycopodina; species Lycopodina hypogea. Next base: position 13,600,854 of record OZ017780.1, on the reverse strand, counting down.
GGCAGACCTTGCTTTCTTCTGGAAGTGTTCTCCATACCACTTCCCATGGCTCTCCATTGGCATTCGTCCAGCCCCATCTTTTTGGGCATGGAGGATTCATAACAGAAAGAAAAAAATGGTATAATAATATGAAGATTATGTTTGAAAGACCCTATGTGTTCATGCATGTATAAAGAGTTTCACAAACATCTACTTTGTGTCCATCAGGTTTCACAGATCAGGACACAGATAGGAGCACAGAAGGTAGAGTCTATCAAGTATTTTTCAAGCGTGTCTTTATCCATGGTCACTGTGGTTCTCTCTGTAATACTAGGCCTGTGGAGACTACTGAAATAGCAGGAATACAGTACACCACTATTTAATTAATTATTTTTTAATATTTTGTTGATTATCTACTCGCATAACATTATTATGTCCACCAAAGATTCTAATATTTAACCTTTCATCTAATTATGTTGAGTGTAAAGGCCTTTCCATGATATTGCGTTCCACTAATCATCTGAAATGTTGGTGGAGGGTCTCGACTGGCAGAAGGGAGAACAAAGAGACATGAATACATTACACCACACTTCCTAAAATTTCTTTTTATTGGTGAGGATTGCAGCTGTTTGAAGTTAATAATTACTCTGCATTGTGTGTCATTAATACTCGCTATTAATAATTGATCTTTATAGTAGGCTTAATCTGATTAATTAAAAGATAAGTTCCTATTTCTAGTTAACAAGGAATTCCCCCCCCCCCCCCCTGAAATCTTATGCATTGATATATAATTGAATTGCATAATATCAGAGTGATTGGTGTAACCACAAAGATTATGCATTAGGACTTTCAACTGATTTCCTGTTATGGACCATCCTCTGTGTTGGGCAATAAATTATCTTGGTGGCTTGTTGACACCACCTGTGCATAGTAGAGCAACCATAATAGGAGCACACTACAATATGGCGACTACTGGTATTTCATTTTAAAACTGCAGGATAACAGGGTAGGATTTGGAAACGAACAATTATAGTTTCTTGAGATGAATTTATTGTTTGGTCTAAAACACACTATCAGACTTTTCAGTAATCTTTTCAAGATTGTTACATGATTTTGAAAGATGTACAGTCCTTTGAAATTAGAAAAAAAATGAAAGAAAAAGTTTCTACATTGATCAGGTACCAGTAAACCTATTATGGTGAAGAATGGAACCTAGTTAAGGGTCAACAGTGAAGGTGGCTGTCTTGGAGCCAGGCCATCATATCATGCTAGCATAATTTTGATAATTATGGCAGTCTAAATAGATGATAATTTATCTAAGATTTAAAAAAAGCCTTACCATGCGAGGATAAAAAAGATAGATACTTTTATTTACCCACTTCATGAACTAGACCTTAAAGAAAATATTTTCACTTGAATTATTTAATACGTTCATAAACTGAGTTTAGATTAGAGATCTGTCTGTATGTTTCTACCATCATTCTGACCAAACCTGCCCGTGGATTTTTCTGAAATTTTGCATGATGATAAGTCTTCACCTAACTTAAAACATAAGCAAAATAAGAACTTGGTGTGCATACACAACTTGACTCTAGGAATAGCATAGAATGGGTCTTACCAGGCCATATATTTTGCAATCAGAATCAACTGGGGAATGTTTTAAATGCATATACATGGCTCACCCCATTTTGTGTTCATTTCAGGTGAAAAAAGGGGTTGAAAATAATATTTTGGCATGACAAACCTGTGGAGTGATAATAACCTGGTCATGGTCCCACCTGGCCACATATCTTCCCATTAGTGTGTGAAGCTTAAAAAGGAAGTTGCATAAATCTGAATAATGATTGGACCAAAGGAGTTAGGCCACAAAATCATCGAATATATTTGGTTTTCTAAGTATATATGTTTGTATGTATTTATGCATGTTTAGGCATGATGGCCGAACCCTTGGAACAAGAAGGCTGAAATTTGGCATATGGTCACCATGAATCTGGGTGAGCATTATCAAACACATGTGGGTATGTAAATTGGTGTAGTTTGGTCATAACCACATCCCAGGAAGTTGTTTTGGCTACCTAAAGTTAATCAAATGACCAATCAGACCCAAATTTTCCTTGTGTTCACCAAAAGCTATTAAATGGACCTACTAAGCTGAATTTGGCATGTGGTTTCCAAAAACTTGTTATGTATTATTATCCACATGTGGGTGGTGTTCATGGGTGTGTTTTGGTTATTTTCACAGCCTTAGTCATTATAGCTACCAAAAAATAATTTAGCAGCCAATGAAGCTAAAATTTGGCATATGGACTCCAACCAGGTAAGCACTAGTGGCAACATATAGGATTGGTAATGGGTGTGCCAATTTCATTACTACATCCATAGGAAGCCATTTTGGCTACCAAAAGCATTCATAGGACAATCCAGGCTGAAATTGTCATGCGGTTTCCAACTTACTGGTTCAGCATTTTAAACCAAATGTTGGTGTGTCAATGTGGGTGGTTTCATCTTAGCCTCACAGCAATGAGTTGTTTTATTTGCCAAAAGCCAATAAAGGGACCAATCAGGCCAAGATTTAAGTGGCTTCTATAATGTTTCATGTATATATTGGCTAGAGCAGCTTTTTGACATTTGCAATGTCATTTTAGCTCTTCATGCAATTGCATGTATAAATTTTCTGCAGGATAAAAGGCCTCAGGTAGTGTTGTACAGCACACTTCCCAACTTTCTTAAGTCTTCATTTTCCAATCCCACTCATTTGATGAATGAAGCTCTGGAGCTGCAGTAATCATCTAGTCCCAGCAATGGCCAGCTTGGTATGCAGACCTCTTCATGTGTTGGATGGGTGCGGCCTCTGTGAAGGTAGAAATCCATCAATTGCTCTGTCTTTCTAGGTGAAGAGGTTCTTTCTTGGTTTATTTATAAAACCGACAAGTCTCTCAATTTTTTCCAAACATTCTTCAAAATTTAAAGAGTTGACGTAGAGGTTAAGGCACAGAATTCTGAGATAATATGTATGTACTAGCAGCATATACCCGGCATTGCCCGGCCAATATATGCTTAAATCATACCATTTTTGGCCTTTTCTCATTACCATGGTAAGCATTTTGCTAAATGTTTTGCCCATGTTTTAAGTTGGATCATAACCTATCATCATGCCGAGTTTCAGAGAAATTCATTTACCAGTTTTGCCAGAACAGACAGACAGACGGACAGACAGACAGACAGACAGACAGACAGACAGACAGGCAGGCAGGCAGACAGACAGACAGACAGACAGACAGACAGACAGACAGACAGACAGACAGACAGAGAGACAAATTCAGTTTTTTCCCAGACATGCCACCTGGCTTAAAATCATCTCAGGGTGGATCTACTCCATCCCTAAAAGTTTTGTCAAAATCTAATTGAGGAATTTGGAGAAACAGACATACAGTTACATACATAGTTAAATACATAGTTACATACATAGTTACATACATAGTTACATACATAGTTACATACATAGTTACATACATAGTTACATACATAGTTACATACATAGTTACATACATAATTACATACATACATACATACATACATAGGTCTTCATATACATATATATATATATATATATATATATAGATGCCTTCTATGCATCCCACGCTGTTCTCGTTCATCTACCTAAAAATGGAGGAGAAGATAGCACTATTGTGTACTAGCAATTCTATGAGCTGCAAATGATCTAAAGTAATTAGCATTAACCAATGAATGAACATTGTTCCCACATATAATGAGTAACTACAAAAAGTGCTTTGACTTTGGTATGGATAAAGATATAAATGTAGTAGTAGTTTCATCTTGCTCCTTTCTATGTAGGCTTTATTTGACACTCAACTTGATAACATTTGGTTAATATCGTTTTTACAATGAAAAAAGGAATAAATTTTGAATGCTTATTAGTACCTAAAGGTCACTGAAGGTCAATTGAGAAATGCCCCTATATCCAAAAAAAAATTCTTCCTAATGGTATTCCCTTCTGTACACCAAATCTCATGCTTGTATCATCAAAAGTATGATTCCTTAAATTTTTTCAATTTTCTGCAGGGATACTAATTTTTTCTAGGTTTAAAGGTGTTCTTAAGTATGAGACTCTAATGTATTTTTACAACACATACCTATAAAATAGGGAGAAAAAAAATCAAGAACAGCTGACTTAGCTATGGGTTCATAGTATGGATATAGTATAGATGTATCTGAACTGATGGCTAACTAAATTTTGAGCAGATGGCAAGATAGCAATGTTATATTAGTCTTAACCTTGCCATACTTTGAAGCAGCAGAAGGAAGAGTATTTTATGGTACTAAAATAAGGATTATTTTTAGGCCTGAGTCTCAGGCTTGATGCTGAAAATTCCAGTAATTTCTAGATGTGTGTGTTAGTAAAAGCAACTCCAATGTCAAACTGGTATGTTTAGATGGTGGATTTAATTGCCAAAATATTACACTAGTGATCATACATGACATCCTGATGAGGTTCACTCCTTTCAAAGGTGATGGAAGCTGATATATGCATTTACAAATGAAATTATTATAACAGGAACTGTGATTGATCAGCATATCTCATCTATGAAGACCCAATTTCACTCACCTTTATGTTTCATCTCACTTATTTGCCTGCCCTCATGTTGGCAACACTGTAAAGCTTAGATTTTTGATAGAGGAAATACAAATAAATAATAATAGGATGATTATTAAAAAAATTATTGTTTGAGTAGTAAATTTAACCTACAAACCATGCTATATAAAAATACTGGGTCATTCTAAAATAAAAAATAAAATGACATTTTTTGAATTCTATTTTCAGGTAGCTTTTAGTTATTTTTTGGAGGGGGTGTATGACAGTGGTGGATGTGTTCCATCAATGATCCTTTACAGAATCTGGACACATTCATAAAAAAAATCTACAAATTCAGTCTGGTCATGTAGGATGAGTTCACAGAGACAGACCAACAAAGGTGCATATTATTAGGATGCTAAAAACATTTATTGGTGACTTTTTTTTCTGGCTGGGAGACATTTCTTTTGGGACTAAATATATTATTCTCAGACCCTACTATTAATAGGATCTGTGAATGATTAATTTAAGGCAGCTAAGAGAAATGGCGGACTGCCCACATCATGCATGCTCAAGAAACGGATCATTTCTACACCATGCTGAATATGTTGTATCCCAAGCACTCTGCAGGCTGAATAAAGTGGTGATTGGGTGCCACTTTAAGATATATATTTGAAGAGATACTCCACCCTGTCTACTGACTAGAAGATGTCCTTTTTTGCAACGTTTATCCTAATAGGCATGATGCTTTTTAGTTTTACCAATACCCAAGTTCCCCCAGAGATGGAGAAACTTTCTTTGGCTATGGAAGAATGGAGACAACCTTCGAGATGTAAGATTCAGTGGGGCAAGTAAGTTTTCAGTTATAGTTATTGCAATAGTTGAAACTCTTGCATGCATTAATTTCCGTTATATGTTACCTTATTAATGAGTGTGTGTTATTTCAATATCTTTTATCTAAATTGTCTTTGTTAACCTTGTTATGTATATATATATTCATCCTCTTTGTTTATATTTCCTTACACAAATTCCACCCCCTTCCCTTTTGCCTTAGTTGCCCATTTAAAAATGAACAGAAGACTATAGCGTTCTATGGAGAGAGAGTCCAACGCATTCAGGTTATGGAGCAGAAACAAGGGTGAGGGCCACTCATTATCAATTTGATCTCAACAAGACCTATCTCATAAGAGGGTATGTGGATATATTTATAGCAGCACACTCAATACTATTATCTATGCATAGTTCTGCACAGAATACACAAATGACTTATAGAATGTCACACAGGATTATAGGACCCCAAATTAGTTAATCAGTACTTACATAACTGAGCGTAACATGAAATACCTGAGAATTATGGACAACTATATAGCATAGATATTCATTTGCTGTAATACATGAATTGACTGCTATTCACATTCCTGTACTTAAAAAAAGAGTAATATCTATCCTTATCAGCTTATCATAATTGATGAAAGGTCAATGAGTCCAGATATAGTTTAACTGTCTGTGATTATTAATTGGTCTGCATTGTAAAAAGGTTGAATGAACTCTTGTCAAAGAGAAAATGGAAGTAGCTGTGTTGTATTTTTGTGTTAAATGAATTGTTTTGTCAACATATTCTATAGACAGAAGGAAAATAATGTGATGAATATAAAACTGAGGGTAGAAACACTTTAAATTAAGGAATTAGAATTTCTTCTATTGCAGACTTTAGTTATTGCATATTTATTTTGCAACCCTGATTCAGCAAGAACAATGGCATCTGGATTAAAGAAAGTTAAAAAAAAATTAGCAAATTATTGATTGTATTCCCAAGGAAAGTGTCAAGGCATTGTACAATATCATCTTTACCCTAAATTCAGACATACATTCACAACTTTTACTTTTCAGGCACTTTACTTTTCAGGCACAAGCATAACGAACTTGCTTTCTTGATTTATAAATTAATAATTGTAAACATCTGGAACACCTTCTTCATAGACAAACTTGCATGAACTGAAGCTTTACCAAAGACCACACAATTGTTGTGACTATTTTGTACCTTCAACCACTTAGGTAACATACCATTGTGATCATTCACTATATCGGTGACAAATACTTGTAATTTTCTTGGAATGAAAAATTTGGCATCTGTGTATTTTTTGGCCATATAGAGACCCAAAAATTGTAAATATGCACACAGACAGACACACACACAGCATGCACACGCACACATGCACATGTACACATACATGCACACACATACTAGAGGCATATACCCAGCATTGCTTGGCCAATATCACCATAAAGAATTATAGAGGCTACTCAAATTTCTGCATGGTTGGTCCTCTAATTAGCTTTTTACACCCAAAACAACTTCCTTTGGTGTGGCTGAGACCAATCCACAGCCATTCACACACATATAGAGACCACATGACAAATTTTAGCCTGGTTGGTCCTTCAAAAGACTTTTGGTAATCAAAATGACTTCTTGTATGTAGTTATGACAAACCACACCTACAAAAGTGATTAATAATGGTCATCCAGTTACTTGGAATACAAATGCCTAATTTCATTCTTATTTGTCCAACTATTAGCTTTTGGCAGGCATGACTTCCTATAGGTGTGGCAATAACTATACCTCATCCATTGCCACACCCACATGTGTTTAATAATGCTCATCATGTTTCTTGGATCCGAAACTGAAAATAGACAGACTAGTTAGATTAAATAGTTCGATATTTGTAGAGGTGCTTAGTTATTGTTGTCTATCCACCAACAGTGAGAGAAACACAGCATATTCTCAGCAGAGAGAAGAGTAAGTATGCAATAAGAAGAGACTATAGCAAGATTTTTGTCACGAGCCATAACCATTTTACATCCTTTCCTGTATATCCCTAACCCACTCAAAATAAATTAGCAAATAGCCCTATATCTCAAAATGTGCACAATGAAGTATATAATTGCCAACTTCACAAACACTTGCTTATCAAATTTGGAGGTGTCCAATCAAGTTTTTAAAAAAAATAGGTAGGGTGGGTTATTTATTATAATGTGATATATATATATTTTTTAATCCTGCAGATGCCTTGAAAATCATAGGGATGTAAGTGGATAAATATTTGCTAGAATTACCCACAATGGAACACTACCCACTAAGGATAAATTTAGCTACCTAGATATGTGGAAAATTGAAGAAAAGGGGGGAAATAGAGTCCAGACATGAGTTCTGAAAAAGTTTGAACATTTTAGAACTTCCACCACATGCATCAGTTTAAACTACGTATGTCCTGTGATTTTCACCTCAACAGAAGCCATAGTTATGGAGTTCTGAGACAAGGAGACATTTGGAATTCTAAATAAATTGACATAGTCTTGGATTTGGATGCAGGGTAAATTAGCTCCACTCCACTCCATAGGAAACATGCATTCAAATTTATTTTCATTATAATAAGATGCAGGAAGCTAGGAGGAGTTTATATACACAATGAGAAACATTGCTTGTTTTTTATTACACTATGTGCACATGTGTAACGTAACATTTCGGAACTAAATTGAAATGTCAATTCACAGTTATCTCTTGATGCAAAGTCCAGTGACCTCCAGGTGTAAGGGAAAGGTAACAAAACCAATTATCATCAGTTCTCATCAATCCCTGCCCATTTTAAACTTGTATAGTATTAGCCATTTCATTAATTAAAAGCAGTAATAAAATATAAAAAGTGACAGACCAAAAAAAAATTGAATAATTTTTTCCCTTAACAAATGGAATAGAATATGATAATAAAGAAGTATGATCCACCAAGTAGATCAGAAGGTAGATGTCTCTGCAGAAAGCAAACTTTATTTGCAGCTGACCACTGATTCACCTTATATTATTGTTAGTACACCTCCTCCCAACATGTTGAGGTATGATAGTGTTTGTCTATGTTTCTAGAATGGGAATGATCATAGTAGTAGATGAGACTAAAAAAGAAAACAACACAAAATATCAAAGGTGTTCAGATTATAAAATCAGGTCACATATGTGGAGCAGAGCTATCTGCGATTCCTCTGAGATGATATCCATCACTTTGTTCGACAATATACCAGAGTACCCCACCATTTGATATATTACACTATGTAATCATATAGAGTATTTTGTTGCCCCACACCACTATCTCAAACAAAACATTAGATGACAAAATAAAAAATTTTGTTGCTAAAATTCTCTAAATACATGAAATTTATGAACTACTCCATAAATGATTTATGAACTGCTCTTATAAAGAATTGTCAAGTTTCTGTAAGTTGTTGTCTATGTGAGAAAGCATCTTCTCTGAATCTTCCAACATTTTATGATCATCTGGAAGATCTATATAGATATAATCCAAAATGTCAAATGAGTTAATATAAACAATAACTTTCGAGTGATATGCTTGCCATTCTTTTGGAAACAATTACAGACAAAATTTAAATTATTCCATTTCTTTAAATTGTATATATATAATCTACCTGTCCACACACACACACACACACACACACACACACACACACACACACACACACACACACACACACACACACACACAGATATGAACACACACATGCATATACATGCACACACACATACAAATACACACACACAAATGCACACACACAAATGCACACACATAAATGCACACACACAAATGCACACACACACGCGGACACACACATAGGTAGATAATATTCCCAATTTATGCAAAAATTATCATAAAAAAATAATTATAAATATATATATCAATCAGACCATATTAAAGGCTCGAGGTACAAACACCTTTTATTAACTTAAGTAAACTAGTATTTTGCATGAGGAAACCTCCTGCATCAATTACGAAGTCACCCACCTGTTACCATAGCATCAATTGGGTTGAGCCAGGCCTTGATGTTTTCATAAACAGTTACAACATGATCAAATAGATTCATGCTATGAAACCACTTGGTTGGGTCTCAATTTAAGAAGTCCTCAGTATCATTCTCCTGTGATACACTGGCTATGCCAATATGGAGGTCTCCATTATGTTTAGAAATTCAACCACATCTGATTTTCTGTCCAGTTCCCCTAACAATCTTTTACCAGTGCTTACAAGACAACTATTGTCATTGTTTGAGCTTACTTTGTTTTCCATCATTTTTGGGATAATATGTGACTGGATTAAACTGCTTCATGGAGTAGGAGATAATATCATCTGTAGTGTATGGCTGCACTCCCTGCGCCACTCCTTCAGGTTAAGGTGTTTATGTTTCCTGCATAGAGAATGGAGAGAAAGACACGAGGATATAGCTGTAATATTGAACATATCATTAGGATTACGAACCTGACAGATGGTAGCTTAACTTTTGAACTGTGGAGCATCTTCTTGATGTGCTACACATCACCTCTCAACTCGTTTTATGACAACGCAGAACTTTTCTGAGCCAGGGACAAGTGAGGACCACCTCTACCAATCCTGACTATACTGAAAAGCAACAGCAATAAGAGTTAAAAAATCAAGTAAACCACAATAGATTTCAGCAATCTGGTGTGTCTGCGTTGAATAGAGTTCTGAGGGATACCTTGTATTTAGAGCAGATGAAGCAAATGTACTTCTCCAACATGAAGTCACCACGCAGTCTCCATGCTGTCAGCGGAGACACTCATCACACTGCACATGCATATACCATAGAGTAATAATTGACTCCATGTAATCCAATGGGCATAAAGCAAGTATGTGTTTGTCCAGACTAAGGAATACTGTGGTTGCGGTAGCACATAATAGGTTTACAATACTGGAAAACTACTCAACCTATGGATGGAGACAACAAAATATATTATAATTTGAAAAATTTTTGCTGGTTTGTTTGTTCCGTGCTACATACTGGACCATCCTATGGATGCAGTTCACCCACCACCCCCACCCCCCACTTCCCCCATCCCCAAAAGATATCTATGCATAGCACAGATACTTCAGTCCTGGGCCAGAACATAAATTTGTATCATATGAGTGGGTAAAAAACTTATGGTGATTTTTTAATAGCCCTAGGCATCTAGTTAATTAATTGATATGATAGGCTTTTGCAACTCCCAGCTTTTGTGAAATATCTCCACATGAACATATAAGGTCGAGAAAAAAATTGTGTTAAATATTTAGTGCTTGGGGGAAGGGACTAAGTATGCCATGACTTCGCAACCAATGAGCATACTGGGACCAATGAACAGTAAATGTTTATATTAAATCCCTCTATAAATTTTATATCAATTATGGTGTTGTTGTTTTTTGCACAGATTAAAGGTCATATGGAATATATGGTATTGCTACTTCATGATTGAGAGTCATAATTCTCTAAAATAAAATGTGAATGATAGACATATTGTAATAACATATTGTTAATAATAATCATCTCAAGAATCATAATTAATGTTTACACAGTCTTCCTATTCAGTGTCATCACAACTTTGATTTTCACAGTTCTGTTATTGTCATATAGGAGTACACTTCAACATGTTGTCAATATAGAAACAGCTCTCTAACTTGCAATGTCGTTTTCACTGATAAGCATTCATTTCTGATATAGAATGAGGTGCTGGCGTTCCTTGCATCCACTTGTTGATTAAATTTTCATCTTCTCTTTTTGTTCAGCCATGCATAGCTCTCACAACATATCAATTGGCATCCTGAATTTCAGACACATGAAAGGTGATTAATCCTGTTGTGAGATATGTCTAATTTTATTAAAATTTTACCCGGGACCTCGCCCTATTCTCTACTTGATAGTTAGCATGAAATTTTTACTATCCAATATGAAGGATATGTCAAATGTCATTGGAATTTCAGTGATATGAAAGGTGATCAATCCTGTTGTAGGACATGTCAAAAGTCCTCTACCTGATAGTTTGCATAAAATTCAACAATCCAGTACTAAGAATATCTGGACTATGGCTGGTCTCTCCTCCACCTTTCACATACATCATGTGTAGCAGGAAATTTTAATTTTTGTCCAGTGCTATACAGATATATTCAATAGCAGAAGTAAAAAATAGCCATATTTTTTCATAATAAAAATTTTCAAAAGAAAAAAAGCATTAAAATCATCAAATGCAATTTTAAAGTGGACTTCAAAATAATATCGTTAAAAAAAAACAAAAAACATTTATGATGTAATTTATAATCAAATATTGATAGAACAGAGATACAAAAAAATCAGTTAATTAAAAGATTAAAAAAAATTAAATAAATCTTGACACTATAAAAGTATTGTTCCTGTGTGCAGTTGGGTGATAAATTTAGCTAGGTTCACACAGTGTTGTCTAAATTAGGTTTAACTCAGTGATAGTAGTTGTGACATTAAGCTTACTCTAAGCTTACTTCATGCCCTGGTGGATAGATGGAGTTGAAAGACTAATTGTGAGCAAACCTTAATTATCATGGAAATTGTGATATTTAGAAGAAGTTTTAATAATATGGAATCCATTAGGAAAGTTGTTTAAATTATTTTTAAAAATCATACAAAGTGGTCTCACATCAATAAAATGATGGAATAAAATAGCTAAGCATTTTTGAAAAGATCGTGTACAATTTAATTGTTCCTTAAAAATCATTAAGTCCACTTATGTTATTAATAAAAGAATTTCTTATGGGTATTAATGAATTTTTAAATAACTCAACCAATTAATAAAATTTTGTCCATAACTGCAGATGGGGACCTTTGAATTCACAAAAAAAAAAAAAAAAAATTAGCTTGACCTTTTGTCAGGAATCCTCTACAGTACCAAATTGATCTATCTAGTTGAAGATACAGCCAATACAGGGCCAAACACATCCTTACTCTATCCTCTTGTTGGTAAGAAGAATGATTTTTGCAGTTAGTTAAGGGTGAGCAAGAGTGAGTCCTTAAACTTCACCCACTCACTCATTGACCTATGACCCTTGTTATGTTTCAACAGAATGCGCATAGGATCAATTCTTACAATATTAAGGTTTTCAAGGGGTTAAAACTAACCCATCATTCTTTAATTGATCAATTACTGAATTCCTCCATAAATTGTCAGTGGAGAGGGCAGTTCATATCCACCCCACCCATCAAGCAATTTAGGCATTTTTGAGGTCAAGGTTCATTTATATTTATGATTGCTCAGGCCATTCCATTCATTGCCGGTGTAGGTGGGAAAACTGTTGTCTGTTGTTGCCGCTGTGGTCATTCCCTGTCCTAGGTTATTCACACGCTCTGGTGGTTATCGTTGGGTGCACTGCGCTCACGCTCATCATGATAAGTAGCTGGAAAAAATTGCATAGTGGACAGGTCTACTCTAGTTTAATACTTTTTTTAGACAACTATCAAAACCACTAGGCAATCTAGCTTACTGTGGTAGGTAAGAATATCTGGATAAATTTTTTCTCTGAAATAGAGCATGTAAAAGGGAATATAGTACTGTAAAATACTGTTTATATGCTAGCTATATATTCAAATTTTTAAAAAGTGGAGTGAAAACTGTACTGTCTCAAATGAGTTTACTTTTCATTAAGTGAATTGTGAAAAATGTTCAGTATGCAATTAAATATGTGGTTGCTTTCACCAGGATGTTTTATTGCTATAATTTATGCTGTTGTGGAGATGGTCAAAATTCTTACTTCAAAATACTTCTAATTCTAATAACTTTGCCTGTACACTTGTAGGAACTAATACTTATCAACAGTGAAGCATCCCTGCAGTATATCTGAACTTTACTCCAAATGGAACATATGAAGGATTGAATCAATGTGCTGAATGAAGCAGAAGAACAGACTGAGAAAATTGCAGAAGAGGCTGAACGTAACCTAAAATATCTTGAAGCTGATAACAATGATGTGAATAGCTTTATACAAATGTGTATATATTGTAGGCTTCATGTGTTATCAATAAAGTGATGATCAGTAATAATTGTGTATACATCATCTGGTCCAAATCATGTTGTTTTCAGGAATTTTCAAGTACTTTCACAGCATTAAAAACTAGAAGTGTTTGTGCTACATGCCATTGTGTGCCGTCCTTGAGCGTGATATCTATTACCAACATTTGGCAACAATCTGACATGTCAGTTATATCATTCAGTAACTCATTTGAGTAATATATTTGTTTGAGAAGTAAATATAGAACAAACCATGTATTTCTTACTAGAAGTCTATTTCATGATGGACTATGCTAATGTCACTCTATGAAGGTTTCCTGGTCATCTAGGATTAACTGATCTGATAGAAAGAATGCGCACTTTATTACAAAAGTCAGTTAGGCATGAATAGGAGGGTACTAACACCAATAAATGACTATTGTTCTGAAGTTGGATGGATACAGACTAAGTGTTGTGAACAGTATTCTTTTTTTCTCTTATATAAATTGACTATAAACCATAAAATATTTAATGAAATATCATTCTGGTTCACAAATTTGTTGGTTTCGTTTTATACATAGATTATCATAGATATGATAACCTAATAGCCATAACAGCCATTCCTTATTATTTGGAAGACTTAACAATTGGAGAAAGTGAGGAAGTCCCTGCAAAAATTGATGCTCACTATAATGTAGTGGTAATGTAGAGTACTGTTCTTTCAAACTCTTTTAAATAAAGCTGATTGTGTTTTCATATAGAGTTGGTCCTGCAATACAATTAATTGTATATCATAACCCCACAGCAGCAATGAATTGAAATCTAGAATTCTGTCTAAGCTCCATCCAATATTTTGTCTAGCCAGTTCTGTATTGGTAATTCCTGTATATTTCATAATGTTTGATATTTTGAAATGACATCTGCTATTTTCAATGTCTATGGGCTGATTGTGTGAAAATTGGTGGATGAGGTTCGAAGCCTTATTTTTATAATTTCAATCAAAAGTTAGAGAAGGTTCATTGCTCTAGAGTCTAGAGAGAGCCTTTGATCTGAGAGTCAAGCAAGCATGAGTGCATCATCAGTTCTATTGAGTCCCACTAATGTGTGTGTGTTTGTGAGTGTATGTGTGTGTGTTCGAACTCATGGACTAACACCCCCACGGTAGTGCATACAAACACTGCACTGACAGAAAGCATTCATGTCCTTCAACATCTTCCTACTCCAGTTCACTAAGTAATGATGGGGACCTGCAATTTTCTGGTGTGTAAATTTACTGGTCATGGCTTGTCAATCAGGTACAGTTTCAGGTTGGACTATGGATGCCCACACCCATATGCTTAAATTCTTAGTCTGTTCTCCTGCAAGCTCCTTGGCCATCTCCTTGAGTTTGCTTACACTGGCTTATAGTGCCTGCCTAGTGCACTGGCACCCTGATTTTGTAAGGTGCATTTGACAGTGTGACGGCAGTTAGAGAATTTTATTAGTTGCATTTAATGTGTGTGCGTTGCACTTTTGATGTATTTGTGAGTTGTGCTTGTATGCTTGTAATGTGTTTTGTGTATGTTATCTGAGTTCTCCTTATACTTGTTGTTTGATACATTTGTGATTCGTTTCTTTAGTGCATGTCGGGTATATAGGTTTTTTTGATGATGGGTGTGTTATAGTTATGTAATATGATTCTAGATAAATAATGTGGATATCCCCTCAAATAAAGACTTTAAAAAAACACAACTACAATGTGATTCTGACAGTTTGAGATGGTAGAAGCATCTGGCAGATAAAGGTAGGGTTGGGTGGATCATTAAGTCAGTTTTGAAGAAGAAATTCTCCTCCTGGTGTCCCAAACCATCTAGGCTAGATATTTGAACATGAGGTCAAGATTTATTTGATGATGTCATTATCCTGGAACTGCAGACCACGGATACCATTTGGCGGTGAGTATTAGCATCTTTGTATAATATTGTCTGAAGTTGGATCCTCTATGCAGCACTCACTGATTGTTGAAGTGGACATTCCCCATTTGTGCATGGATGAGTGGAAGCATGCAATGGTTGTGTGAAGGTAATTTAGTTTGGTTCACACTACTCTTGGCAGAGCCAATCCCAGTAGGTGATGTCCAGCATCTAGGATGAAGGGATTCAGTCTGGAGTTTCTTTTGCACTTCTGCACTCCAAGTATGATCTACCCACAATGCCACATTGATGTTTTACTCCTTGATGATCCTTAGGAACTGTTTTGTAGCTGACACAAATGGGTGCCATGACCTCAGACGCCTATGCTGCTTGGTTAGATATGCTAACTAGTGGTAATACATAGTTGATCATGACGCTAGCATACAATGCCACTTTATATCTGGGCAAATCATTAACGCAAAGATATTTCTAGCTAAGTACCATTGGTGGAGACCAGGTATGTCCACTTGTCGATTATTAACACACTACAGAAATGTGGTATTTGACACTTCATAATAACAACACCTGTAAAATATTTGTACATTTTTATGTGCTTACTATCTATTTATATATGTATATATAATATCTATGTTTGCACCTACATATATGGCTAATGGCATTCCTAACTCTCAGACTTAGAAACCTCAAACTTTGTAGCATGTACGATTTGACTTTTGGAGTAAACTGGTTTGCATTCCAATCACAGGAGATGATACTGGGACTGCAGGACTCGAAAAACTGTATTTTGGCATGTTTAAGTAAACTTCCCTCCTGCATGAGTAACCACAAAAATACAAACTACACTTATACTCTCATCACACAAAATTATCATAATTCAAGTAAATTCCATAGAACATTTATTACATAAACTGGTTTCATCTAAGAGAAACATCTACAGCTTGGTTTAGCTTAGTAAACCAGTCACTTTGGTTTTAGTTAAATATTTTTTTCATCAGTGTGCAATCCAACGACACAAAAAATCGTAACTTACATGAGTTCCATATCATTAGTCGAGACCAGTCAGTAAGGGAAAGCCAGTGAGTGAGATTATGTGCAACATTTAAATGATAGAGACATATCCATAGTTATGGTTAGCTAATTAAAAAGCTACTTTTTTATTTCATTCAAAGGTATACCTTATGGATCTCATTATAACATGCCTCTTAAATATTCCAATCTTTCTAAAACATAAAAATATTTCCAAAAAAATCAATGGGCAATGGTGGAAATTAATTTTTCACATATTTTATCTACAGGTCACCATTATGTCCATCACCAAATTACACCTGAGCTAATTCTACAATCAATACAGAACTGTGTGTAGCCGATTTTCTAGCTTTGGGAGTAAACTCATGGCGACTCCAAGGAGGTTTGGTAAAAATGTTAATAAGATCTTTGCTGTTTTACATTCACATCTTCTCAAGAGGTAATATGAACCAATTCAGTGTGAAAAGTCAAATTATCTTCCTCTTCTAGTTCACCTATTCCTTTCCAATGACTCAATTTCAATAATTACATTTCATAGATCCAGACATCTCTTAGGATCAACACCTATTTAACTATTAAATGTGAAATTGTTGTGATATATTTAACTGAGAAACTATATCAGTAACATTTTAATGATAGGCTTGGGAGAACAACATATATTTCATATAGACATTTTTCAAAGCTTTTTGATGAACAACTTGTGCTGCCTCAACATTTAACACAAAAAATAGAGTTTTGAATGAAAACCATATCAATGTAAAATATGTTGGTTTAATTTACTTTTTTATTTTTTAATTATTATTATTCTTTTTCATCACAATTTTTTTCTTTTTAGCTGAAGCAGGAAAACGATGCTATGGATCATGCGGTAGCACTGCTGGAGTCGGAGATGGGCAATCATTTTGGTTAACTGTGTATAGTAGCGGAGAGATTGACTTACAAGAAGCAAGCCGAGAAATTACAATGTTGAAGCTGACTCTTACTACATTGGAAGGTAAACTCACTGGCTGGCATATTTATATTTTTAATTTGCCAAAAAATATGCACCTGTCACCATGAAAGCTAAGGTAATTGGATATCCTAAAAGGACACTAGTCTAAATCTTTATGCATAATGTTTCTATTTGGACTACAGGAACACAAATAAAATTACCATTTGAACTAGTATCAGGTGGAGTCTTAGCTTTTGTCTTTAAGAAGAGTTAATATGTGCGTGTGCTAGCATTATGGAACACTACTATGTTATTTAAATGTTGTTTGTCAAGCTAAAATTTACCTGGAGATGCATCTTTACCCCTTACCCCTTACGGAGCCATGCATAAAATGAGATGGGAGGGGGAGGAAGGGGGAGGGAGGGGAAGAAAGGAATGTATATTAATTGTGTGAAGACCTTAAATTTTATTGTTTCACACTATTTTTTACATTTAGAAATGCATCAAGGCATATCAGAGTAAGAGTTAGGCATATTGCAGTATCCATGATTTAAACATGTTTAATTATTTTTTTAATACAGATTCAATTCTTGCCTATCCAATTTTCCTCCAGAATTAGAAATCGTAAAAATTCCAGTAGGAAAATTACAATTTATATTCATCCATCTATTTCAGCTGAATGTCCCTTTAACTAATACTGAGCTTTTCTGAAACCCTAGTTCTCTAAAGTTCTTCTATTTTGTGTGTTTATAGTTTCCCCTGAGGAAACTTTTGAATTCAAGTAAATAATACCAGTATATGAATGCTAATCATGTTCTTTTAACACTATTTTGTGTTAAATGGCTATTAACTTAATGGTATCAAATTAAAATAATGATAATAAAAATTAGCTTCATATCAACTTTTGCACATATTGTGGTAAAAATAATTGTAACTAGCTACAAACATAGCTACCACTATTAGAGTCAAAGTCGATTTTCTCACACTGCTGCCTTACATAATGGTGAAGCTCATGCTCATCTGTCATCATCCTTGAAGGAGCTTTTATGCAATTACAGATGATCACTTCATCCTCTGCCTTGACCTAGCTAAGGTCCTGATACAATATATCCAGGCATGTTGTGTAGAATCATTACTGGTGAAAGCAAACTACCAGTAGGTGAATCTTTATGATAATGGAACTTACCTGAAGTTAAAATAATATTTGTCTCTTTCTTAAAATAAGAATATAGCCAGCTAGCAAGCTGAGTTTAATATTATAACTTTTTTTTTTTATTTTTTATTCTTACCTAAATTAACAAAATTTTCAGCTATCTCTTTCTTTTTATAGGTAATGGTCATGTCCACACATGTTTAATTGTGGGTGTTGCTCAGGTGTGTTTATGCCTAACCATCAACCTGCCTTATCCTGGAGTAAATGTGAAATGCTCACCTAGCTCAAGCCAAATTTTGGTGTGAGTTTTTCATTTATGAATGATTTGTCCTGGTGGTTGAGCTCTACACACTATAATAGGCTTACCTCTAAGCTTCTTTTTTTTTTGGTGTTGGAACAAGTAATCTACTATACTTTCAAAGATATGTGCTTTTTAAAATTAAAAAAAAGGCTTGTTGGAGGTCAAGCGGGTGTTCGATCACCATGTGTAACCCATTAGACACATTTAAATCAATAGAAAAAAAATGCCCTACGGGCTGTATTTCAGCTGTGGGCTGTGGTTATTAAAATGTCTGCTTTGAAAATATATTTCATTGATTTTTGAAACAAAAGTGAACTTGTGATTAGGACAACTTTTTTTTTGGTTGTAAGTATCATTTTTAGTATTTTTAGCCTCACACTTAGAAAGGAAGTGGTGTGGCCAGATAAGACCTACCCCACGCTATTCTCAGTCAATTTGTGTCTGAATGCTAAAGTTTTAGGCCTGTACCTTCATAAATTTTTCTGGAGAAATTATCATTTTTAGCTTTTTTAAAAATGCAGATAGGGATGTGGCAATATAAACATCTTATAATGTTCCCCTGGTGACACCAATTCTAAATATATAGATTTGTTGATCTAACTTCAAATGTTCAAGTATGAATAGTGGATACACAGACAGACAAGCAGACAGACATACAGACTGACAAACAGACAGATCATTCAAACATTATAGTATAAATGATTTTAAAATGATGGCTAAATACTAAAAATTAGTGTTGTTGTTCATTGGAACAACAACCGGTTTTCAGGGAGTTATTGCACATTCCTAGTGTTCTTTTGAGGACAGAGTCTCTCTTGCAGAGTGCTAGTTGCCCTAAGACAAGAGCTAGTCTCTTGGAAGTATCTACTCGTGAGTCAGGTGCTTAATTGCATGCTCTACCGATATCTTCCATGGATCTCTGAATGAATGATGAGTCATAGGGAATTGTAATTGGTCTTCACCTTGGAGCTCCCCTATAGCAGCCACATTCTTGAAGACACTGTGGCACAATTGTTGCCCACTTTGGCACACATCTGTTTATCTGCAGGAAGAGTCAGGGAAGATATTTTCATCATGATATTGGTGAATGATATCATTCACTGATCATTACCTTCAGCCAGCGTCCCTTCCAGGATGGAACCTACAGGTTTATTTCGATCAGATGGAAAGAAACCTGATGGTATGTCCATCATTCCTTGCTCCAGTGGAAGGCTTTAGGTCTAGGATGCAACCTGTAGTATCACTTTGCCTGCTCCAACTTTCTGCAGCTGTCACTGAGCCCAGTACAGTTGCACTCCAAGCAGAATAAAAAATTTAAAAAATTCCCTCCTGAACTGTGCATATATATTTATATATTAGTTCTGGAAACATGCTGATTTTTTGGGTGCCCAAACTAAGGCATTTTATGTGAGTTGGGTCACTGCCTGCTGTCAGTGTGTTTGAATGTGAATTTTCATCCATAAAAAGAATCTCTGTGGCAGTGCAGCGGGAAACGCAGCTTTGATGGTGGGCTGAATGTATATATGTGTGTATGTATATATGTATGTATGTGTGTATGTATGTATGTATGTATGTATGTATGTATGTATGTATGTATGTATGTATGTATGTATGTATGTATGTATGTATGTATGTATGTATGTATGTATGTATGTATGTATGTATGTATGTATGTATGTATGTATGTATGTATGTATGTATATATGTATGTATGTATGTATGTATGTATGTATGTATGTATGTATGTATGTATGTATGTATGTATGTATGTATGAATGTATGTATGTATGTATCTATGTATGTATGTATGTATGTATGTATGTATGTATGTATGTATGCATGCATGCATGCATGCATGAATGTATGTATGTATGTATGTATGTATGTATGTATGTATGTATGTATGTATGTATGTATGTATGTATGTATGTATGTATGTATGTATGTATGAATGTATGTATGTATGTCTATGTTTGTGTGTATATGTATATGAAATGTTGGTGTCTTGTCAGACATGGTCCTGGATTCATCCAGGATACAGCTGCCCATGGTACTTCGTACCATGGGCAGCTTCTAAGTTTTAAGTTCTAAGTTCTATATGTATATGTATATATATACTTATATATATTCATATATATATATGTACATATATATTAATTAATAAGTATCACTAAACAACTCTCAGTTTTCTTATGTTTGCCCCAGATAAAATATGTATTGCACATTGAATAGTGCATTGAATTAATGCACTATTCATTAAATTGATAGTTAAATAGGATTTTTCAAATATAAATTTTTACATTAGGGCTATTTCTTGTGTGGTTTTGCCCATCCTTGTGAGCAGTTTCTCAATATTCCCTATTTAACTTCAAATGGCTGTTTATTTGTTTCTAGCCTCATTAGCAATTGATACACAGAGCTATAGAGTAAGCCTACACAAAGAAACTTGGGACAGATTAACATTCCCATCATATCAGCTCAACTAATCACTGAATCATTTATGAGGAGTTGAAAATCATCAGATGTATAAACTTGGCCTGGCTTGAATAATAGCCACTACCATTTAATTATTTTTTATATATGATTACTTGCATTTGTACAATGTGTAATTCATAAGTTTAGAAAAATAAAGAAATGATTTCCATTATGTTAAAAATAGTACTGAGACATATACTAAGGTAGATATGAGGTGATAGAGGTATCAACTGGTGTAGATACGGTAACTATTTATTTAATTTTTTGACAACAATACTGTGGAGTGGGAGGAAATGATGTCCCTGAAATTTTTCTAAATATTATTGATTTGTTACTCCTTCATAAAACTTAACTCTCACTCAAATAATAAAATAATAAGTCCTTGCAGTGTATCATGTCATTCACATTCTGGGCAGTTTCTACCAAAGTGTCTCTTAATCATGATATAGCAGTAAGTCAGAAATGAATTTAAAAAATTAATAAAATAATGAATAAATTAATGAATAAATGACCAACCGACCAACCGACCGACCGACTGACCGACCGACTGACCAACCGACTGACCGACCGACCAACTGACTGACCGACTGACCAACAGACCGACCAACAGACCGACCGACAGACCGACCGACCGACTGACTGACCAACCGACTGATGGACCGATCAATCGAACAACCACTGACTGACAGACCGACTGACTAACCAATTGACTGACTGACTGTGTGTGTGTATGGGTGGGTAGGTGAATGAGTGAGTGAGTGTTTGACTGAATAAATAAATGAATAAATTAATGTGTATATAAATTAATAGATTCATTAATTGATTTTTGAATTATTTATGCAGGTGAACTTATGAGAATATAGGATATAACTCAAATTAGGAAGAGCAAAGAAAAGTTCCAAAAAAATGTTGGTAAGGCTTCCCTTAAACTATCAATTTTGGTTTGTGCAAATGAAACTGATACATATCAGCAACATATCAAATTTAAATTCAACTTTAAAACTACCAAGCAAATTCTCCACATGTTCAGATAATGTTTGCCTAAAGATACTACAATATTGTTAATACATATTAGTTGCTCAATTTGAGTAGGTGTGGATATCTATACTATGTAACTAATTATGATTGTGTATCAATAATCTGCGATGATGCTGTAACAGTACCTGTATCATGAATCCTTCATCTGCATCACTTTCATTCACACAGTACACTTTATCGCAACTCCATTCTTTGCTGTGGTCTGCATTCATATTATCTTTACTAGCGGATGGGTCAAAAGAAGAAGAGATATTTGATGGTACTATCACTGATGACTGTTTTCCTAGAGATGATTTTGATTCTGATAGGACTTGCAATGAGAAGGGATCATTGTCTTCTTGAGAGGTGCTGGAGAAGAGGAAGTCAACCACATTCACTTTTTCAATATACTCTGCTTAGGTATTAAATGGGGACAATGGTAAATACTATATATTGGTTCTTATTAAATTCCAGTTTTGGAAGAGTGGAAGGTGCTTTAAAAGATTTTTTTTATTAATATATTATTTGAACCTATGCACCATAACCTTCCCTGTTCTTGTGCAACATTGTTCACTTCTTCTCTCTCACACACATTCACTCACACAGTATCACCCCAAAATCCCTCAACTTCCTCACCTGTAATTGAGTGCTTGTTTCTGCAACTCGTCTATTTCACAGTCTCAGTGCTGTGGTAGTGCATGAACGGACATCTAATACACATTTCTTTCTGCAGGTCATGGTGCATCCAGAGACTGGGAACTTGGACATATGGTGATCCCACTGAATTACAAACATCTTGGAGGGTTGTACTGAAGCATTGGTAACTGCTTCACTGGCAACCTCTTCATCACATTATGCTTTGTATTAGAGGGAAGAATATAAAAAAATATATTGGATTGTGATTAGAGTGGCTGATAATGATTTTGGTGTTGAGTGATGTAGGCTAACAGTTTTTCTCACTTTGGAACTGAATGTCAGATTTGTAGTGGAAGGACCACTTTTTGATAACAGGATTTCCTCAGACAAGGAAGTTATAATTGAGTCCTTCTTTTGCCTGGTTATTTCGGACAATGATGTCTTCAGGTATTACATTTGCATATTCCTTCACCTTTGCTTTTATGGGGACATAAGTCTCAAGTTGCTTTCAATCAGCTGCATCAATAGTCATATCTAATTATTCTTCATGAATTGTAATCATTTCACCCAACTCATTTATAATTTGCATCTTACTTGGGAGTTCCTTTCCATCATCTGCAACCTCATAATTTTGATTTTTCTTTACTGGCTCATCTTTATCACTCCTAACCTCTCCCATCTTTGCTGGGAGTTTCATTTCAACTATTTGGTATTCACCTTGCTTCATTGCCATTAGTTCATCTACCTCATTACTACTCCAGCATTATTCTTCTCATTTCTACTAAGTCCCTCAAACTTCTTTAACAATAGATTGACTCTATTACTCTTGCCCTTACCTCCTTTTTTTCTCATACTTGCTGATACTCTTAAGCTTCGTCACCACTGGTTCTTCTCCATCAGTTCTTGCCCTTTCTAGTTTTTTTACCTTTACTTTGTTTCCCGACTTTCTGTGCTATAAACTTGTCCACTGTTATACTGATACAACCTTCCTTCTGGTTTTATAGCTCTCCTTGGACATTTGTAGCCTCATCCATATCTGATTCAGAATCAAGAAGGATGCAGCGCTTCTTCTTCTGGAAAATAGAGAGCACAGGTGAGATAGTAGGAGAAATATGGCATGTTTATTCATTTTTCTATTTTAAGCACTGTTTATGTGTCCTTCAGAACTGGATGATAATTGATTCTTCTCCTTGTGGACTTTTACAGATGCCTAATGGTTACCACAAATATATATATGTACATATATATGCATCAGCTTTATGAACAATGACCAAGAAATGAAACCATTTCTAACAAGGAAGTAGTTTTTACAGAGACAGAATTAAAGAAAAGAACTAATTAATTTGATGAATATCTACTACACTCCTGATTCGGGACTGTTTATTAGCCATCAAGATTAGGAAATTGCAACTGAACTCTATATTAAAAAATAAATTGGAATAACGTCAAGAATGTCTTTGAGGAAATGTGAGCTTAACCTCAAGCAACTATCTACTTTCCAAATAAGCAGTGTGTATACTCAACTTCAACAAGATTTCAACAATTTCATTTACAACCATGACTTTTTTCCTTTCCTTTTAAAGTTGAGATAAAATTTATCCATATTGAGGCACACCCTCTTCCACATTTATAACTTACAAATATTTTCATGTTTCTTAGACTCAAGCTAGGACTTGGGTTTGAGCTTGGCTCTAAATACAAACACTTTATTTTAATTAGAAGTAAAACAGTTGTAGGAAAGAAAATAAAGACTTGCTCTACCACTGGATGACTGTGACAAAGTGTGGGGGTGCCAAAATGAAAGAAAAAGAGGGAAGGAGTTAATTGTGTTTGTGAGATAGTGGGTGTGTGTGCATTCCACTTAGAAATGTGTTGAAACACTTATTTGATATGGCTTCAATGCTTTCCATTTTCTAAATAGAAATAATCTTAGGAAAGAGTATTTGTATGAGATGGTGTGTTCAGTAGAGTGCTTGCCTAAATGGGCGGGGAGGTGGGAAGAGAGGGGGAGGGGTGGAAGGATGTGAGCAAAGGTGAATTAGTCATGTATATCCAGAACAATACTTAGAGTTAAAATTAGGGTAATGACTATTTTTTGGTTTAAAGTTATGGCTTTTTTTTTAATGTATTGACAATATTACCTTAATTCGCAATATATCTCTCTCTGTGTATGTGCGAACTCTACATTCTTCCTGACTGCTGGAAGAATTTTCATGATAAATACAAGGATTTATTTGGACACAGCATTGCATATGGTCACGAAGATTTTGTTAAGATCAGGTGGAAATAGGTGACGTTTCATCGTTTGCCTTAAACTGATTAGAATGAAATTTGGGATATGGTTTCCATGTGACTAGGAGAGTGTTATATCATTGTTGGTGTTGCTCCATTTTGACCAAAACCACTTAAAAATACTTTTGCTGCTAGTAAGTAATATTCATTTCATAGACAATATTTATCGTAAAGGTCATAACATAGTCTTCCATAAAACTAGATAGGAATACATTTTGTAGCACATATTATCAACTAATTACCTGTATATTTTTCTATATAATATAAAGAGCAAATAATCACTTTGTTTATCTCTCTGTCTACCTGTCTTTCTGCGTATCCTTGATTAACGATTAACAGTTGCAGTTAACACAAACCCATATATTTTTTGAATCGGAGTCACTAGTTGAACATCAAAAGTATTTTTATATGGCCACACTCCTTTCTCTACTCCAAAATAAAGCAAAATTATAAATTTTGTAAGAAAAAAGAATGGTGTTACAAGGCCTGAAATTTTGGCATGCAGACACAACTTGACTCTGCGAATAACATGGGGTACATTCCATCTCAAAACACCTATCATCCTTGTGTGTGACGCTAAAGATGCCAAAATTGGTACTTTTGAAAGAAAATTTTTTTCTTCTCGCATGTTCACTCCTTTTTGGAAGTGTATAAAATATTTCTTAAAATAAACTTTTGTGACTGGCAGTTGAGATCGAAAAAATGCTACCCTTAAGGTTGGATTTTTGCTAGTATATCAAGTTAGTGTGTCTATTTGTTTGGCATGGTTGAATGGACCAAAAGTTTTGTGTGGAAACTGAATCAAATTTGTTGTGGATATTCCGAGGTTCTGCATGAGGCTATGCATTAGACACATTTAAAAAAAAATTGTTTCCTTGGTGAGGAGAAAGAATTTTAGTTTCTATATAAAAAGTGCATAAAGACTATGGCATGATGGTAGAATTAGTGGTCATTCAAGCTGAAAGACCCAGGCTAGAATACCCTGATTTCATTTTTTTTCATTTTTTTTTTCCGCCAAGTTTCCACCATTTTTTTTTTCGCCAAATTTCCACCATTTTTTTTTTTTTCTTCTTTCTTTTATCTACTTCCTTCTCTTTTTTTTTCTACTTCTTTTTTTCTCCCTCATTCATTTCCTTTTTCTCTCCGGGTTATTTTTTATCATTTTACTCAGGTATACTTGCTGTGATTATGTGTATGTTCATCTATTACCAGGGCCAATAGGCTAATTTTTAAATCTACAGACTCAAATAAAGAAAATGAATCAAGCTCTACATAGCATGGTTTGATTGATTAAATTGATTAGATTATTATTATTTTTTTTATTTTAATTTCAAAAGGATAATCCTATAAATATGCCTGCGCAATTGTACAAGAACAGAAGCTTCATTTGAAAGGTGGTTATTTTTTCGCATCTTACAAAGAAAATCAAGCTATTTAAAGAAGAGGTGTGGCCTGGTGTAGTCCAAAATTACACATTCGACCTAAAGAATCCTTTTATTATCAAGTGACACTGATGTTGAAAAGAAGAAAATGGAAGATTTTTGGAGAAAATTGAGATTGATCCCAGGTATCTACATGATATCATGTTGTTACTGAGTATGAATGTCTATTCACGCTGACTTGAGCAACGGAAGTGAGCGGTAAATTACTGAAGGGAAGTTGCATTTTTCAGCATATTAATATCGCCAAAAGAGGTTTAGGTATGCTTGCGCAAAAATAACACACCCACAATAACCCATTGCAGTTATGCCCCTTGAGGCTGTAGTTTTTCCTAGATTTGCAAACTTGCAATTTTTAACTGATATGTAAGCTGTGTTATTGTAGTCTTTAATCCTGCAAAACTCTCTTAGCTAATGCCAATGCTTGCATTTATGTTGTTATTGCTGGTTGCTGTGGCTGGTTGTTGTTGTTTGCTGTGGCTGGTTGTTGTTGTTTGCTCTGGGTGGTTGTTGTTAGTTGCTGTGACTGGTTGTTGTTTCGTGTGGCTGGTTGTTGTTAGTTGCTGTGGCTGGTTGTTGTTGTTTGCTGTGACTGGTTGTTGTTTCCTGTAGCTGGTTGTTGTTAGTTGCTGTGGCTGGTTGTTGTTGTTTGCTGTTGCTGGTTGTTGTTAGTTGCTGTGGTTGGTTGTTGTTG
Organism: Lycopodina hypogea; assembly: GCA_963969325.1. Classification (NCBI taxonomy): domain Eukaryota; kingdom Metazoa; phylum Porifera; class Demospongiae; order Poecilosclerida; family Cladorhizidae; genus Lycopodina; species Lycopodina hypogea. The sequence continues at coordinate 13,573,559 of OZ017780.1, read as the reverse complement.
CTTTATTTTTCTGATTAGACAAAACAGTATATTTAATTGTGTTAAAATGTGCATTAAATTATATATGCAATAGAGTAATGAGTGTGCAAGGACCCTCTTCCTCTGGAAGTCCATTGTGGAGTGCAAGGTAGAAGCCAAGAAGAGTCATACATTTGACTTCCCAGTCCAAACATATCCTTACCTCTGTTAGGAGCTATTTTGAAGAAGAAAAGTGGACTGGGAAGTCGCTCATGAATAATAGACCACTGGACAGAACAGCAACAGCAACAGGAATTTCTAAGGTTACAATTAAATGAATCTACCAGACAATAAATGAAGACAAAGAAATACTTACTCCAACTAAACGATGCATTAATTCAAGAATTACAATTAACCCTGATTCATTTAACAAAGAAGCTATATGATGGACTGTACACAGTTTTCATGTATCTTATATTTAGCTATTTACACATCATCGTCTCATTTATCCATTAATTTATGTATCTTACATTTAGCTATTTGCACCTTATCAACATTTGTCCAATAATTTATATATCTCACAATTGGTTTTTGCTATTGATTTCATTTCCCATGTATTCAATAAAAATTAAAAAAAGAAGTTTGTTTGTTTTTTTCTGAATATTTTTTAACTATATCCTTCAATTGTCTTTCACAAGTTTATTCATTCATTGAAATGATAAAGAACGCACAAAAGAAGTAGTGAATATACAGAAATAAGTACAGAAGTAATATAAATTACTCAATGATAAGAGATTTGTATGTGACAAATTGGCTATCTTTAACAGGCATGGTATGTCCCTGAAACTAATTGCAAAAAGCATGGATATTGCCTTCCTTGCTCTTCTTGACCAACTTCTTGAAGTTGGACACTACATCACTGCACTTGAAATGATTGAAATGACATGAACAACAGACCTTTACTTTCAGCCACTTCAGCCTTGAGGGAGGGAGAAGTTATTACGAGGTATACGCTTACCTGGAGTTAGAGTCCAGCTGAAACAAGGAAGAATCAATTCTCTGCTTCTTTTATGTATTCCACTCGAAGAACATAAAGAGTTCTGCGGTGGACATTAGCCTCCCTGGGATATTTTTGCACTTGCATTCCCTATGGTCAATTAATACTGGGTGGAATGTTGTACACTTTCTTTTGGGACATAGGGCTAACTTTGCATTGGGATGGTTAACTTCTTCAGGAATGGTGCCAAAAAGAACGTCTCGAGCATCAAAAGTCTGTTGGTCTTTGAAATCTGGAATCTGTTAAGTATTGGCCAAGTTATTAACATTTCTCTGGGGCTCAACTCAGCACAAACAGACTTTAATAATATTCTGCTTCCAGATCTCTTAAAATATAAGTTATACTCTTTCACTTAAATTAAATTTAAGAAATAAAAAATGACATACTATTTTCATAGCTGTGTAGTCTGGTGGGCCACTTCTTACTTGAAAGGGTATAGTTATTGTCGATAGTAGCTACATTTTATTCCCATTCTTGGTACAGAACAATGCTGCATGTGCAATGTAAATGCTATTGTAATTATTATTTACTTTTTGGATAATGTATTACATGCATAAGCAGCTGGATGGGCTCATAAATAGCTCCTACTGTTTTATGCATTGATTTATGAAAATATACAACCAGTGGCAACACTTCTAATTGCATTCCAATGGGGTAGATTATGTAGCCACAGGTGCCAGACCCTTCCCAGACACCATAATCTTCCTTTTGATCACATTTTAGATGGTGTAACCCACTAAACTAAACTTGTAATAAAAAAATTAAAAAAATTAAATGATATCAGAAATTTAATGGATATATGTTTGAAAGCAGCATATTAGCTTTGCTAGGCATGATAAACATCTAGAAAGAATAAAAGGGTTTCAGAATGCACATGTATACTTGCACACCTTCACACACTATATGTAGCATCATAGCCAATATGAGAACTTCATATCTCACCTTTTGAAGCATCCTTTCTTTTCCATCCCATTTTCTTCCAGTTTGGCTTACACAAAATTAATAAACCACCGCTCATCAAAATAATGAATTTGTGGTGGTGGGGACTCTACTCTTGAAGTGAGCGAAGACTTCACATTCCTTCTCATCTTACTTTAATGCCTTGGCAACCTAACATTTGCCAAACCTGTCTGCAGCTTTCATTTTCATGCAACATAACTCTGTGGAACCTGTCGGTAGCCTCAATTTTCCTGCCAGGGAAGGCAAGTGTGAGGTCATGGCCATAGACGTCCATTGCACCCAGTTTAACAGCTATTTGCCTAACGCTACTGGCCCTAGATTTCAATGAGGACCGTCCAGTACAGGCCATATTCTTATCCTTCCTACCATATTCTTATCCATTCGGGGCGTGAGTTTTCCTTTGCACGTGTGGTGTGCGTAACTGCTGGTGACAATAAGCAAGGTAACTGTCCCTAATCACTAATCCCGAAGCCCTGCGTAACCACAGGTGTAAGACCTATATTTTAGAGTACCTACTTCACTTTTTCTTAAATAATAAGAATAAATGAAAAAGAAGAAAAGAAAAAAGAAATGTTTGGCCTTGGCCGTTCTTTGGCCCTTGTGGAACCAGCCTGAGTGATGAGCTGGGATGGAAAATTGGATAAAAGATAACAAGACCTGCCATAGCTAAGGTTATTTTATTTCCTGCAGATATAGATCATTTCCTGATAGACCTTTCCCTGATCCACAACACTATGTTTGCCTTTATCAGATTGATGGTGAAACTAACTTTGTTGCACAAAAAATATTTAAATTCCAATCCCTTTTGTCCACTGCACTATAAACTCTCTTTCCCTATCAGCATACCCATAATACCAACATCTATTATTATTACTCTTTGTCAGCAACCTGTTTCAACTGGAACAAACTTGGTAAGTCAAGTGTGATACATTTCCATAATTCTAGCAGAAATGAAAACAGGGAATGTGGGATATCTAGTGCTGAGTGTGGTGCTTGAGTAAGCTTATAAGTTTCCTTCATTACAGGATATTCATTCCAGCCATATGTAGGGCACCAAATTTTGTGTTCTGGGTGAGCTGAAAAAGGAGAACAATGGGGCTGTCCTCAAATTACAGGTGAATACTGAAGGGTTTTTTTTTTTTTATGGCAGCCTGGTTCTGGAGAGATATATTAGCTAATATATTATTACCATGAATCTTAGGCAATCAAGGTGGTGGAAGAGATGGTCGACCTTACAAAAATGCTAACTCCACATGAGTTTGTGCTGGGTGACTCAGTGTTATTAAACGCTATGTAAGTTGGTTGGTGCCTCAACGTGGGGACCCTGGGCCGCATTTTACAATTGATTGTGACTTGCTGGCTAATATCAGGATTGCTAATATCAATAAAATTTGGATCAACAGGAATATAAGAACAGGGTGTCATTTTATGGCACCACTCAATTCTTGCCAGAGTTGGATCTTTTACAGAGGATTTGCACACTTCTGAAGGAAAAACATCAAAATCTCATGCACATAGAACAAAACAAAGCAATTATCTGTGTGGCATTTGGCCTCTTGGAATGTGAGATCCTTATTGGATGTGGAAGGTTCAATAGGGACTGCTAGACAGGGTACTGAAATATGTATATATATATATACATTAAAATTGTTAAATATCTCTACATTCTTATATGCTTACAATCTATATTATAAGAGCTTACTCTGTTTGTTTGCTTACTTGTTTGGCCCTTAATTCCTCCCACAGTCCTCAACCAAGCCAGACCACATTTTGTGAGCACACCAAGTATATACTAGATTGAAACCTGATGAGGTTAACATTTTAACTAGGACTAGATCTATTAAATAAACTTTCCTATTCAAGATTAACCACCAATAATGTGATGTAATCTGATCACGTTCTAAAGCACATTTCTAGGGGACATTTTTCTACTAACTACACACTAAGTAGCAGAGGTGCATCATGTTTTGTTCAGAAATGGGGCAATGCTTCACATACCCCCCTCTCTCTGCATAACAGTAAAAGATTATTACCCTCCTGAGTTCAAAAGGACACTAAATACTAGAGACACATTCATAAGACTTACTTTAGAAATGCCCCACAAATCTTCCACTCAGTATAAAATTAAAAATTAAGCATCTGAACAAGTTTGTAACAACAGAAGGTCGAAAAACCACCCATAGGAGGGTTTACGCTGCTAGTAGTTAATGAAATGAGTATTCAGACTTGAACATGTGGTTGGCTCTGTCTTCCTTCACCTCTGTATGCATATATATTTAGGTATCTAGTTCCATCATAGTAATATTATTAACACCTCCACCACCATCACCAGCTCCACCACCAGTGTGTGACCATTAAGAGCTTTAATCTATGGAAATGAAGGCTCACATCTGTCCAACCAGTTAACAACATGCCTCACATCTCACCATGACATAGTCACCATTGACTCTACTCAATGTAAAGGATAACATTAATAATGACCACATGATCATATCACTGCAATATGTGCTTGCATACATACTTGGTATGTAATTCGTGTGCATTCATATTTGTGCAGTCACTAAACAAGCTCTGTGTGTAGGTGCAGTGTTCAAGCAGTTATGGAGGACACTAGTTTGCCGAAGGTGTTTTCTATGGCCACCACTAAAGGCATAATATCATGGATATCCCCTCCTGCACTTCCCACCACAGAGCAGGATGAGGGTCCAAGAGGCTGGCACATCTTTGTGAGGTGCACCAAGAATTCGGTGGCTTCAGAGCAGAGAGGAGGGAACGTCTGACAGAGCAGAGAGAGGGAGGGGAGGATGGCAATGAAGTAGTCCTCCATGAGAGGGTGTGGTAGTTCTCCAGCCAGCAGTGTGAGATGATACAGGATGTCCTTGGCAAAGCCCATGGACATGGGCACTGGATATTGGTGGACCACCTGTGCTGCAAACTGCATACCAAACACCTGCACTCACATGTACGAGGGAACACATTACACACACGCAAATTTCTGCATATATGATCAACTTCACTCTATTAGGCTGTTCTCAGATTCTATTCGGGATGACCTGTAAATGTGTAGGTGCAGTGTGTTGCTGCCTTTGTTGTGGTCAGAAAAGAAACATCAGGATGTACACATTCATAGTGACGATATTTTATAGTTGTTTTTGCTGCTGCAACAATGTTTCTTTTAATCTATATGTCCCTTTATCAATTAATATTGAATACATAACATTGCCGACTTATGCAAATTATATAAATTGGTAAAGGGTCATCTAACTTGTGGCCAGATATGCACAGTCTGGTTGACCCTTAACATGTGGCAAAGGTTGACGTTAGCATTCACAAATTTCCCCTACACAATGGACACTGGGATACATGAGATATGATAGTACTGTTTTACACATTATATATGATGACACTGTGTCACACATAAGGATATATCACTGTCACGTGTGAGGTATGAAAATATTAACTATACTTAGATTTAGAACAGCCTATTTATACCTAAGGGACTGGTGACATACACAAGGAACTGCTAGGGCTGAAAGGAAATTCGAGCAGAATGAAGCCCAAGATGTTAGATATCTATCAATCTCTATATCTACATCTACATCTACATATATATATATATATATTTAAAAAATAAGAAATAAAAAATAAATATATATAATATATATAATATATATTATATAATATATATATCAATATCATATATATATATATATATATATATATATATATATATATATATATATATATATATATATATATATATATACATATATATATAACAATTTAATCAACTTTCCCCAGTGAGATTTTTCCAGTATTAATTATTGCAATTAAGCCCATTAGTTTCTTTATCTTTGACAAATGAAAGGTCTCTTAAATTTTACAAGTTCTTTATTTCGTTTTGAGAGTTTGGAGATTGTTTCCCATCAAGATTAGTCCTGCCAGTAGCAGCGGTTCATACAGAGGGAGGAGGTACCCTGGGATTTCCCCACAGATGAAATCCTCCACCCGCCACCCACCCCCCCCCCCCCCACCAAAGGTAAAACTAAGATATCATGTAAACACAGAATATTTATAGTCAGTGGCTACCCAAAACCCACCAGAATTCATTTAAAAATATCTAGCTAAAATATACTCCATGGAAACACCCCTGAGTGTGTCATACTTTCCCCTCCCTCCTCCCCAGGAACAAACCTTGTATTCTAACCTGAGTAGTCTCAATGTATTCAAAGTAATCTAGCATATTATTCGCATACCCCTAGAGTACTAGGGCAGGCCAAGTCTATATTTGAAGCCATAGTGCTTCATGTTCAAACCTAGCCTGCACCAGTACCTGTGGGAGGCTGATAGCTATAGCTGGATTTGTAAAGTCCATGGGTCATTTGGAACACCATGTGCCCAGGGACGTGTCTCTCAAAAGAATGTTTTCTGCAACTCCTAACTTTCCCCCTTATAAGAGTGAATCAAGAGTAGTGTCCACGCAGCATGAAATAAGCTTTCTCGGGAGCTGAGATGTCGGGTATGCAGTGAAAGAATGGGGGGCCTCTCATAGTGACTGGTCTTCACCACTTCCCTGACTGGTAACTGCAAGATCACAACTGAACAAGGAGCTCACCTTCTTGATATGATGGTGTTCAGTTTGGTCCACAGAGTGACGTAGTGCATCTGTACAGCTTGTGAGACGGAGGGAGAGTGCAGGAGGAAGAGGAGAGTTGAGGTGAGGGGGTGGGAGTAGGGGACCAGAGAGGAGGGAGGCAAACAGCAGAGGTGGTGGAAGAGGAGGACTACCTTGGAGGGACGCACATGCACCTCCTGCAAGACTGCATGAGCACAAACAACAAAACACAAACAACAAAGAACAACAACAGATATAGAACATGTATACATAGTCAGAACAAAGTAGGTGAAATAAAAGGTCCAGTTGCTTCTTGTTTGTGTCACAATTACAGATTGTACATTGAAAAAAAAGAAGTAATACTGATTAGCTTTTACTGGTGCTGCTTGAGATGATTTAAGTTATATTGCATCACATTAAACTCATAATGTAATTCAACACTTACTATAACCTCAACAGCAAAAATATTGTTAGTCTTTCATGTCAAACGTGAAAAGTTTATAAGAAAAATTTGGTCAAATCAAAAATTAAAAAATTAATTATTTAAAAAATATATATATATATATTTTTTGCTCAATGACAAGAAGAAGCATTTTTTTGCCATTTCATCTAAAAATGTGTACATATATTTTGCTATGAAATTTTTTAAAGGTTTGAATAAGTTGATATCACTTATATTCTAATAAATTGTTAAAATAAAACATTAAATAGAAAGCACTGAATAGAATTTTAATAGTCTGCTTACTCTTATCCCCTCCACTTGACATGACAGAAGTGGACAAAACTTTCCTATTTGTAGACTAATATCTATTTATATACAACTCTGCACATAGTGATACATCAAAACAACACAGAGATAGAAACAACGGAAATTGCATCAAGACCAGCTGCTCTAGTGAGGTAGCTAACCTTTTAGAGCCATCTCTGGTGTGTGATTCTTCTTTTTGACACCTTGATACCTTTGCCTTGGTCAAATGATGTAATCCCTAAAGTGTGTGGCATATAGAGCAGTGATAACAACAAGAAACAGCAACAATAACAAACAACAATCAACAATAGTGAATATTGGCAGAGAGCTTAAGCATGTATCAGAATGTATGCAGGTTGTCATGTACAAACATTACATGTTAGATTGGCTGATTGCAATTTAGCGTCTTCACATGATATTGTAGTAGAGAGACAGTCAAGAAGAGGAGGGGCCACAGGCAGACACTGAGCACATCAGAACAATGAACTAATAATCATATATAATCACAATAGACTGCCATGGTGTGTTCTGGTCAAATAGGTGCAGGTCAGAGATATAATGTGTTAATCATGTTTACTATTATGGAGATTAGATTATGGTAGCCAACATGACTATGGCTCACTACTGAGAAGCCATGCACTGACTTACGGGAGCATCTGTTGTGAATTGTCGATATTTCTTATGAAAATTGCTTCTTTTTTTAAACACTATTCAGTCTTTGGTAGCATATTGAATGATAGGCATCAACGACAGAGATACATAAGCACAATGAGTGCATCAACATAAGTCTGGGATAAGGTAAGCTTAATCAGGTTAGCAATATATATACAGGGGGACACACAAAGACCAACACAGCTCCAGGTTAAATCATCCATAACCAAGGACAATCACAGGCTGATTGATGCCATGAAGGCTTCTCCACATGGCAGCCATGGCCACATGCACTCCCAGCCAACACACTCTGCTACTGGACAATTAGCTTAATCTTGGGATTGATGCATAACACTTTCTATGCACCAGTAATGTTGAATTACTTCTTTCTAATCATGAAACATGAAGTCAGATAAATATGTTGGTGTTGATGCTAAAGAATTTTTTTGCCAAACGTTATATTTCATAATTACACCAACTACTCTATTTACAATATTTCTCATCAAGATGCATGCTTCTCCTCACAATGTGTGCAAAAGAGTAATACCTTAAGCCAATCACTTGTCAACCCCTTTCCAGACACCTCCTGCTGCTCTGCCAACCATTCACAAACAAGGCAGAGTTGAGGGAACTGCATTGCTTTAGCTTGAGGAGAGTTGGGTAAAAGGTGGAATAACATCCCTGATAGAGACGGGCATGATCCAACAGGTATTTCACTGGTATCTGTGTGAGTACATTGGGACTATAGTCACGAGGAGCCAGATCTCTTTGGATCACCACTGCAAATCAGTAAACATATTCAACAATTATGACAATTAATCATACACATTCCTATTTATCTCACCCGGGTGCCACTTTCAGGGGAAAAAATGTTTGGACTACCACACTCACCATATCAAACTACATATATCCTCTGATTTTCACCTTACCAGGTGCAATACTTTAGAAAGAGGTGCGTGACAAACAGATGTCCGGAATTGTGTCCACAATATAATTTTGCTTGAACATTCAATACATTGCTGGGATAATTATGTGAAATAAACGTAATCTAATTGATGAATTAATCATTTTGGTGTGATCTCATTGTGTGAATGGTCTAAATAATGACACCATCTATACTTCAGGAAAATGAATAGTGGATATTCGGTTTCCCACAAAACATGTGAATATTTTTTCCTTGTTAAAAACATTCATTCCAGATGGAAAAATATTCATTCCTAACAGAACTCATTATAAATGGGGGGGACGGGGGAAAACAAATATTCTTCTGGGGAATTCGTCTGGGGAACAAATATTCACAGAAAACAAATATTTGTTGACACCGGTTACATAACGACAAGTTGTATATTTTAATTTGTGATCTAATTATTGGATACTAACAACCCAAAGTATTTACTACAGACTAGCGAAAAACCCCTCTGGGCTGTAGTCACACAAATGTTTACTATGATAGTATATGTTATAGGCTTTTGAAACAAAGGTGAACATGTGATTAGGTAAGTATTTTTTTTAGAAGTACCATTTTTAGCTTTTTTTTGCCTTATATACAAAGAGTAAGAGGTGTGGCCAGGTGGGACCCACTCCATGTTATTCACAAAGTCAAGTCGTGTCTTCATGCCAAGTTTTAAGTTTGTAGCTCCATATTTTTTCTGGCAAAGGTACTAGTTTTGGCTTCTTTAATACTGTAAGGGGTGTGGCCATATAGATATGCTTATGGCATTCCTCTGGTGGTACTGATTCTAAATATATATATATATATATATATATGGGTTTGGGGGTCTAACTTTAACCGTTCATGCGTGAATCGTGGATACACAAAAACACTGACAGACTATTTGTACTTTATAGTATAGATAACAAATTCCATGCCACAAGGGTTTTCAAAACGAACAACATTGACACTTTCTCTTTGCTTTGCCTTTCTTGTCACCTTCCACTTACTTATCTCTTCCCCTGTGACCTCCACCCTAACCACACACATTCCTGCCTAACCACATCCCTCCCTACTACAGAAACAGTAGCTTGTGGAGTATTACTATTACTGGAAAAAGACCAATGCTGGTCTGTCCTCCAGGAACACAAGGAGACAGAGGATGATGACATACATACGATCGACCAGAGCTCTCTTCAAGGCACATGCCATTCCTGAGAGAGAATTTGGTGAGTTTATACTAGGACCTTGTGTTAGGGTTAGCTTTGCTTCACTACTGATTATCTGAGGGTTAACTTTTGATTTTTAAAATGATTGGCAATCATTTAGATCTATTACTGTGCCCATATGCGGGTTGGTTGTGTGATTTGTGTTAAGGTTAGTGTTAAGAGTTAGTCAACATTGTGCTATTGTCAGGGCATGAGTCTCCAGTGAGGTGGTCAAGATGATTGCTGCTGTCATTTCTTTGATATTCACTCACTACACACCAAATCTTGCCTCCAAGGTCATCGCCATGGCCACTATCTAGAGCATAGTGCTTAAATATCCACATGTGAAAATATTAAGAGATGTTCAAATAGTGCTAGTGATTAAGATATTATTAAAATATAATAAATAATATAATCTAATGCAAATGAGTCAATCTATGTTAACATCAGGAAGAAAAAAAAAGCCCAGTCCTGGATTTGAACCCAGGGGTTGGTCCACAGCCTTGACTGTATGTACTCCTGGGGTCATTATGTAGAGATAATTAGAACTGCTCCAAGTAAAAAATGGACCATGTGAGGAAACTGGACTTTGTAGATTCATGTCTGACACTTCCCATGTTTGTCCTCGAGACTAGTTAATACTGAATGAAAGTGCTACAATGACTTCAAATGCTTGCCATAGTGATTACCCAAGCAGGTTTGTGTTTTGTCTAAAACCACCCCTGGCACATGTGATCATGCCAAAATTAGTTTAGATTGTCCCAGTAGTTTTTAAGATTTGAACTAACTAACATGTAAGTATATATGTGTATGTGTATATATATTCATTATATATATATTGATTATAGTTTGCTTAATTCTGCTAAACAATGAATTTTTGGAAATATTGATATAGCATTATCATTCTTTTCTATTTTAAAGTAGTCCATTGCGAGAGCCTCGGTATATCCTGTTCTCTCTACTTGAGAGTGATGGCTGAGGTTTCCTTTCCTTGATAATATTTTACCTCATCAGATATGCCCAACCCTTCAGCTGCACAAGTGAAGTTGGCTGCTTGGTTGGTAGTGGTGGTAGGAATTGCTGCATGTGGAAACTGTAGCCTGCTTCTTGGCTTTTTGTAATTTACTTGTTTACTTTTTATTTGGCGAGGGAAGAGAATGGAGGGGGAAACACTTGCCCTCAGAGCCAACGCCAATGCCCCTCAAAGAGATTTTTTTAAAAAGCAAATATGGTAAACCTGCAGCATGTACCTGGCATTGCTCGGCCAATGTGAACATAAAACATTATAGAAGCTAGTCAAATTTTGGCCTGGTTGATCCTTTAATTAGCTTTTGGTAGACCATGCAACTTCCTGTGAGTGTGGCGATAACCTAACCACATTCATTGATGCACCTACATGCGGTTAATACACTCACTCTGTTACTTGGAGACCACATGCCAAATTTTGGCTGGTTTATTCTTAAATTAGCTTTTTCTAGCCATAAGACTTCCTGTGGGTGTAGCTGTGATAAATTACACATATTGCCATGCCCACATGCAATTGATAATATCCATCCGGTTACTTGGGGACCACATGCCAAATTCAGCCTGGTTTATCCTTTAATTAGCTTTTGGCAGCCAAAACAACTTCTTATGAGTGTGGCTATGAGCACACCACACCCATTAACACACCCACATGTGGTCAATAATGCTCATCAAGTTTCTGGAGACCACATGTTAAATTTTTGCTTGGTGCTTCAATTAGCTTTTGATAGCCAAAATAACTTCCTATGGGTGTAGTTTTGACAAAACCACACCCATCCAATCCCACATGACACTCACTCAGTTGCTTTTAGTCCATATGCTAAATTTCAGTGTGATTGGTCTATGAATTTGCTTTTGGTAGCCAAATCCACTTCCTGTGGGTATGGTTTTGATTCAACTCACACACATGTGGTCAATAATGCTCACTCTGTTACTTGGAAACCATATACAAAATTTCAGTTTTTGACAGCCAAAACAACTTCATGACAAAACCACACCCATTGCTACGCCTACACATTTAATAATGCCCACCCAGTTCCTTGGAACTACATGCCAAATTTCCGCCTGGTTTCTCCTTTCATTAGCTTTTGATAGCAAAACAATTTCCTGGGGGTGTGGCTATAACTAAACCTCAACCTGATATAGTCAGTAATGCTTACCCACGTACTTGGAGACCACACACCAAATTTTGGCCTGATTTATCTTTTTATTAGACTTTGGCAGCCAAAACAACTTCCTGTGTGTGTGGCTAAAAACTCCACACCCGTTGTCACACCCATACATGCTTAATAACACTGATCCAGCTTCATGGAAACCACATACCAAATTTCAGCCTGGTTGGTCATTTGATTAGCTTGTGATAACAACAACTTCCTATGGGTGTAGCTATGACCATATCACAACCAAAGTGGTTAATAATGCTCATCTGGATAATTGGAGACCACATGCCAAATTTCGTTCTTATTGGTGTATTGATTAGATTCTGGTGGCTAAAACAACTTCTTGTGTGTGTAGTTATGATGAAAGCCACACCCATTACCACATGCATATGCTGTTAATAATACTCTCCCGGTTACTTGGAGACCACATACCAAATATCGGCCCTTTTTAGTGAGATTATTCGGCTGTGATGCCTAAACACACACCACACACACACACACACACACACACACACACACACACACACACACACACACACACACACACACACACACACACACACACACACACACACACACACACACACACACACACACACACACACACACACACACACACACACACACACACACACACACACACACACACACACACACACACACACACACACACACACACACACACACACACACACACACACACACACACACACACACACACACACACACACACACACACACACACACACACACACACACACACACACACACACACACACACACACACACACACACACACACACACACACACACACACACACACTAACCAAAATATATAATATATATTGATCTTTGGTATATATTTCTGGTATAGCATTCAGACTAACTAAAGGGTCCAGGAAAGGCGCATGAACAGTTGCCTTTCTGATGCCTTTCTGATGATTTGATTTTACCCTTTTTTTTAAATCTTTTGTTTATCACTATGATCCCAGTTCAATTTAACTCACCTGACCTGACCTAACCATAGTGATTGTACTGGTGATAAAGCCTGAGTCATAATTGATAATATGGTCTTGTTCATATTATTAAATCCTCCAGTATTAGCAATGACCTTATCCCTTCATTATTAATGTGATAATTTATTAACCCCTACAGTACCCACCATGTATTAATCATACAAGCTGTGGTGATCAGGTGATCACATTCCAATAGCTACAACAGTCAGTGACTTTACATTCAAGTGGAATGGAACCAGAAATAAATAAATCCCATTCTTTTTCTTTTTGGAATTGGGAATTGGTATCCAGTCTATTCCTGAAAAATTACTCCCCAAAGTGGTTCACGGTGGTCAGGTCCTAGATATAAGCTCAATGAAGGAGTGCACACAGCCTTCATCTTGGAGTCACGGCTGGTCCACAATTAACCCCAAGACATGTCATTGGCCAATTAACTTCCCACAATGAATGTAGATCCATATTTGTGTTGTGCAGTTGGAGGGTTGAGTGCTACAAACACCTGCTATCCAAATGTGCTAGATCAACAATTAGGGCAAGGAACTTGTAGCAACACAAACTTCAGTTGCCCCTCCCTCCCTCCCTTGCCTAGGTGCTGAAGTGCCTTTGTCTAACTGTGTGGACTATGAATGACATTGAACATGTCTACCATAAGTTTGACAAGATGTGCTACAATATATTTTGTATTAGTGAATGTAATCAGCTATTTCCTGTATATAATAATTACTTTCAGTGGCAAATTTACTGACTACAGGTTAATTTTTATTTGCACTTTTTTAAACCCTTTTCTCTCTCTCTCCATGATGTTGGTCCAGTGTGCATCCATATACCTTTCCTGGATCCCTTAGTTAGTCTGAATGCTATACAAGAAATATATACAAGATGTACTTTCAACTAATGTAGGGCCAGCTCCAGAGCTGACAGCCACACCTGTGGATGGCCCCTCTCTCAGCTCTGGTGTTGGTCAGGCAGTTCAAATTACATCTTATATTAGCAAGGAGATGTAGAATGGTAACAGTTTCTCGTGGGGGCACGTCCAGACCCTTGCTACTCAGTGCCAAGCCAGACTAGTCTGACAGAAAAGATGAAAGTAAATACTATTTGTCTATACCAATCTCAAAATATTGTTGACTCTTTACCAAAATATTATTTAAAAATTGAATTATTTATAATAATCCATTTGTTGGAATAAATTTATTTTATTCATTTATTTAATTTTGTTGGAGTGAAGTGTACTTCATGAATCAGTATGATGGGCCAGACAAAGGAACATGAAGTTGGCATTGATCCAGTGTGTCCCCATAGAGCTATAGTCAACCTACTTCATCCTGTCTCAACCCAGTGTGATCTTGATCCAATGTGTGTCCCTATAGAGCTACCAGTAAAGCTACACGGCAATGCCCAGGTTAAGTCGTCAGGAGTACACAGTTCAAGCTTATTGTGTACTTTATTGTAATGTTAAAAGTATATACATAGTCCAAATTGGCTTCTTTCTCTCAATGCAAAGCTCTCTGGTAGACAATGTTCTTCATCTTTCCTCCTGGTGCCAGGATGGAGAGGCCTCTGCTGGAGCTGATCCTGGAGCATTCGACGTAGAGTTGTCCGTGCGAGAAGCAGGGCTCCAGCAGGTCCAGGCCGGCCACCTTCAGAGTCTATCCCTGGGACTTGTTGATGGTCATGGTGTAGGAGAGGTGAACGGGAAACTGCAGCCGCTTGAACTCGATGGGGAAGTCTGACGGAATAATGGGAATCCTCGGAATGAAGGCGTCTTTGCCCTTGGCACAGCCAGTCATGATGGTGGCCTGGATGACGTTAGGCATGAGGGCCTTGAGATTGAGCCATGTTTCTTTGCAAAGCCTTGGTGCATCCAAGTTGCAAAGTAGCATGATTGGTGCCGACACCTTCAGGTTTATGACATGAGGCGGAACGCCGGAGGGTTGTGGGAGTGTAGAAATTCTGCCGGAAACCCCACGACCTGGCTGTCATGCACCGGCGTGACGACCGACAGGTACTGCCTCTGGGCATCAGGCAATCTGGCCAAGATTCTGTCGTTGACCTTGTCCACCATGTCGTTCAAGGGTGCCAGTATGACGCATTCAGACAGATAGTTTGGGTCCTTGCACTTCTGGACAAATTCAGGGTAGACTTTATTCAGCAGACTGTCGTACTGAGACACGATGGTGCCGAACCCCTCGGGGATGCCCAACTCTCCGTTGGAGTCGAGGGGAAGCTTGCCCTCTCCAGCATTGAGAAGGGTCTAAGAGAACCTCTTGGCATTCTCGTCATTTCACATTAAGGTCGCTCTCATGTTCTTGTGCAGCTGGAGCTGGTGCCACTGAGGCCAGAGCGGAGACGCCTTGAGGCAGGTGTTCAACTCGTCGGCCGTGGTGCCCATTGGTATGATGGGCAGGGTCTGCCTGAAATCGCCTGACAACAGGACCGTGATACCGCCCATGAGCCTGTTGTTGCCTCTGATGTCCCTCAGGGTCCGGTCGAGGGCCTCCAGGGCCTTCTTGTGCGCCATTGTGCACTCATCGTAGACAATAAGCTTGCAGGTCATGTGGAGCTCGGCCGGTCCAGTGCCCTTGCTGATGTTGCAGACTGGCGAATCTGAGATAGCCAGATTCAATGGCACCTGGAAGGTCGAGTGGGCAGTCTGTCCACCAGGCAGCAGCGTGGCGGCGATTCCTGACGATGCGACAGCCAGCGCGATCTCACCCATGACGCCGCGGACGTAGGCCAGGATCAAGTTGAACGTTAGTGAACGTAATGTCGATGTGGGGCCCCCTCCTTTGGGCCTGGTAGAGTATATCCTCTGTCATGTAGTCCCTGTGCCTGACCCAGAGGCCCTTGGGATCTGAAGGGTTGCAGCACGAAAGGATGATGCTGAACAAAGTGCGCAGTCGGTGCGGCACCTGGCAGACGAAGGCCTCCTCCATGGTCTTGTGCCAGTGGTTGTCATCCTCCAGCCGGCCCCTCAGATGGCAGGCTTCCCTGTAGGTCACACACATCCTGCCATCGACCTTCTTCAGGTGTTAGAACGATGTCTGTAACACCACGAAATGCAGCATCCTCAGGTAGAAACACACTGCGTTGGATGGATGGACAGTGTAGACGCGGCCGAGGGAGTCGGAGGAAAAGACGCCGGGATGGCCAGGCTCAGGAGTTCCCCGAAGCCTTCTCTTGAACTTGTTGGAGGCCAAGGTGTAGTACTTGGCCATGTCGCAGTACAGCAGGATCCTTGCAAACTCGTCGGTCTGGCAGAGCGAGAAGAACCCTGTCAGTTTGGTCTGATGTCGATCGGTAACTCGCTGCCTTGCAGTCTCCTCTGTGAAGTAGATTCTCTGTCCATTCTCAAGATGGATGTCAACATGCATGCTGGTCAGGGTCCTCTCGTGTACTGGGAATGTGAGCAGCCGCCAGACTGCCTCATTCGAGCATATGTACCTGCCGTTCAGGTAGTTCGTGACCTCGTCCAAAAGATTGTTGTCGTCCTCCAAGGAGAACACAGCCTGCTCGCTCCCCTTGTTGTCATGCTTGAGTACGTACTTGATGGACTTGACGGAGGCACAGAGTTCCACGTTGATGTGGGCATCAAAGATCCTGGAGAGGAGAGGATTGTACGGAACGATCCACTGGTTGTCCATTTCCATATCCCTGTTTCCCTGTCTGATCTTGACCATGTGGCCTCCCTGTCCAGGCGCCCGTCTCCTGTACAGCAGGTACCGGTCCTGGCCAGTCTGCGTCTGCCAGAAGTTGCCTCGGGAACTTCTTGGTGCACTTGCCGTCCTTCATGCAGGGGTTGTTGGGGTTGAAGCGGCCACAGGGACCATGGAACATGCACTTGATGATGATGGCGTGCAGAGCTGGGTCTCTCTCAACTTCGGGAATCTTGGCAGAGAAGAGAGAGTCGATTTGGTCACGGGGAATCCTGTTTGTAAGCCAGACCAAGAGATGAAAGTGGGGCAAGCCGCACTTCTGCCACTTGATGCTGTATAGGAAGCCCCTCACCTTGAAAGAAAACGTGACTTTTAGCAGTGGTTAAATATTGTACAGGCAACTGTGAGAGGCAACTTACGGGTCCGAAGATCTCTCCCTTCCTGATAAGCTCCATCAACTTGACCACTTTCCACCTCACAGATGACGATGCTGTAAAATGTGGTAACAACAAAGTAAATAAAAGTGTAAAGAAGTAGTTTTCTCGGCGGTCATCTGGCCTGTCTGGTCATTTTTGAGTACTTGCCAATGGTGAGGAAACCTCATGCTTGGTCCTTGTTCCATCCTTTGTGGGAGTCGGCATTCGCCCAAAAGCATCAGAAATGTTTTCAACTTGATCTGGCCTTATGGGCAAAGGAACATCTCATGTTGCCATTGGTGGCCCTGAAGCACCTGCAGTTGGTGGTGCACTTGTTGGCCAAGAAGGAACAGAAGAAGCTCAAGTAGGGCTGCCTCACTTCATTTGGCATATTTGAAAAACATGACTCTGTTTCGACCTCTAAATGACCTCCGATTTTGGATTTGACCTGATCCGATCCTCCATTTATGAAACTTGCGCTTTTTGACTTTTCAGACAAATTCGGCTTTTAAAAATTTTCCTGATTTAAACTGGAGTAGCCACTGGGCCTAAAACCTTCCTTGCCACCCCCTTGATCTTCCCTGGAAGTTTGAGGGGGGTTCATAATAGCGTTTTCACACAGAAATCTAATATAGGTACATAGGTACATAGGTACATGCAGACGAAGGGAAATTTACTGTAAGATAGTCAACCTACTTCAACCTGCCTCAACCCAATGTGATGTTGATCCAGTGTAGTTCCCTGTAAAGCTTTTTTTTAAAAGTCTATATGGAGTAATTAGAAGTATGTGAAGTCATTAGAAGTTTCACTAGTTTGAAGGATTATGTACTTTTGACTGTTTTCTATTTATATATGTTGGATTTTAATAAGGTGATGCAGTTGGATTTCTTTATCAGAGAAGTAATATCACTAATGTCTTGTTTGTATCGCTTGTAGCAGAGGTCACAGGTGAAAGTTCAGAGGATAATGGGGAGGAGGAGCTTGAACTCCCCTTCAATCATAAGCCCCTGTGGGCACATCACTCCTTCCTGTGTGACCTTGATGACCCCACTTCCAAGCATACCTCGACCTCTGTCGTCAAGAAACAAGGAGAATGTTGAGGTATGGTACACACAGGCACACAGCCTAATGGGTTTTCACAATCAATAGATGGTAAATTATATGATTAGGTTAAATAACTTGTGCATGGAATGCATAAAATTTGTAAAACAACAATTCCATAATTTACTTCTTTTTTCTCTCTCTCTCTCTCTGTCCATTTTATCCAAGAGTATTCTATATGAGGAGTCTAGCAGCAGTGAGTCTGTCTGTGGGGGAAACCAGAAGAACAACAGTGGTAGTTCTCCTGAATCACCTGTTGTCCGAGAGAAACCTCCAGATCAGAGTTCTTCCTCGAGTGCCACTAATGCTGACGAGGAGTTCACCTACGCTCGTACTGAATTTCTGTGCTACCTATTAACCACTTACCAACCTATGCCACAGCCATCTACGGGAGCTCACCCTGTGCCTCCCATGGTGGCTATTGTCCACCTACTCCTCAGCTTTTCCTGTGGCCTCTGTTGTTGTTATTGATCCAGAGGTGCTCGTAAAGCAAACCAGCATGGAAACGTCTACTTCAGGCACTTGATCTTCAGTGCATGAGGAACATTTACGGCAACTCCACATGGCTCACTTACAGCAGCAACAACAGAAGCAGCAACAGTAACAAAAGCAGCAACAGCAGCAACAACAGTAGCAGTAGCAACTTGGACATGCTCACCCTATCAGTATCCAGACATCAGGATTTATGACCGGTAAGATCATCACCCCCACCCACTCCAATTGCAAGCTGCCACTGAGCCTCCTCCCAGTCAATGCAGAGCCTTCAACTTCTCCAGTCCAAAAGAAACTGCTGGCAACACAGAGCAGCTGGTGATGACTGAGTCTCCTCAACGATTGTCATTGCCATGTGCTCCAACCTACACACACAGCAAGAATATTTCCTTCAGCAGCAATTTGTGTTGGGTTGGCCACCAATGGGTCATACTGAAGAGGCTCCAGGTCATCCTCGTACCATACTTTAAATGATCCTCAACCAGAACAAGTAAGATGAATGCTTCGTTGACGTTGAACTGTAATTACTTTTTCTTTCTTTTTTTTCATTCACTTTTTTTTCTTCTTTTTTTCTTCTGTGCTATTCTTTTCTCTCTCTCTCTCTCTCTCTCTCTCTCTCTCTCTCTCTCTCTCTCTCTCTCTCTCTCTCTCTCTCTCTCTCTCTCTCTCTCTCTCTTTAGAGCATACCACATACAAGCTTTGTTTTAATTCAATCTGTAAGACCATATCCATTTGAAACCACAAGGTCTAAAAATGGTGCTTAACTCAAATCACTGATCAACATCAAGTCTATTCAGGCCATTAATATAATAGTAAATAAGTTAAGTTCCTACACTCTTGACGGCCAAGGCAATGGTTGAATAACTTCCAGTTAATAAAATATTTTTATCTAAACAGATTTGAATGAAGCTGAAAATGATTTTATTCTGGAGAAGTTATAGTACAATATTATTCCTGTAATGCCAGCTACTAATACTCTCAGTAATAGAAGTTTAGTACTTTAAGCAGAGTAAAAGATTGGTCTATGCACAGCCATTGGTCAAGCTCACCTCAACTATATCTCACTTCACCAATTCTTATGGTAATTAGCTATACTAAACAAGTTTAGTTTAGCTGAAAATACATTTTTGGACACTTAAATTTAACTTATGTAGCTACCAAAATGTAATACTGTCAAACAACAATATTGGTTTGAAAAAGGTATTGACACTATGATTATATTCTTCACTACAATTGTAAAAATTGAGGTAGCTAACCCCCCCCCCCCCCCCCCCCCCCCCCCCCAACTGCTCATGATCTGCACCTTTGGTCTGATGGGGCATCAGAATGTGGGAATTTATGATTTCTCTTTACCTTTGAAGAGAAATCACTCCCAAGCAAGAATCTTTTCCTGCACACCTTTGTGGTTACTTTCATTGCTATCAAAGTGGACCCTAATGAAGTACAAATTCACATGTAATGAAAATAACTAGGTCCTTGAATCACAATTCTGTGGTCACACCCCCCCCCCCCCCCCCCCCCCCCCCAGTTGCTTTCATTGTGCTTGCATTTGTTTGAGGTTATGTGTATTTCAGGTTTTTGTGTTTTGTGGGGGGGGGGGGGGGGGGGGGAAGTGCAGCTCAACCCAGTTCAGATAATAGGCCCACAATTTTCCCTTAAAATAGGTCCCTGGTGGTGAAAAAAGGAACAATTATCCATACAATAAAGCCTACAAAATTCATGGCCCAAGGCACAGTTTTCCCAAGGGAAAAAAGGGCTGAATTAGCAATCTATTTACAGAATAACAGATGCTACAATTAGAAATCGCTGTTCAAACTAGTTGGCTTTCTGTAATTCAGCTGTCTCAAGTTGCCAAAACTCATATCAAAGAGTGCATCTGAATTTCAGGGCGAAAAGGCCAATTTCAGGGAAATCAAAGCAAGTCAGATTTCTTAGGCACTATATTAAACCACAGGTTATAAAGTCGAAAATGATATTATGTATTTACATGATGTTGTATGTTATATAGTGACTTGATAAGTACTTAATTTGAAGCTGATAATCACTGTATCAATAAATAAAAAAAATTAAAAAAAATTAAGTAGAATGAATTGGACTGCCTTTTCTGCAACTACAGTTTTAAAATAAAGATGTATTACAAACTGAGAATGTTGTATGTATGAGAATATAGCTTGGTGAAGAAGCAGTTGAGATGCCATTCCACTGAGTGACTTCAATAAGTAATAGTATTTTATAATACCACATTTGAAAGTTTAATGCCTCTAATGGGACTTATCATTCTAAAACAAGGAGTAATTTATGACTTAAAGCAGAGTATCATGTGACAGCACCTGAACTAAGATATTGCAATTAAAGCAATACTGTGAAAATCATAGAATATTTGTCTACCGAACTGAAATATTGAAAATCTTAGAATATTTTATGTAAGGATCTCAACAGAATATTATATTCCATAAGGAAGTAGAAATCATTGGATTTAAAGTTTCTCCCAAGATAGGGTTCACACTGACCCTGCCTCAGCTTTATTATTATCTCATTACTGTACTCATGTTCTGCATGTTTAGTTAACTAAATCCTCCTTTTGTCAGCTTCTGATCATTGTAGTTGATATTAAAAAAATAATAAATAAAGAAAAAATAAATAAATAAATAAATAAATAAATAAATAAATAAATAAATAAATAAATAAATAAATAAATAAATAAATAAATAAATAAATAAATAAATAAAAAATAAATAAATAAATAAATAATTAAATAGATAAATAAATAAATAAATAAATAAATAAATAAATAAATAAATAAATAAATAAATAAATAAATAAATAAATAAATAAATAAATAAATAAATAAATAAATAAATAAATAAATAAATAAATTAATTAATAAATTAATTAATTAATTAATTAATTAATTAATTTAAAAATATTAAAAAAATAACTTTACAGCTAATCAAAACAAGGAGGGTTTTATGCTTTAATATGCTCTATCTTCATTTTAACTTTCCCATATTCCAAATAATCCTGCAACATCATTATTTGAGTCAGAGAGCATCATTCTTTTTAAATCCTTGATACAGGGGTACTTATTGTTCAGGATTCATTGAGGCTTGTTTTGATCAGATAGTGCCTCTGTAACTTATCCAATGGATCTATCTATGAAGCAGTTAACAAAGTGCATAGTCCAGTGCAAACAAATGTATCAAATGCACTGGGTGTTAAAACTCACTTTAGTATGGAGTGAAATGTGATCTGCCCTCTTGTAACAGAATTATAGCAATAGTTCTGTGTGACATTTACCTTGGATCTCTGGTTTAGCTTATGTTCAAGCTGCACATTTTCATTACCAGCCAAAGCTGTGTATTTATGTTTTGCAAGTCAGCTTTTTTGGTTGTTGTTTTAGCTTATGCGCAAGCTCAACAATGCAACTGCTCCAGCTCAACAATGCAAATACGCAAGCTCAACAATGCAAATGAGCTGCAAACTTTGCAAGGAAGTCTCTCAACAATACCCCCTTCCAACCCCCTCCCATTTTGGTGGGGTATTGGTGGGAAACAAGGGATTGGTATATTTTAGCGTCATCACTCGCTATGACAAATGTCTGGTGACTCTTTGAGCTGGGAGTCTGATTAAATATAGAATAGATAATGGTAATTTGACAGGTTAAATTTTCATTGCTATCATTTGAAAAAAATGTTATTGCTGCATTTTCTAACCGAGATTTGACAGAAATTCACAGTTATACTAAAGAGAAGACTGACTGTTTATTGAGAAGCCTGTCCTGGGAAAAATAAAATTGTGAGTGAAATTAAATGAAAACAAACAATAATTACACAGTAATATCTATATCTAGTGAAATCCATCTTTTTGTGCTCTAGAAATTGAACACCACCTGATGAGACATGTACAGAATTTGGAACCCACTTCCCAAATTTATCTCAAATGTTAGCATCCATAGTTTCTTTGGCTGGGCTGGTCATATTTCACTAGTGAATCCTGTACTTTTTTGTTGTGAATTACTGAATTTGGTTTCCTATGTCTAGGGTAGCATGATCCCTTACCTACTGCATAACTGGAGAGAAAATGAATAAGTAAAGGGTCTGGCTATAAAATACTTATATGTTCCACCAAATCTTTGTTTGTTGTGGTTTGAGTTTAACTTCTTTTCTTCCAAAAATTTAAATTAACTTTAATCAGTCATAAAGGGTGTTTCCTAAGCCAGTGATCATTAATTATTAAAGATTTTGCTAAGTCAAGTATGCATCCATGCCTTTCATTTAAAAAAGCTAGCTTAATTAATAAAATAAATAAACTAATTATACATTATACAAACAACAATTGATACCATTAGTTCCTTAACTGATAAGCTAACCAGAGTGACCTGTGCACTTAGATAAAAAAGATCTGTGGATATAATTCTTGGATAAAATTATTTTAGTAGAAATTAGTGTCCTTTAGTTGTTACTCCATGGGTGCTGGGTCAGGTCATATATGCACACAAAGTTTCAGTTCTCTAGGTCTAATGATTTCAATGATTCCATTTGTCTATTCCAGGTTCGTGCAGAGTAAATCCCATAAACATCCTAAAACCTTGCCAACTGGCCCAACATGTCTAGACTCTGTCTAAGGCTGAATGGTGGACAGGAAGTATTTAGATAAGGTCTCTATGATTCTATTTGGTCACTACCAGGTGCAGAGCAAACCACATAAAAATCACATATTATTGTAAATTGGCCCAACATGTCTGGACACTGTTAAGGCCTGAATTTTGGATGGATTCGCTTTACTATTTAGATGAGGTCTTAGGAAAATTCCCCCTAGAACATAGTTACATAATATTATGCATGTATTACACCATCTATAAATGTTCTTTGTATATTCAATAGAGTTTCATTGAATTTCATTCAGTATGATCAAAACAATTTATTTTTTAAATATTGTAGTAAAATTAAATATGATGAGACATGCTTTATGATTCATTAAGATTTATATATTGAGATTACAGATTAAGGTTGATTATCCCAACTAAGAATTTTGACAAATTTTGTGAGTGAGTAGGTTATTTTTTAAAAGTTTAGTGTGTTTTGAACAGACTGCATCAGAGAGGTCTTAGTGAAATTCTTATCCCACCAGCAAAGACCCCTTACCAAAATCAAGAGAGAACACTAGCATTAGCACCATTTTCTTTTCTTTCTTAATAGTAGTCTTACTCGGTAGTTTCCACTTTTATTCATCTTTTAATTTTCTATATCCCTCATAAAAATATTTCAAAGAATACAAAAATGGTGAAGGAATCAGTGAAAGCTTGATATTCTAACATAATGGTGTGTCACACTATGTAAACAGGAAAATCGGCAGCAGTGTTGATAAGATTCTCCATTTGCCTCTCTCTTTATATGTCAGAAATTTAACACCATCAAAACACATGGAGAATGTTCATTAGACTTTCAGGGATTGATTATGTCACTTCAGTGCAAATCATCACAAATTTTTTTTTTTCAGGTGAGGTCACTATGGTGTGGTTTTATTAATGGGTGTGATTTGGTGGCATGGAACACACTAATAATTGACCAAGTTCAATGGAGTGTGCCACGTCAAGTAGTGCTTTCCTGTTTATTTTATTAATTGTAATAGTGTCAAAAGCCCTATATCACATTAAGGCACACAACTTGTGCGTAATTTCAGGAATCCATAGGCCAAATGTCAAACCGACCACTCATAAGGATGGTTCTTTGGCAGTTAATTTAATGGGCAATCTGACAAAGCTAGATGATATATGGACAAGAGAAAACAACTTAAGAAATATCTACTCATATATATATTTGTTTTGGCTGCCATAAGCTAAATAATGGGGTATATGCTGTTAATATATATACATATATATATATATGTACTTCCAGTATGTTTCCCTTTGTCAGCATGTACCTATGTACCAATGTAACTATATTTGATTGCTGTGTGAAAAAAATATTATAAATCCCCCTCAAACTTCTAGGGAAGGTCAAGGGGGTGGCAAGGAAGGTTTTAGGCCCAGTGGCTACTCCGGTTTTTATCAGGAAGATTTTAAAAAGCTGAATTTCAAAAAGTTTCATTCCTGAGACCCCACTTAAAATGACCATAAATGGGGGATCAGATCAGGTCAAATCCAAAATCAGAGGTAATTTGGAGGTTGAAAGAGAGGTCACGACTTTTCAGATATGCCGAACGAAGTGAGACAGCCCTACTCGAACTTATTCTGTTCCTTCTTGGCCAACCAGTGCACCACCAACTGCAGATGCTTCAGGGCCACCAATGGCAACATGAGATGTTCCTTTGCCCCTAATGCCAGATCAAGTTAAAAACAATTTTGAGGCTTTGGGTGAATTCCGACTCCCACAAAGGATGGAACAGGGACCAAGCATGAGGCCTCCTCGCCATGGGCAAGTAGTCCAAAACGACCAGACAGGCCAGATGACCACCGAGGTAAAACAAACAGCTACTTCTTCAAACTTTTATTAACTTTGCTGTTACTTCAATTTACAATTTCGCCTTCTGTGAGGAGGAATCTTTCCTTCTAGGTTGGTCCACCAGGAAGTTCGCCTCATTCTCCAATTGGCATTTTTACTCATGCACCAGCACCCCACACTGCTCCTCTTCTTCCAAGGTCAGCACTACCCAGAGAATAACTACCAGTACCGCCGTCTCCATACAAGCCACCCCCATGAGCTATTTCTATTCCACCAAGGCCAGTGGGACCACCCCGGGCAACACCTGCAAGGAGATCAGCTTCAGCATTGGGAAGGAGAACTCCTGCTGCCATGCACATGCATGGAATTCGAAATGCAGATTCCAGCGAACAAAGAGATTTATGTTTGGCTGATTTATGGTCAAGAGAGGCCACTGCACAAGCTACAGAGACTCAAGAGGCAAGGAAGGCCTGTCTTGGCAACACGAGATCAAGGGTGGCTACTGGATGACCCACCAAGTCTATAGAGGCCAGAGAGGCCAGGCTGTCGAGCTTGAGGTTGAGGAAGGCAAGTGCACGAGCTACAGAGATTCCAGAGGCAAGGGAGGCCCGTCTTGCCAACACGAGGTCAAGGATGGCTCCTGGACGAGCCACTGAGTCTGAAAAGGCCAGAGACAGCCATCTTGCAAGCTTGAGGTCAAGAAGTGCTAATTCCCATGCCAGAGAGATGCCCAAAGCCACTACTTCTTGCAGGACCTCCAATCAGGGACGTATCAGGGCTTCAAGATTGAGAGTGTGGCAGGATAAGCACATGGCTACTTTCAACTATGACCCCACAACTGACTATGTCAATGATCTGATGGTCAAGATTGGAAAGAGGGGAGATATCAAATGCCCTCACTGCAAAGCATTGAAATGGACAGGCGAGACACCAGGCATGTGCAGCACTGGAGGAAAGTTGAAGCTGCCTTCTCTTGGGACTCCTCCTGAGCCCCTCAAGTCTCTTCTGTCTGGCCAGCATCCCAGGTCCAGGGAATTTCTGGACAATGCCAGAAAGTACAACAGCTGCTTCCAGATGACTTCATTTGGCGGCAAGGATGTCAACCATGCCGGCACCCGAGGATGGATGCCAACATTTTGGTCTTCAGGCCACGTGTACCACAACATTGGCTCAATGCAACCTGCTGCTGGCCAAGCACCGCAGTTTCTCCAGATTTAATTCATGGGAGATCACTGCCAGCAACCGGCCTGTGATGCTCCATCCAACAAGGACTCAACCAGGAGCTGATCTTTGACCTCCAGGAGATGCTACACGAGACAAATGCCTATGCCAAAGGTTTCAAGACGGCTCTGGAAAAGATAACGAGGGAGGAGATGAGAGTTCACATTCACGCAAACAAGGCACCTCAAGGAGAATATCCAGGCCAATTCAATACCCCTTCCACCGACGAGGGCACCATCCTGATTGTTGGGAATGAGAACGGCAAATGCGACATCATCCTCGAGAACCGTGACAGCACCGGGACACAGAAGTATGAGTCTGAGACCCATAGGTAAGCCTCCGGGGTACATGAAATTGAGCTTTAAGTAATTTTTTATAACTGTTGTGTGTACCCAGATAAAATTTCCATCAATCCATAGGGCTTATGACAGTCTTCAGTATTCCCTCATCTTTTGGAGAGGACAAGATGGCTAAAACTATGATGTCAAATATACCAACGGCAAGACCATCAGCTGCAACGACTACTATGCCTAAAAGATCATGGTTAGGGAGGGAGAGAGCAACGTCTTGCTGCATTTCAGAAACCTTCTTCACCAGTTCTTGGTCGACATGTTTACAAAGGTAAAAAAAATTGAACATACTTCTCTACTCCATGTAAACAAGCCAATCAAACTAGGTGGAAAGTGAACGTCTCAAATTCATCAGGTTCAATCAAGACAAACTGAGGGTCGAAGAGTATGCACACTTGAGGAATGCCTTGGCTAATGAGGAGGATCCAGGCAATGTGTGTCGCATCTCAATCATGCTGTCTTCCTTCACCAACTCGAAGAGGTACTTCACCAAATACACACAGGAGGGGATGACCTAAGTTCGAGTCTATGGCCCGCCGATATCTTTCTGACCATGACTGCCAACCAGTGGTGGCCTGAGATGAAGAAAACCATCTTGCCAGGCCAGTCGCCTTCGGACAGGCACGATGTGATGGCAAGGGTGTTCAGGCAGAAAGTGGTCAAGTTGATAGAACTTATCAGGAAGGGAGAGATCTTCAGACCTTAAGTTGCCTCTCACAGTTTCCTGTACATTATTTAACCACTGCTAAAAGTTACATTTACCTTCAAGGTGGGGTGCTTCCTATACAGCATCGAGTGGCAAAAGCGCAGCTTGCCCAACCTTCATCTCTTGGTCTGGTTCAAAAACAGGATTCCCCATGACCAAATCGACTCTCTCATCTCTGCCGAGATTCCCGATGTCGAGAGACCCAGCGCTGTAGGCAATCATCAACAAGTGCATGGTCCATGGCCCCTGCAGCTGCTTCAATCCCAATGCAACCCGCATGAAGGACGGCAAGTGCACCAAGAAGTTCCCGAGGCAACTTCTGGCAAAGATGCAGACTGGACAGGACCGGTATCCACTGTACAGGAGACGGGCGCCCGGACAGGGAGGCCACACGGTCAACATCAGACATGGAAACAGGGAGATGGAAATGGATAACCAGTGGGTCCTTCCGTACAATCCGCTCCTCTCCACGATCTTTGATGCACACATCAATGTGGAACTCTGTGCCTCCATCAAGTCCATCAAGTATTTACTCAATTATGTCAACAAGGGAAGCGAGCAGGCCGTGTTCTCCTTGGAGGGCGACAACAATTGTCTGGATGAAGTCACGAACTCCCTGAACGGCAGGTACATAAGCTCAAATGAGGCAGTCTGGCAACTGCTCACATTCCCAGTGCACGAGAGGACCCTGACTGTCATGCATCTAGACGTCCATCTTGAGAAAGGACAGAGAATCTACTTCACAGAGGAGACTGTGAGGCAGCGAGTTGCCGAGCGACGTCAGACCAAACTGACAGGGTTCTTCTCGCTCTGCCAGACCGACGAGTTTGCAAGGATCCTGCTGTACTGCGACGTGGCCAAGTACTACACCTGGGCCTCCAAATAGTTCAAGAGATGGCTTCAGGGCACTCCTGAGCCTGGCCATCCCGGCGTCTTTGCCTTCAACTCCCTCGGCCGTGTCTACGCAGTCCACCCGTCCAACCCAGATTGTTTCTACCTGAGAATGCTGCTGCATGTCGTGGTGGGGCTGGTGTTGTTCTTACACCTGAAAACGGTCGATGGCAGGATGTGCGAGACATACAGGGAAGCTTGCCATCAGAGGGGCCTGCTGGAGGACGACAACAACTGGCATAATACCATGGAGGAGGCTGTCGTCTGCCAGGTGCTGCACCAACTGTGCACTTTGTTCAGCATCATCCTTTCGTGCTGCAACCCTTCGGATCCCAAAAGCCTCTGGGTCAGGCACAGGGAAAACATGACAGAGGATATACTTTACCAGGCCCAAAGGAGAGAGCCTCACGTCGACATCACGTTCACTGACGCCATGTACAAAGAGGCTCTGTGCAGGATTGACGACCAGGTCCATTCCATGTCTGGCCTGGGGATAGAGATGTTTGGCCTGGATGCACCCCAGAGAAACGCCACTGCCAGCCTCTCCAGAGAAGTTCTCAGGGAGAGGTCGTAGGATGTGGCAAACCTGTAGCAATTCGTCCCCACCAACGAGGTGCGCTTGAACAAAGGGCAGCGCAAGGCCTACGAGGCCATCAAGACATCGGTTGAGCATAAGCAGGCCAAGATGCTCTTCCTGGAAGCGCCTGGAGGGATGGTATGATGTTTGTCATCAACTTGATCCTGGCCTATGTCTGCGGCATCATGGGTGAGAGAGCTCTAGCTGTTGCATCGTCGTGAATCGCAGTCACGCTGCTGCCTGGCGGACGGACTGCCCACTCGACTTTCAAGTTGCCGTTGAAACTGGCTACCTTGGATTCGCCGGTTTGCAAAAATAGCAAGGGCACTGGACCTGCCGAGCTCCTCAAGCCCTGTAAGCATATCTTCTACGATGAGTGCACGATGGCGCACAAGAAGGCCCTGGAGGCCCTCCACAGGACCCTGAGGGACATCAGAGGCAATGACAGGCTCATGGGCGGCGTCATGTTCCTGTCATCGGGCAACTTCAGGCAGACCCTGCCCATCATACCAAAGGGCACCCTGGCTGACGAGTTGAACACATGCCTCAAGGCGTCTCCGCTCAGATGTCAGCGGCACCATCTCCAGCTGCACGAGAATATGAGAGTTACCTTGATGGGAAATGAGCAGAACGCCAAGAGGTTCTCTGAGACCCTTCTCAAGGTGGGAGAGGGCAAGATTCCCCTCGACTCCAACAGAGTGTTGGGCATCCCCGAGGGGTTCGGCACCGTCATGTCTAAGTATGAGAGTCTTCTGAATAAAGTCTACCATGACTTTGTCCAGAAGTGCAAGGACCCAAACTACCTGTCTGAACGCACCATAGTGGCACCCTTGAACGACGTGGTGGACAAGGTCAATGACAGAATCTTGGCCAGTTTGCCAGGTGCCCAGAGGCAGTACCTGTCGGTTGACGAACCGGTCCTTGACAGCCAGGTCGTGGAGTTTCCAGCAGAATTTCTACACTCCCAACAACCCTCCAGCGTTCCATCTCATGTCATCAACCTGAAGGTGTCGGCACCAATCATGCTACTTCGCAACATGGAAGCTCCAAGGATTTGCAATAGAACACGGCTCATTGTCAAGGACCTCATACCTAACGTCATCCGGGCCACCATGATGACTAACTGCTCCAAGGGCGAAGACGCCTTCATTCTGAGTATTCCCATTATTCCATCGAACTTCCCCATCGAGTTCAAGCGGATGCAGTTTACCTTTCAGTAGTATGTAGTGATCATTAGATTGCTTGAATATTTTGTGAAATTCCTATTTTTTGAGACTTTCCCTTATTTGGTCTATCTGAGAAAGTATCACCAAAAAAATAAGGAAAAATAAACCTAACTCAACCATGACCAGGAGTAGAACTGAAGAACTAGCACGAAAGAAATCTGACTGAAGGTCAGAAGAACAGCTATAACAACATAGTAAGTTAAGCACTGGTGAGCTCCTGTGGAATTTGTGATTAAAATTTTTTTGCTTATATTTGATAATGAAAGAATGTCTTCTAAATATGTAGATAACAAATTTATCAGAAAAACTGATAGCAGACACCTTCAGGCTTTAGGTTGTGTACCTGTATGGTCAGTGAAGTAGTTTGTGCCAATTGTGATCATCTGTCATAATATTATCAGTTTTATTTCAGTAAAATTTCATTTTAAGGCATAATTGCCCATTGAATGCAAGATTTATCTTTGTAAGGTCAATCAAATGCCACTCCTTTTTGTTGTTCCTTTTGCATGTTAGTGAAACTTTTTGAGTACATAGAAAATCCAAAATCTAAAAAATTAGCAGCTGCAAGCCCAGTGTGAATTTGGTTCTTCTGCTGAATATTATTGGTCCTAGGCATCTGGGACAAGATAAATCACTATGGACAGAGAGACACTCAAAGCATGAATTATATTAAGCTACAGATTGACCTGAGCATGCAGACTCCTTCTTTGCAACAACTCTTTGGTTTAAATTAACACATTATAACCCTTGCATCATTTTATGCTACTGAAGTGTTCAAATTATGATGTAACAAGCCAACTCTATATTTGGAAGAACTCTTGGGATAAAATTATAAGTGTATGAGAATGCATTGTAGCTTGCCTCATTTTATGCTGCATACAGTGTTAAAATTATCATGTAGCATGCTTAAAATTAACAATTGTGGAAGTCATATATATCTTGATTCTTTTTAAATGTTTCTTGAAAGCCTGATTGCGTTATTATCTTTCTGTAAGGTAGGTGTAGATTTGACTAAAAAAAATTGAGGGCTTGAACAAGGAAGAGTAAAGAAAGGGGCAGGTAATAATGTGGACGAGACATAATAAACTGTAGGGACGTAAAGGGTGAACTACTAAAGGTGATATAAGACCTGCACCAAATAGTTAGGGTAAGAACCAAAATAAATTGTTGAAGTTTATCCCGCCGTGCGGGCTTGACCGCGCGATAACCCACCCAGGCAACAATTCAGGCCAAGGTTGCTGACGTCATCTCCTATAGCATGCGCATTTCAAATACACTAGGTAAAGTACCTCACATGCAGTTATAAGCACTACTGGTTGTTGGGTGCTTAGAGCGGTTCCCACAGCGGTGTCCTCCAACGTAGCTGAGATTGCCCTGCCATGAGTAAGTTGAAAAAATAAGGTTGCTTACGTTGCTTGGGTTGGTGGTTCTGCCTCTACCAATTATCTTTATACCGGTTTGTTTTGACCCTAAAATAAGAAACAGCCTTTCCATATATCAAGGTGTGATTACAGCCTTATTTTATCAGCATCATTCTTCTCTGGCGTCATCACCTTTCAGGTGCTCTGTGCAACTAGATTTAGAGTTTAGAAATCCTCAAGAACGTGGTACTCCATTTTAATAGTTGCACCATTACCTAAAATGGAAATTGAGGATAGCTATTTCACACTTTAGTTCAATCAGTTCTTTTATATGCCAACATTAGATTATTGGTTACACTTTCATATGCTGCTTATGATGTCTAGGCACTGATGAAGAAGTTCAAAATGCCCAGCCTTCAGAGGGTGTGAATAATGGAGGCCAGTTGGGCATTAGTGAAGGCCAAGTGAGCAGTGACGCCCTATCTGAAGAACCAAAAAGTGCTGAGGACCAGCATGAAGTCATCATGCTATCTCTCAACCAGGCGAAGAAAGAGGGGAACCAGGCAGAGATATATGTGGTGAAGAGTGATGTGGTGATTACTGAGATGCTGACTGTCCCAATGACAACCTCATCTTTGGAAGCCAATGCTTCTGCTCCTCTTCAGGCCCATGACTCTCAGACAAATCATCTTGTATCATCCTCAGTGACTGAGGTTACTAACGAAGTAATAGTGATGGCACAAGCTGTGCACAACACTACACAGGCTAAGGAGTCAATCACTGAAGATGAGAAACCCAATAATAGCGCTGAGGAGCCAGTTTACGTGTTGAAGACCAAGTCTGGAGTTCCAAAAATCCATGACTCTTCAAGGTGCAACAAGGCATTCTCTCTTCGCTCCACTCTCTGTAAGCATCACCAGTGTCATACCAATGAGACAAACTGTACCAAGTTGAGTAAGACGTGTTCCTCTCCGGTCCAGCTTACAACTCACCGGAACACCCGTTGCACACCTTTCAAGAAAGTAAAGAACATCTTCTGTCCTGAATGTGGTAAAGGGTTTCACTTCCAATCCAAACTGAAGGAGCACATGCGCACTCACACTGGGGAGCGGCCCTTCCCATGTTCCTTCTGTGAGAAGAAATTTGTGTGTACTTCTCACCGCAAGCTTCATGAGCGTCTTCATACTGGTGAGAACCCGTTTGTTTGCGAGACGTGCGGCAAAAGCTTTAAATCTTCTTCTAATTTGAAGAACCATATTTATACCCACACCAAGGAGAGTCCATACATGTGCAGAATATGTGGCAAAGAATTTACTCAGTGGGGAACAATGAATCGGCATATCTCTGCCATCCACAACAAGAGGAAGGATGTGCAGTGCCCGCACTGCAACAAGTGGCTTTGCCGCAAGGACTACCTCAAGTCGCACATCCGAAAGTGTCACTCACACAAGTGTCCCACCTGCACAGAAAACTTTTTGTGTGAGGTGGTATTTGAACAGCACAAGATGGAGTGCACTGGATCAGTCATCCTCCCCAAGTCCATTGAGAAGAGTCCAGGTGAGACAAAGTCACAGTCATCTGCGTCTGGCCGCAAGGGAACCCCTGCAATGAGTCCCTTGCCCACTCCCATTCGAAAGAAGGGTCGCAAGTCTCCTCCAGTGGTTTCTCATGTTAACCAGAGGAAGAGGTTAGATTCTGCCCACGAGGATCAGCTGATGTCCATCAACAAGCAGTTTCAGGGTGACCCCCTGACTGATCCTGATTTTCAGGCTGAGAAACAAGTTGAAGGTGAAGAAGAGACAATGGAAGTGTTGGAGGAAATTGAGGTGGAGCAAGAAGAAGTGGATATAGTGGAGGACATTGTGGAGGAAGAGCATAAAGGGCCTGATTGGGAAGTAATGCTGGACCATGAAGGACAGATACCAGTTTCACCTTTTAGCCTGATGTCCACCTACGAGCTGTTTGACGGCGACCCCTCCACTGATCCATATTGTCAAGCTGAGGAACAAGACCAAATTGAAGAAAACATAATGATAGTGCTGGAGGAAGAGGAGTTGGAGCTGGAAGAAGTGGGGGAAGGGAAGGAGAACGTGGTAGAAGAAAGGGTAGTGCTTGATCCTGAAGAAAACCTAGTCCTCAAAGGACAGATATTGGATCAAAAGCTTTGAATAGACAACTAAAGTGAAACTGTCTTTGGACAAAGAACAGTTAGTAGTGAACGTTATACACATACGATAATTTAGTAATAATAACAATGTTGTACACGGGATTATGCACGTCAATGTTTTCTCAAACTATCTTCCTTGCTATTAAATTGAGATGGATGATTGTTATGAAATTTAAGATGGAAGCTTGGCATGGAAGGAGTCATGTTTGAAATCACAATTGTTAAAAGTTTGGAAAACTGATTTTCTTATCCATTTCATCAGATCACCAAAATAGGAAGACAATAATTACATTCAATAATAAAGGATGTATGCAAATAACTTATTATTTGACTCCTGGCAAAGTTTATTCAAATGCAAAAGTCGGTGAGTCAAATGTTCAATAATAATTCTCTTGATTCAATTTATATCCAGTATCACCAAACTTCATTAGCCACTAGAGATAGATTGAAGTAAAGTGAAATGAACTAAGACATCAAAATTGCTGATATATCTAGAAAGGATGACTGGTTTTTTTGAAAAATTCTCAAGATCAAAATAATTCTACTGAAGACTGGGGGGAGGGGAATATACCAAAATAGCAATAATTTACAGTTTGAAAAAAAAAAAAAAAAAAAATATATATATATATATATATATATATATATATATATATATATATATGTATATATACTAGCAGCATATATCTGACATGGCCCAGCCAATGTTAACATGAAACATTATAGAAGCCTCGTTATATTTTGGCCTGCTTGGTTCTTTAATTAGCTTTTGGCAGCTAAAACAACTTCCTCTGTGTGTGGCTCATAATAGAAATCACACATATTACCACACACTTGTAGTTAATAATGCTCATCCAATGATTTGGACTCCATATAACAAATTTCAGCCTGATTGGTTCATAAATTAGTATTTGGCAAACAAAATGACATCCTATGGGGGTAGCAATGACCAGACCAGACCACATCTGTTGACACACACTCACACATGTGATTAGTAGTCTTCACCCAGTTGCTTGGAAACCTCATTCAAAATTTCAGTCTGGTAGGTCATTCTACTAGTTTTAATGGCCAAAACAACTTCCAGTGTGTAGCTATGGCCAATCCACATCCATATATTGTTCATTATGTGTCCCGGGTATCTGAAGAATGTACAGTAATATTTTGCCAGGTTGATTTCTGATTAACTTTTTTTTGGCCTAAATAACTTCCTGTGGGTGTGGCTATGGCAAAACCTCACCATTTACAGTGCCCACATGTGTTTAGTAAAGCACACTCAGATTCTTAGAGAGCACATGCCCAATTTCAACCATTTTGGTTCCAGTGTTCAGCTGTGATGCCTAGACACATACGTACAAACATACATACATGCCTACAAACCAAAATATGTAATTAAAATGTGTTTGTGGATATAACTCCTTAAGTCCAATCTTTATTCAAAAGTCCTCTTTTGGTGCACTTTTTCTCTTCACACACTAATGGGAAGTAGTGCAGCAATTAGGGATCCTTCCCACATTACACAGAAAATCAATTTGAGTATGCATACAAGGTTTTAAGTCTCTTGCTCAAAAGGTTTGTATAGCCAAAGTAACATTTTTGGTTTTTTTTGGGCATGACAAAAAAAATGAAATGGGTGTGGTCATATACATGTACTTAAAACATTCCCCAGATTATATTGATTCCAAATATATATGAGTTATGGTCTAACTCCTTATGTTCAAGTGTTTTTGCTGATATACCTTTCATGGCATTTTTTGGCCTTACACAGGGAAATGAAGCAGTGTAGCCAAGTGGGAACCAGCCTATGTGACTCCTAGAGTTAAGTTGCATATGCATAAAAACTTTTAGATCTGTAGCTTCAAGGGTTTTTCTTGCAAAAATACCATTTCTTGTGGGCTTTTTCTCACTACCATGGTAAGCATTTTACGGAATTTTAAGCCCATGCTTTAAGATGGGTCAAAACATAACACAAGGCAAAATTTAAGAGAAATTTATAAATAGACTTGGCCAGAATGATGGTACAGACAGACAGACAGACAGACAGACAGACAGACAGACAGACAGACAGACAGACAGACAGACAGACAGACAGACAGACAGACAGACAGACAGACAGACAGACAGACAGACAGATATCTTCTTTTTTATATATAGTTGTTAGATATATATACGTATATATATATATATAAATATATGTACATATATATACCAGCAAAGCTATCCGGCGATGTCCGGGTTCAGTCGTCAAGAGTATATAGTTCAAGCTTATTGTGTACTTTATTGTTATGTACAAAATATACACATAGTTGAAATTGGCTTCTTTCTCTCAATGCAATGCTCTCTGTTAGAAAATATTGTTCACCTTTCCTCCTGGCGCCAGAATGGAGATGCCTCTGCTGGAGCCTATCATGGAGCATCCGACATAGAGTTGTCCGTGTGAGAAGCAGGGCTCCAAAAGTACAGGCCAGCCACCATCAGAATCTTTCCCAGGGACTTGTTGATGGTCATTGCATAGGAGAGGTGAACGGGAAACTGCAGCCGCTTGAACTCTATGGGGAAGTCCGATGGAATAATGGAAATCCTCGGAATGAAGGCGTCTTCGCCCTTGGCGCAGCCAGTCATGATGGTGGCCTGGATGACGTTAAGCATGAGGGCCTTGACAATGAGCCGTGTTTCTTTGCAAAGCCTTGGTGCATCCAAGTTGCAAAGTAGCATGATTGGTGCCGACACCTTCAGGTTGATGACATGAGACGGAATGCCGGAAGGTTGTTGGGGGTGTAGAAGTTCTGCTTGAAACTCCACGACCTGGCTGTTATGCACTGGCGTGTCGACCGACAGGTACTGCCTCTGGGCATCAGGCAATCTGGCCAAGATTCTGTAATTGACCTTGTCCACCATGTCGTTAAAGGGTGCCAATATGGTGCGTTCAGACAGGTAGTTTGGGTCCATGCACTTCTGGACAAATTCAGGGTAGACTATATTCAGCAGACTGTCGTAGAGAGACAGGACGATGCCGAACCCCTCGGGGATGCCCAACTCTCCGTTGGAGTTGATGGGAATCTTGCCCTCTCCCACCTTGAGAAGGGTCTCACAGAACCTCTTGGTATTCTCGTCATTTCCCATCAAGGTCACTCTCATATTCTCGTGCAGCTGGAGGTGGTGCCGCTGAAGCAAGAGCGGAAACGCCTTGAGGTAGGCGTTCAACTCCTCGGCCAGGGTGCCCTTTTTATGATGGGCAGGATTTGCCTATAGTTGACCGACAACAGGACAGTGACGTCACCTATGAGCCTGTCGTTGCCTCTGATGTCCCTAAAGGTCGGTCGAAAGACTCCAGGGCCTTCTTATGTGCCATCGTTCACTCACTCATCGGAGGTGATAAGCTTGCAGGTCTTGAAGAGCTCGGCCGGTCCAGTGCCCATGCTGATGTTGCACACCCGCAAACCCGAGGTAGCCAGGTTCAACAGTTACTTAAAGTTGGATTGGGCAGTCCGTCTGCCAGGCAGCAGCGTGACTGCGATTCCCGAGGACGCAATAGCCAGTGTGATTTCACCCATGACGTCTTGGACATAGGCCAGTATCAAGTTGATGACAAATGTTATGACCGTCCCTCCAGGCGCGTCCAAGAAGAGGATCTTGCCATGCAGCTGCTAGATGGATGTCTTGATGGCCTCGTAGGCCTTGCGCTGACCTTCGTTCAAGCGCACCTCATTGTTGGGGACGAATTGCTGCAGGTTTGCCACATCCTATGACCTCTCCCTGAGGACTTCTCTGGAGAGACTGGCAGTTATCTTTCTCTGGGGTGCATCCAGGCCAAACACTTCTATCCCCCAGCCAGAAATGGAAGGGACCTGGTCGTCAATCCTGCACAGAGTCTCTTTGTACATGGCGTCAGTGAACGTGATGTCGAAGTGGGGCTCCCTCCTTTGGGCATGGTAGAGTATATCCTCTGTCATATAGTCCCTGTGCCTGAACCAGAGGACCTTGGGATCCGAAAGGTTTCAGCATGAAAGGATGATGCTGAACAAAGTGCACAGTTGGTGCTGCACCTGGCAGATGACGGCCTTCTCCATGGTTTTGTGCCAGTGGTTCTCGTCCTCCAGTAGGCCTCTCTGATGGCAGGCTTCCCTGTAGGTCTCGCACATTCTGCCATCGAGAGAAGATAGATATACTTACAGGGCTTGAGAAGATAAGCTTACAGGGCTTGAGGAGCTCGGCAGATCCAGTGCCCTTGCTATTTTTGCAGACCGGCGAATCCGAGGTAGCGAGGTTCAACGGCTACTTGAAGGTCGAGTGGGCAGTCCGTCCGCAAGGCAGCAGCATGACTGCGATTCACGACGATGCAACAGCTAGAGCTCTCTCACCCATGATGCCGCAGACATAGGCCAGGATCAAGTTGATGACAAACATCATACCCGTCCCTCCAGGCGCTTCCAGGAAGAGCATCTTGGCCTGCTTATGCTCAACCGATGTCTTGATGGCCTCGTAGGCCTTGCGCTGCCCTTTGTTCAAGCGCACCTCATTGGTGGGGACGAATTGCTGCAGGTTTGCCACATCCTATGACCTCTCCCTGAGAACTTCTCTGGTGAGTCTGGCAGTGGCGTTTCTCTGGGGTGCATCCAGGCCAAACATCTCTATCCCCAGGCCAAACATGGAACGGACCTGGTCATCAATCCTGCACAGAGCCTCTTTGTACATGGCGTCAGTGAATGTGATGTCAACGTGAGGCTCTCTCCTTTGGGCCTGGTAAAGTATATCCTCTGTCATGTTATCCCTGTGCCTGACCCAGAGGCCCTTGGGATCCGAAGGGTTGCAGCACGAAAGGATGATGCTGAACAAAGTGCGCAGTCGGTGCAGCACCTGGCAGACGACAGCCTCCTCCATGGTCTTGTGCCAGTGGTTGTCATCCTCAAGCAGGCCACTCTGATGGCAGGCTTCCCTGTATGTCTCGCACATCCTGCCGTTGACTGTCTTCAGGAGTAAGAACGCCAATATTTTTCATCCTTCCTACTGGCGCCAGGATGGAGAGGCCCCTGCAAGAGCCGATCATGGAGCATCCGATGTAGAGTTGTCCGTGCGAGAAGCAGGGCTCCACAGGTCCAGGCCGGCCACCTTCAGAGTCTGTCCCAGGGACTTGTTGATGGTCATTGCATAGGAGAGGTGAATGGGAAACTGCAGCCACTTGAACTCGATGGGGAAGTCCGACGGAATAATTGGAATCCTCGGAATGAAGGCGTCTTCACCCTTGGCGCAGCCACTCATGATGGTGGCCTGGATGATGTTAAGCATTAGGGCTTTGACAATGAGCCATGTTTCTTTGCAAAGCCTTGGTGCATCCAAGTTGCAAAGTAGCATGATTGGTGCCGACACCTTCAGGTTGATGACATGAGATGGAATGCTGGAAGGTTGTTGGGAGTGTAGAAATTCTGCTTGAAACTCCACGACCTGGCTGTCATGCACTGGCATGTTGACTGACAGGTACTGCCTCTGGGCATCAGGCAATCTGGCCAAGATTCTGTCATTGACCTTGTCCACCATGTCGTTAAGGGTGCCAATATGGTGCATTCAGACAGGTAGTTTGGGTCCATGCACTTCTGGACAAATTCAGGATAGACTTTATTCAGCAGACTGTCGTACAGAGACACGACGGTGCCGAACCTCTCAGGGATGCCAACTCTCTGTTGTAGTCGATGGGAAGCTTGCCCTCTCCCACTATAAGAAGGGTCTCAGAGAACCTCTTGGCATTCTCATCATTTCCCATCAAGGTCACTCTCATATTCTCGTGCAGCTGGAGGTGGTG
Source organism: Lycopodina hypogea (assembly GCA_963969325.1). Lineage (NCBI taxonomy): Eukaryota > Metazoa > Porifera > Demospongiae > Poecilosclerida > Cladorhizidae > Lycopodina > Lycopodina hypogea. The sequence goes on along the minus strand of OZ017780.1, from coordinate 13,533,834 downwards.
CCGCTGAGGCCAGAGCGGAGACGCCTTGAGGCAGGCGTTCAACTCATCAGCCCGGATGCCCTTTGTCAAGCCACACAGGATAGTTATAGTAATATTGACGCAAATGTTCCACTCTTTCTGGCAATAAATGCTTCACCAATAATTCTTGATCCAGCAAGACTTGATGAAGGGGAGGGTATTGATCAAACACTGAGAAAAAATGAAGCAAGATATCATCAGAGCTGCCCTTTAATGTTTATAACAGCAAGCTACAAAGAGCCCAGAAAAGAACACCATCTCTTACTGAAACTGACTCCCCAAACCCAAGAAAAATGCCAAGGAGAAGTCTTATTCCGTCTGAATGTTTTTCATGCGAAAAACCAAGAGAAGCTTCTGAACTTCAACATGGCATGACACAACAAATGAATGACAGAGTGAACGAATGTGCACAAAATAGCTGAAATGCACACAGCAAACACGATCATTGTGACAAAGGAAGAATCTGCACTCAGCAATCAAATGATCAGCTTAGACCATGTGGCTCCACGTAGACATGAAGAGGCAGATATCCGTATATTTGTACATGCCAGGGATGCAGTAACGGAAGGCCACAAAGACCTTATGATCAAGGCAAATGACACAGATATTTTAGTAATAGCAATATCTACTCTGCCATCCTTGCAAGAGCTGGTCTTAGAGAAATTATAGATTGCTTTTGGTCAAGAAACTCACCTTAGATGGATTCCAACACATGACATAGTTTCTACAATTGGCCCTGAGAAGACGAGTGGAATCCTCTTCTTCCATTCCTTCAGTGGTTGTGATGTTGTGTCTGCATTTCATGGCAAAGGAAAGTGGTCTGCATGGCAAACATGGAGCATATGCAATGAGGTATCAATTGTCTTCAAACAACTTAGTAAGTATCCACCAACACTTAAAGATGATGACTTTGAGATCCTTGAGAAGTTTGTAATCATAATATATGACTGGTCAAGCACTGCTACATGTGTGAACGATGCATGACTGGAACTCTTTGCTCGTAAGCAGAGGTTGTATAAAGCTATCCACCTACTCAAGCTGCTCTCCTGGAACATTCTAAGTATGCTGCCTATCAGGCAGGATATATATGGAGTCAGTCAACAGTGTGTCAGTCTGACACTCAGAGTCCAGCAGATTGGGGGTGGATACAACAAGGTGAAGTTTGGAAGATCTGCTGGAGTACCTTTCCACCTATTGCGACAAATTGCCAAGAACTGACCAAATGCGGCTGCAAGAAGGAATGTCATGGAAACTGCAAATGTTATCGCTTAGGCCTCACCTGTACAGCACTGTGCAGTTGTACATGCCTGGATTGATTGGGATGATCATTAAAATGTTAGAAACTATTGATTTAATAAAATTTAAAAAAAATTTTAAAAAGCTGTTGAGAAGATTAATACCAGTTTCTGCATGGTTACAAAATGGACACCATGATGGTTAACTGTGGGTGAAAATGTATGATTGGTGGCAATCTTGAAAAATGGCAGCCATCTTGGATTTTGAAGTGGCTAACACTTTTTCCCTAAAAAATGGACCCAAAGGGAATGTGTATACAAAATTTGGTGCTTGTATCACCATTTAATCAATTGTGACACAAAAATGGATTATTCTGCCCCACTAATGCAGTCCATTAATACAAAAAGTAATAACCCAAGTGAAATCTGTGCTGCCATTAAAACGAAGAGGAACAGTCATAGTATTGGTTAGCTAAGCCAATAGCTAATTTTGATCATTATATTCCCAACCACACCTTAAAGTTTTGATTGTTCAACAGTACATCATGCCTAAACAACATTCTGATTTATCTTTTTTAAATAAGAATGAGCAATGTTGGAAATTAACCTTTCAGCATTACATAATGCTTTCAAACATCCTGAACCTTCTGAAAAATCAAAGCGTAACCTGGATGCATATCTCCTTATAAGATAATACTAATAAATGAAACCACAAAGTCTAGAAATGGTATTTTGAGTGACATTATTCATGTTTCATGTTGACATTGGCATGGGCAACACCGGGCATACCCTCTAGTGGTACGATAAAACTACACCCATTGGTTAAAAAAAAAAAGCAAGATGATGAAGCTGCAGACATAACAGCCAATGGGTATCAACCAGAGCAACTTGAGAAAATTGAAGCAAAAGAACATATAGATACCAAGATAGATGATTATGGACACACAATGTGACATAAAACATCTGCCAGAAAAAGAACTAAGATTAGGCAAGCAATGAAAGAAGGAGTTTCATTTTAAATAAAAATACTGAATGAGTTAGATTTGCAGGATTAATCAATCAGTTGGACAACTGACCAAACAACAGTGTATGCACTTGCTACAAATATAGATGTTGAGAAAGTAACTCTGCAATAGTCTCACTATAGGTCCAAGAGTTAAGTACACCTTTCAATATTGACCTGGATTCTAGAAAGAAAAGGCAAAGTCATTATAATACTGTAATCACTTCTGGATAGACCCCAGAAATTATGAAGGAATCACCAAGTATAGCAGCGTGGTCCCTATAAACAATTTTTTTTTTTTTAATAGTAAAAACAAACACTAATTGTAGCAAACATGACTTTGATATCAGAGACTCATTCTGATTGTGTTTACAAATTCAGATACTTAGAAAAACAGCACCATAAAAAAGGAAACTATGAGGCAGGTTACTTAACCACTACGTGGGGTGGGTAACAATGGTATTTATCTCTCAGCCTTGTACATCACAACAGAAGTAACTTAATACATCTACCACGTTGATATCCTGGCACACTACCTACTATTATCTGCCAGTTAATGTGGGAGGGGGAGAAGGACTTGCTTGAAATGCTCACCATTTATTATAAAGCTGGTTCCATTCTACAATAAATTTAGCACACCCTTAAATTCTCATAGTGATTTTACCCACAAACCTGTTTTCATGGAGTGTTAATGTTACTTTCCTACTATCTTCATTTCCTTAGGTAACTTTCACAGCCACACCATGCTAAGGTCTATGATTCAATTCCGGTCACAGCTGCAGGGTTTGTTTTTTTTTCTCTCTCTATCTTTTCTTTTTTCCAATGGAAAGTTAGTGGATTTGGAAGTCAATATTTTAAGTCATTATTAAGCGGAAATATTAAATAATAACACTGAATATAACTTACAGGCTGCATTTTATACTCCATCACAGGAATACTCAGTTTTTGTCAGAAGGTTCTCTCCAGTGGAGAAAATAGACCCTGATCATCCAGAGCATCATGCATCCAGGTGCCAAGAGATTTTTCTAATTCTGTGGCCCCTATTTAGCAATCATGATTGTTGCTCTTATTTTCCCTATTTTTAAATCCTTTACTGTCCTACCAACCAACCACCCCCCTCTCTACCCTTGTGTAGTGGAACTTCCACCATATAAATATATATAAAATTACCAGAGCACTACACCCTGCAAAACGGAGGGAATGATCTGCAAAGAACTCAAAACATATGTCAGTGGAGGTCTCCTTTGCCTGTATATTAGTAGAAAGGTAAGAATATTTTTAGGTGTGGCAGCGCAAGTAACACACAGAAATCTGGACATAACTTACTTGACTTTACCATACAGTTGAATTAATGGACAACATACCGTTTGTGAGGTTGTTGATCTTTACCAGTTGCTTGAAGTGCTTTTTGGTCATCTTGCTGTTATTGTCTGGGAGGGATACAACAGTGACGCAAGCAGTAGCAGGGAAGCGGACTTATTATAACTTCCCTATATAGGCATGGTGTAGCATTGAATATCCAGATAATCAGATTCATAAGTTTACATAGTTTATGAGTGTGTTCTTTGGAATTGTAGCACAGATTTTCATAACTTGCCATCTACTTCTGACTAGTGGTGACTTAAACGTGAAGGTTGGGTTTAAATACCTTAGTAGCTTCAGCAGGGAGAGATTCAGAGGCAGCTTCTGGGAGACCAGGTATAAAAACGGGTGGCGTGGCATGCACTTTGACCCCACAGCAGGAAGATTCAAATCATCACAATTTTCTTTTTTGGCTGGCTATTCTGCAACCTCAATTCACACACCATAGGCTTCCCTACCCAACATTAACGTCATTTATAGCCTTTCCTTACCCACTATAGCCTAACAAAACAACTTTTAGGCTGTCGGAATTTTACTATCCAGCATTTTGGCGGCAGAAGCACTAAAACCAAAAGCTGTAGCAGTAATGTCTGAAACCATAGCTTTTTTGAGGGTAAGCTAATATATACAGAGCTTTTTGTTGTTGTTG
>OZ017780.1:13498903-13529367 GCA_963969325.1 Lycopodina hypogea | reverse complement strand
AAAGCTTTTTCACATTCCTCTGTCCAACTCACCTTATTGGATCTATTTTTCCTCACCAGGTCCGTCAACTCTGCTGCTACAACCGAGTAACCAGGGATTAATTTCCTATAGTATCCACTAAGTCCTAGGAATTACCGTACCTGCTTCTTTGTCTGTGGGGTTGAGAATTCCTTCACGATATCCACCTTCCTTTGGTCTGGCTTGACCACCTCACCACCTACCATGTAGCCAAGGTAACCCGCGCTCCAGCTAAGTGCTCCTCCACTTGTCGAGCCTCTACTTCCTCTTCCCCTCTTTTCATCACTCTAGTCACTACCAGAGATGTCTTCTCTTCAGCTTGCATTGCACTCTCAAGTAGTTTTCAAATGACCTCTACATTGGTTCCCATCAACATCGGCACAGGTAAATCATCTGCTACTCCTGCCTTGACCTGAAATTTCTTTCCATCTAAATCCATATCAACCATAGCCAATGGGTAAGACACATTGTCCCCATGGACACATCTTAGCTCCACAGTTTCCAATAACAATTTCCCTTTGGGTACCAACCCTTTTCTCACCAAGATCTGGTCACAGCCTGTGTCCAGGATTATGCCTTCCACACGCACACCCTCCACCATGCCAACCTTACACAACCTTTTGTTCAAACTGAGTGACCTACACAACAAGTGTGATCTCTCTCACCACAACTAAAACACTTAAGAACCCTAGTTCCCTAAACCTCTTAACCTCGGTGTACCTGGCTCATTTTTACCTGCCCTCCAATTCCTGATCTTGACTCTGGACCTCCCATCTTCAATCCATTCCTGGTCAATCTTGGGCATTCCCTCTTGTAGTGTCCAACACCACCACAACCATAGCATTTCCGAATTGAATCGCCTCCTGGTCTTTGTTCATTCCCTGCACTACTCCCTCCAGCATCTCCATCCTGATACTGCCCTGAGGGGTTGTCCCTTGGCATCTATGCATCCCCCCCTGGTACCTACTCCATGCCTCCAGGCTCCCACATAGTCATCTGCAGCAAGTCCAACCTCCTCCATAGAGGTTAGCATTCTCTACAGCATCCAGATATGAAGCTGTGGTGGCAATCCATCCATGAACTGCTCCACCACCAACTTCTCAATCACAGCTTCCACAGACTTACATTCCCACATCCACTTGTTAGCTAGGTCCCTCAGCCAGACCATTAGCTCAACATAAGTCTCATTGCAACTTTTACGGATTGTTCTAAATTTTTGCCTGTATGTTTCTTCAGTGATGGCATATCTCTTCAAAATAGCTGCCTTCAACACCACATAATTCTTCTATTGAAAAATGATTGCCCAGAAGAATTTACTAAAAATAAATATAATTCTCATGAAACATGCAATTCACCTGTTTGTATAAACTGGCATCCCATCAGTTGTTACCACAGCTACACGTCTACCGAAGACCAGACACCAAACTGCTCAAGACACTCCATTCACACAAAAAGGAGGTCTCTCACATTAGATTTCTCTGTAACAATCGCAATAAATCTTACATTATAATTCCCTTCGTTTACATGTACCTGTGTACTTATGTACCTATATTAGATTGCTGTGTGAAAATGCTACTATGAATCCCCCTCAAACTCCCAGGGAAAGTCAAGGAGGTGGCAAGGAAGGTTTTAGCCCCAGTCGCTACTCCGGTTTAAATCCGGAAGATTTTTAAAAGCCAAATTTGTCCGAAAAGTCAAAAAGTGCCAGTTTAGGGCAGAAGGAAGCCACCAATAAAAATGTTTTATTCCTGAGACCCCACTTAAAATGACCATAAATGGGGGATCAGATCAGGTCAAATCCAAATTTGGAGGTCATTTAGAGGTCGAAACAGAGGTCGCAACTTTTCAGATATGCCGAACGAAGTGAGGCGGCCATACTCGAGTTTCTTCTGTTCCTTCTTGGCCAATGAATGCACTACTGCAGATGCTTCAGGGCCACCAATGGCAACACGAGATGTTCCTTTGCCCCTAAGGCCAGATCAAGTTGAAAACCTTTCTGATGCATTTGGGCGAATACCGACTCCCACAAAGGATGGAACAGGGACCAAGCATGAGGCATCCTCGCCATTGCTAAGTACTCTAAAATGACCAGACAGGCCAGATGACCACCGAGGTAAAACAAACAGCTACTTCTTTACACTATTATAAACTTTGCTGTTACCTCATTTCACAGCTTCGCCATCTGTGAGGAGGAATCATTCCTTCGAGGTTGGTCCACCAGGAAGTTCGCCTCATTCTCCAACTGGCATTTTTACTCATGCACCAGCACCCCACACTGCTCCTCTTCTTCCATGGTCTGCACTACCCAGAGAATAACTACCAATACTGCTGTCTCCATACAAGCCACCCCCACGAGCTATTTCTATTCCACCAAGGCCAGTGGGACCACCCCGGGCAACACCTGCAAGGAGATCAGCTTCAGCATTGGGAAGGAGAACTCCTGCTGCCATGCACATGCATGGAATTCGAGATGCAGATTCCAGCGAACAAAGAGATTTATGTTTGGCTGATTTACGGTCAAGAGAGGCCACTGCACGAGCTACAGAGACTCAAGAGGCAAGGGATGCCTGTCTTGGCAACATGAGATCAAGGGGAGCCACCGAGTCTAAAGAGGGCAGAGAGGCCAGGCTGTTAAGCTTGAGGTCGAGAGAGGCCAGTGCACGAGCTACAGAGATTCCAGAGGCAAGGGAAGCCCGTCTTGCCAACACGAGGTCAAGGGTGGCTCCTGGACAAGCCACTGAATCATAACAGGCCAGAGACAGCCATCTTGCAAGCTTGAAGTCAAGAAGTGCTAATTCCCATGCCAGAGAGATGCCCAAAGCCACTCCTTCTCGCAGGACGACATATCAGAGCTTCAAGACTTTGAGTGCGGCAGGATAAGCGCATGGCTACTTTCAACTATGACCCCACAACTGACTATGTCAATGATCTGATGGTCAAGATTGGAAAGAGGGGAGATATCAAATGCCCTCACTGCAAAGCATTGAAATGGACAGGCGAGATACCAGGCATGTGCAGCACTGGAGGAAAGTTGAAGCTGCCTTCTCTTGGGACTCCTCCTGAGCCCCTCAAGTCTCTTCTGTCTGGCCAGCATCCCAGGTCCAGGGAATTTCTGGACAATGCCAGAAAGTACAACAGCTGCTTCCAGAAGACTTCATTTGGCGGCAAGGATGTCAACCATGCCGGCACCCGAGGATGGATGCCAACATTTTGGTCTTCAGGCCATGTGTACCACAACATTGGCTCAATGTAATCTGCTGCTGGCCAAGCACCGCAGTTTCTCCAGATTTACTTCATGGGAGATCACTCCCAGCAATCCAGCCTGTGATGCTCCATCCAACAGGGACTCAACAAGGAGCTGATCTTCGACCTCCAGGAGATGCTACACGAGACAAATGCCTATGTCAAAGGATTCAAGATGGCTCTGGAGAAGATGACGAGAGAGGAGATGAGAGTTCACATTCACGCAAACAGGGCACCTCAAAGAAAATATCCAGGCCAATTCAATACCCCTTCCACCGACGAGGGCACCATCCTGATTGTTGGGGATGAGAACGGCAAATGCGACAACCGTGACAGCACCGGGACACAGAAGTATGAGTCTGAGACCCATAGGTAAGCCTCCGGGGTACATGAAATTGAGCTTTAAGTAATGTTTCATAACTGTTGTGTGTACCCAGATAAAAATTTCCATCAATCCATAGGGCTTATGACAGTCTTCAGAATCCCCTCTTCATTTGGAGAGGACAAGATGGCTAAAACTATGATGTCAAATATACCAACGGCAAGACCATCAGCTGCAACGACAACTATGCCTAAAAGGTCAAGGTCAGGGAGGGAGAGAACGTCTTGCTGCATTTCAGAAACTTTCTTCACCAGTTCTTGGTCGACATGTTTGCAAAGGAAAAAATAATTGAACGTACTGCTCTACTCCATGTTAACAAGTCAATGTAACTAGGTGGAGAGTGAACATCTCAACTTCATCAGGTTTAATCAAGACAAGCTTAGGGTCGAACAGTAAGCGCTCTTGAGGGATGCCTTGGCCAATGAGGGGGATCCAGGCAATATGTGTCGCATCTCAATCATGCCATCTTCCTTCACCAACTCGAAGAGGTACCTCACCGAATACACACAGGATAGGATGACGTAAGTTCAAGTCTACGGCCTGCTGGAAAACTTTCTGACCATGACCGCCAACCAGCTGTGGCCCGAGATGAAGGTGGCCATCTTCCCAGGCAATTCTCCCTTGGACAGGCACGACAGGCACGACATGACGGCAAAGGTGTTCAGGCGGAAAGTGGTCAAGTGGAGGGAGCTCATCAGGAAGGGAGAGATCTTCAACCAGTAAGTTGCCTCTCACAGTTGCCTGTACAATATTTAACCACTGCTTAAAGTCACGTTTTCCTTCAAGGTGAGGTGCTTCCTACACAGCATCGAGTGACAGAAGCGCGGCTTGCCCCACCTTCATCTCTTGGTCTGGCTTACAAACAGGATTCCCCATTACCAAATCGACTCTCTCATCTCTGCCGAGATTCCCGATGTCAAGAGAGAGCCAGCTCTCTATGCCATCATCAACAAGTGCATGGTCCACGGCCCTTACAGCTGCTTCAATCCCAACGTCCCCCACATGAAGGACGGCAAGTGCACCAAGAAGTTCCCGAGGCAACTTCTGGCAGAGACGCAGACTGCCCAGGACCGGTAACCGCTGTACAGGAGATGGGCGACCGGACAGGGAGGCCACATGGTCAAGATCAGATAGGGAAACAGGGAGATGAAAATGTACAACCAGTGGAACGTTCCATACAATCCTATCCTCTCCAGGTTCTTTGCCGCCCACATCAATGTGGAACTCTGTGCCTCCGTCAAGTCCATCAAGAATGTACACAAGAATGTCAATTAGGTGAGCGACCATGCCGTGTTCTCCTTGGAGGGCGACAACAATCGTCTGGATGAGGTCACGAACTACCTGAACGGCAGGCACATAAGCTCAAACGAGGTAGACTGGCGGCTGCTCACGTTCCCAGTGGACAAGAGGACCCCGACCGTCATGCATCTTGACGTCCATCGTGAGAAGAGAGAGAGAATCTATTTCAGAGAGGAGACTGCGAGGCAGCGAGTTGCCGAGCGAAGTCAGACCAAACTGACTGGATTCTTCTCGCTCTGCCAGACCGACGAGTTTGCAAGGACCCTGCTGTATTGCAACGTGGCCAAGTACTACACCTGGGCCTCCAACAATTTAAAGAGAAGGCTTTGGGGCACTCCTGAACCTGGACATCCCGGCGTCTTTGCCTCCGACTCCCTCGGCCGCGTCTACACTGTCCACCCTTCCAACCCAGAGTGTTTCTACCTGAGCATGCTGCTGCATATCGTGGTGGGGCCAACGTCGTTCGAGCACTTGAAGACTGTCGATGGCAGAATGTGTGAGACCTACAGGGAAGCCTGCCATCAGAGGGGCCTGCTGGAGGACGACAACCACTGGCAAAAGACCATGGAGGAGGCCGTCGTCTGCCAGGTGCCACACCGACTGTGCACTTTGTTCAGCATCATCCTTTCGTGCTGAAACCTTTCGGATCCCAAGGGCCTCTGGGTCAGGCACAGGGACTACATGACAGAGGATATACTCTACCAGGCCCAAAGGAGGGAGCCCCATTTTGAAATCATGTTCACTGACGCCATGTACAAAGAGGCTCTGTGCAGGATTGACGACCAGGTCCCTTCCATTTCTGGCCGGGGGATAGAAGTGTTTGGCCTGGATGCACCCCAGAGAAAGATCACTGCCAGCCTCTCCAGAGAAGTCCTCAGGGAGAGGTCATAGGATGTGGCAAACCTGCAGCAATTCGTCCCCACCAACGAGGTGCGCTTGAACGAAGGTCAGCGCAAGGCCTACGAGGCCATCAAGACATTCATCTAGCAGCCGCATGGCAAGATGATCTTCCTGGACGCGCCTGGATGGACGGACATAAAGTTTGTCATAAACTGGATACTAGCCTACATCCAAGGCGTCATGGGTGAAATTGCACTGGCTATTGCGTACTCGGGAATCGCAGTCACGCTGCTGCCTGGCAGATGGACTGCCCAATCCAACTTTAAGTAGCCGTTGAACCTGGCTACCTCGGATTTGCGTGTCTGCAACAACAGCATGGGCACTGGACCGGCCCTGTTCCTCGAGACCTAAAAGCTTATCGCCTCCAATGAGTGAGTGAACGATGGCACACAAGAAGGCCCTGGAGTCCCTCGGCCGACCCTAAGGGACATCAGAGACAACGACAGGCTCATGGGCGACATCACTGTCCTGTTGTCGGTCAACTATAGGCAAACCCTGCACATCATAAAAAAGGGCACCCGGGCCAGCGAGTTGAACGCCTGCCTAAATGCGTCTCTGCTCTGACCTCTGCGGCACCACCTCCAGCTGCACGAGAATATGAGAGTGACCTTGATGGGAAATGACGAGAAAGCCAAGAGGTTCTGTGAGACCCTTCTCAAGGTGGGAGAGGGCAAGCTTCCCATCGACTACAAGGGAGAGTTGGGCATTCCCGAGGGGTTCGACACCTTCCTGTCTCTGTATGACAATCTGCTGTGGCTGGTTCTTGTTGTTTGCTCTGGGTGGTTGTTGTTAGTTGCTGTGACTGGTTGTTGTTTCGTGTAGCTGGTTGTTGTTAATTGCTGTGGCTGGTTGTTGTTGTTTGCTGTGACTGGTTGTTGTTTCCTGTGGCTGGTTGTTTTTTTTTTGCTGTGGCTGGTTGTTGTTGTTTGCTGTGGCTGGTTGTTGTTGTTTGCTGTGGCTGGTTGTTGTTAGTTGCTGTGGTTGGTTGTTGTTGATTTATTTTTCTGATTAGACAAAACAGTATATTTAATGGTGTTAAAATGTGCATTAAATTATATATGCAATACAGTAATGAGTGGGCAAGGACCCTCTTCCTCTGGATGTCCATTGTGGAGTGCAATGTAGAAGCCAAGAAGAGTCATACATTTGACTTCCCAGTCCAAACATATCCTTACCTCTGTTAGGAGCTATTTTGAAGAAGAAAAGTGGACTGGGAAGTCACTCATGAATAATAGACCACTGGACAGAACAGCAACAGCAACAGGAATTTCTAAGGTTACAATTAAATGAATCTACCAGACAATAAATGAAGACAAAGAAATACTTACTCCAACTAAACGATGCATTAATTCAAGAATTACAATTAACCCTGATTCATTTAACAAAGAAGCTATATGATGGACTGTACACAGTTTTCATGTATCTTATATTTAGCTATTTACACATCATCGTCTCATTTATCCATTAATTTATGTATCTTACATTTAGCTATTTGCACCTTATCAACATTTGTCCAATAATTTATATATCTCACAATTGGTTTTTGCTATTGATTTCATTTCCTATGTATTCAATAAAAATTAAAAAAGAAGTTTGTTTTTTTCTGAATATTTTTTTAACTATATCCTTCAATTGCTTTCACAAGTTTATTCATTCATTGAAATGATAAAGAACGCATAAAAGAAGTAGTGAATATACAGAAATAAGTACAGAAGTAATATAAATTACTCAATGATAAGAGATTTGTATGTGACAAATTGGCTATCTTTAACAGGCATGGTATGTCCCTGAAACTAATTGCAAAAAGTATGGATATTCCTTCCTTGCTCTTCTTGACCAACTTCTTGAAGTTGGACACTACATCACTGCACTTGAAATGATTGAAATGACATGAACAACAGACCTTTACTTTCAGCCACTTCAGCCTTGAGGGAGGGAGAAGTTATTACGAGGTATACGCTTACCTGGAGTTAGAGTCCAGCTGAAACAAGGAAGAATCAATTCTCTGCTTCTTTTATGTATTCCACTCGAAGAACATAAAGAGTTCTGCGGTGGACATTAGCCTCCCTGGGATATTTTTGCACTTGCATTCCCTATGGTCAATTAATACTGGGTGGAATGTTGTACACTTTCTTTTGGGACATAGGGCTAACTTTGCATTGGGATGGTTAACTTCTTCAGGAATGGTGCCAAAAAGAACGTCTCGAGCATCAAAAGTCTGTTGGTCTTTGAAATCTGGAATCTGTTAAGTATTGGCCAAGTTATTAACATTTCTCTGGGGCTCAACTCAGCACAAACAGACTTTAATAATATTCTGCTTCCAGATCTCTTAAAATATAAGTTATACTCTTTCACTTAAATTAAATTTAAGAAATAAAAAATGACATACTATTTTCATAGCTGTGTAGTCTGGTGGGCCACTTCTTACTTGAAAGGGTATAGTTATTGTCGATAGTAGCTACATTTTATTCCCATTCTTGGTACAGAACAATGCTGCATGTGCAATGTAAATGCTATTGTAATTATTATTTACTTTTTGGATAATGTATTACATGCATAAGCAGCTGGATGGGCTCATAAATAGCTCCTACTGTTTTATGCATTGATTTATGAAAATATACAACCAGTGGCAACACTTCTAATTGCATTCCAATGGGGTAGATTATGTAGCCACAGGTGCCAGACCCTTCCCAGACACCATAATCTTCCTTTTGATCACATTTTAGATGGTGTAACCCACTAAACTAAACTTGTAATAAAAAAATTTAAAAAAATTAAATGATATCAGAAATTTAATGGATATATGTTTGAAAGCAGCATATTAGCTTTGCTAGGCATGATAAACATCTAGAAAGAATAAAAGGGTTTCAGAATGCACATGTATACTTGCACACCTTCACACACTATATGTAGCATCATAGCCAATATGAGAACTTCATATCTCACCTTTTGAAGCATCCTTTCTTTTCCATCCCATTTTCTTCCAGTTTGGCTTACACAAAATTAATAAACCACCGCTCATCAAAATAATGAATTTGTGGTGGTGGGGACTCTACTCTTGAAGTGAGCGAAGACTTCACATTCCTTCTCATCTTACTTTAATGCCTTGGCAACCTAACATTTGCCAAACCTGTCTGCAGCTTTCATTTTCATGCAACATAACTCTGTGGAACCTGTCGGTAGCCTCAATTTTCCTGCCAGGGAAGGCAAGTGTGAGGTCATGGCCATAGACGTCCATTGCACCCAGTTTAACAGCTATTTGCCTAACGCTACTGGCCCTAGATTTCAATGAGGACCGTCCAGTACAGGCCATATTCTTATCCTTCCTACCATATTCTTATCCATTCGGCGTGAGTTTTCCTTTGCACGTGTGGTGTGCGTGACTGCTGGTGACAATAAGCAAGGTAACTGTCCCTAATCACTAATCCCGAAGCCCTGCGTAACCACAGGTGTAAGACCTATATTTTAGAGTACCTACTTCACTTTTTCTTAAATAATAAGAATAAATGAAAAAGAAGAAAAGAAAAAAGAAATGTTTGGCCTTGGCCGTTCTTTGGCCCTTGTGGAACCAGCCTGAGTGATGAGCTGGGATGGAAAATTGGATAAAAGATAACAAGACCTGCCATAGCTAAGGTTATTTTATTTCCTGCAGATATAGATCATTTCCTGATAGACCTTTCCCTGATCCACAACACTATGTTTGCCTTTATCAGAGTGATGGTGAAACTAACTTTGTTGCACAAAAAATATTTAAATTCCAATCCCTTTTGTCCACTGCACTATAAACTCTCTTTCCCTATCAGCATACCCATAATACCAACATCTATTATTATTACTCTTTGTCAGCAACCTGTTTCAACTGGAACAAACTTGGTAAGTCAAGTGTGATACATTTCCATAATTCTAGCAGAAATGAAAACAGGGAATGTGGGATATCTAGTGCTGAGTGTGGTGCTTGAGTAAGCTTATAAGTTTCCTTCATTACAGGATATTCATTCCAGCCATATGTAGGGCACCAAATTTTGTGTTCTGGGTGAGCTGAAAAAGGAGAACAATGGGGCTGTCCTCAAATTACAGGTGAATACTGAAGGGTTTTTTTTTTTTTATGGCAGCCTGGTTCTGGAGAGATATATTAGCTAATATATTATTACCATGAATCTTAGGCAATCAAGGTGGTGGAAGAGATGGTCGACCTTACAAAAATGCTAACTCCACATGAGTTTGTGCTGGGTGACTCAGTGTTATTAAACGCTATGTAAGTTGGTTGGTGCCTCAACGTGGGGACCCTGGGCCGCATTTCACAATTGATTGTGACTTGCTGGCTAATATCAGGATTGCTAATATCAATAAAATTTGGATCAACAGGAATATAAGAACAGGGTGTCATTTTATGGCACCACTCAATTCTTGCCAGAGTTGGATCTTTTACAGAGGATTTGCACACTTCTGAAGGAAAAACATCAAAATCTCATGCACATAGAACAAAACAAAGCAAATATCTGTGTGGCATTTGGCCTCTTGGAATGTGAGATCCTTATTGGATGTGGAAGGTTCAATAGGGACTGCTAGACAGGGTACTGAAATATGTATATATATATATACATTAAAATTGTTAAATATCTCTACATTCTTACATGCTTACAATCTATATTATAAGAGCTTACTCTGTTTGTTTGCTTACTTGTTTGGCCCTTAATTCCTCCCACAGTCCTCAACCAAGCCAGACCACATTTTGTGAGCACACCAAGTATATACTAGATTGAAACCTGATGAGGTTAACATTTTAACTAGGACTAGATCTATTAAATAAACTTTCCTATTCAAGATTAACCACCAATAATGTGATGTAATCTGATCACGTTCTAAAGCACATTTCTAGGGGACATTTTTCTACTAACTACACACTAAGTAGCAGAGGTGTATCATGTTTTGTTCAGAAATGGGGCAATGCTTCACATACCCCCCTCTCTCTGCATAATAGTAAAAGATTATTACCCTCCTGAGTTCAAAAGGACACTAAATACTAGAGACACATTCATAAGACTTACTTTAGAAATGCCCCACAAATCTTCCACTCAGTATAAAATTAAAAATTAAGCATCTGAACAAGTTTGTAACAACAGGAGGTCGAAAAACCACCCATAGGAGGGTTTACGCTGCTAGTAGTTAATGAAATGAGTATTCAGACTTGAACATGTGGTTGGCTCTGTCTTCCTTCACCTCTGTATGCATATATATTTAGGTATCTAGTTCCATCATAGTAATATTATTAACACCTCCACCACCATCACCAGCTCCACCACCAGTGTGTGACCATTAAGAGCTTTAATCTATGGAAATGAAGGCTCACATCTGTCCAACCAGTTAACAACATGCCTCACATCTCACCATGACATAGTCACCATTGACTCTACCCAATGTAAAGGATAACATTAATAATGACCACATGATCATATCACTGCAATATGTGCTTGCATACATACTTGATATGTAATTCGTGTGCATTCATATTTGTGCAGTCACTAAACAAGCTCTGTGTGTAGGTGCAGTGTTCAAGCAGTTATGGAGGACACTAGTTTGCCGAAGGTGTTTTCTATGGCCACCACTAAAGGCATAATATCATGGATATCCCCTCCTGCACTTCCCACCACAGAGCAGGATGAGGGTCCAAGAGGCTGGCACATCTTTGCGAGGTGCACCAAGAACTCGGTGGCTTCAGAGCAGAGAGGAGGGAACATCTGACAGAGCAGAGAGAGGGAGAGGAGGATGGCAGTGAAGTAGTCCTCCATGAGAGGGTGTGGTAGTTCTCCAGCCAGCAGTGTGAGATGATATAGGATGTCCTTGGCAATGCCCATGGACACGGGCACTGGATATTGGTGGACCACCTGTGCTGCAAACTGCATACCAAACACCTGCACTCACATGTATGAGGGAACACATTACACACATGCAAATTTGTGCATATATGATTGACTTCACTCTATTAGGCTGTTCTCAGATTCTATTCGGGATGACCTGTAAATGTGTAGGTGCAGTGTGTTGCTGCCTTTGTTGTGGTCAGAAAAGAAACATCAGGATGTACACATTCATAGTGACGATATTTTATAGTTGTTTTTGCTGCTGCAACAATGTTTCTTTTAATCTATATGTCCCTTTATCAATTAATATTGAATACATAACATTGCCGACTTAAGCAAATTATATAAATTGGTAAAGGGTCATCTAACTTGTGGCCAGATATGCACAGTCTGGTTGACCCTTAACATGTGGCAAAGGTTGACGTTAGCATTCACATATTTCCCCTACACAATGGACACTGGGATACATGAGATATGGTAGTACTGTGTTACACATTATATATGATGTCACTGTGTCACACATAAGGATATATCACTGTCACGTGTGAGGTATGGAAACATTAACTGTACTTAGATTTAGAAAAGCCTATTTATACCTAAGGGACCGGTGACATATACAAGGAACTGTTAGGTCTGATAGGAAATTCAAGCAGAATGAAGCCCAAGATGTTAGATATCTATCTATCTCTATATCTACATTTACATCTACATATATATATATATATATATATATATATATATAAAATAAGAAATAAAAAATAAATATATATAATATATATAATATATTATATAATATATATGCATATATTATATATATATAACAATTTAATCAACTTTCACCAGTGAGATTTTTCCAGTATTAATTATTGCAATTAAGCCCATTAGTTTCTTTATCTTTGACAAATGAAAGGTCCCTTAAATTTTACAAGTTCTTCACTTCGTTTTGAGAGTTTGGAGATTGTTTCCCATCAAGATCAGTCCTGCCAGTAGCAGCGGTTCATACAGAGGGAGGAGGTACCCTGGGATTTCCCCACAGATGAAATCCTCCCCCCCCACCCTTTCCCCCCCCACCAAAGGTAAAACTAAGATATCATGTAAACACAGAGTATTTATAGTCAGTGGCTGCCCAAAACCCACCAGAATTCATTTAAAAATATCTAGCTAAAATATACTCCATGGAAACACCCCTGAGTGTGTCATACTTTCCCCTCCCTCCTCCCCAGGAACAAACCTTGTATTCTAACCTGAGTAGTCTCAATGTATTCAAAGTAATCTAGCATATTATTCGCATACCCCTAGATTACTAGTGGAGGCCAAGTCTATATTTGAAGCCATAGTGCTTCATGTTCAAACCTAGCCTGCACTAGTACTTGTGGGAGGCGTGATAGCTATAGCTAGATTTGTAAAGTCCATGGGTCATTTGGAACACCATGTGCCCAGGGACGTGTCTCTCAAAAGAATGTTTTCTGCAACTCCTAACTTTCCCCCTTATAAGAATGAATCAAGAGTAGTGTCCACGCAGCATGAAATAAGCTTTCTTGGGAGCTGAGATGTCGGGTATGCAGTGAAAGAATGGTGGGCCTCTCATAGTGACTGGTCTTCACCACTTCCCTGACTGGTAACTGCAAGATCACAACTGAACAAGGAGCTCACCTTCTTGATATGATGGTGTTCAGTTTGGTCCACAGAGTGACGTAGTGCATCTGTACAGCTTGTGAGACGGAGGGAGAGTGCAGGAGGAAGAGGAGAGTGGAGGTGAGGGTGTGGGAGTAGGGGACCAGAGAGGAAGGAGGCAAACAGCAGAGATGGTGGAAGAGGAGGACTGCCTTGGAGGGACGCACATGCACCTCCTGCAAGACTGCATGAGCACAAACAACAAAACACAAACAACAAAGAACAACAACAGATATAGAACATGTATACATAGTCAGAACAAAGTAGGTGAAATAAAAGGTCCAGTTGCTTCTTGTTTGTGTCACAATTACAGATTGTACATTGAAAAAAAAGAAGTAACACAGATTAGCTTTTACTGGTGCTGCTTGAGATGATTTAAGTTATATTGCATCACATTAAACTCATAATGTAATTCAATACTTACTATAACCTCAACAGCAAAAATATTGTTAGTCTTTCATGTCAAATGTGAAAAGTTTATAAGAAAAATTTGGTTAAATAAAAAATTTAAAAATTAATTATTTTAAAAAATATATATTTTTTTAGCTCAATGACAAGAAGAAGCATTTTTTGCCATTTCATCTAAAAATGTGTACATATATTTTGCTATGACATTTTTTAAAGGTTTGAATAAGTTGATATCACTTATATTCTAATAAATTGTTAAAATAAAACATTAAATAGAAAGCACTGAATAGAATTTCAATAGTCTGTTTACTCTTATCCCCTCCACTTGACATGACAGAAGTGGACAACACTTCTCTATTTGTAGACTAATATATATTTATACACAACTCTGTGCATAGTGATACATCAACACAACACAGAGATAGCAACAACGGAAATTGCATCAAGACCAGCTGCTCTAGTGAGGTAGCTAACCTTTTAGAGCCATCTCTGGTGTGTGATTCTTCTTTGACACCTTGATACCTTTGCCTTGGTCAAATGATGTAATCCCTAAAGTGTGTGGCATATAGAGCAGTGATAACAACAACAAACAGCAACAATAACAAACAACAATCAACAATAGTGAATATTGGCAGAGAGCTTCACATGTATCAGAATGTATGCAGGTTGTCATGTACAAACATTACATATTAAGATTGGCTGATTGTGAATTTAGCATCTTCACATGATATTGTAGTAGAGAGACAGTCAAGAAGAGGAGGGGCCACAGGCAGACACTGAGCATATCAGAACAATGAACTAATAATCATATATAATCACAATAGACTGCCATGGTGTGTTCTGGTCAAATAGGTGCGGGTCAGAGATATAATGTGTTAATCGTGTTTACTATTATGGAGATTAGATTATGGTAGCCAACATGACTATGGCTCACTACTGAGAAGCCATGCACTGACTTACGGGAGCATCTGTTGTGAATTGTCGATATTTCTTATGAAAATTGCTTCTTTTTTTAAACACTATTCAGTCTTTGGTAGCATATTGAATGATAGGCATCAACGACAGAGATATATAAGCACAATGAGTGCATCAGCATAAGTCCGGGATAAGGTAAGCTTAATCAGGTTAGCAATATATCTACAGGGGGACACACAAAGACCAACACAGCTCCGGGTTAAAGTCATCCATAACCAAGGACAATCACAGGCTGATTGATGCCATGAAGGCTTCTCCACATGGCAGCCATGGCCACATGCACTCCCAGCCAACACACCATGCTAGTAGACAATTAGCTTAATCTTGGGATTGATGCATAACACTATCTATGCACCAGTAATGTTGAATTACTTCTTTCTAATCATGAAATATGAAGTCAGATAAATAAGTTGGTGTTGATGCTAAAGAACTTTTTTGCCAAACATTATATTTCATAATTACACCAACTACTCTATTTACAATATTTCTCATCAAGATGAATGCTTCTTCTCACAATGTGTGCAAAAGAGTAATACCTTAAGCCAATCACTTGTCAACTCCTTACCAGACACCTCCTGCTGCTCTGCCAACCATTCACAAACAAGGCAGAGTTGAGGGAACTGCATTGCTTTAGCTTGAGGAGAGTTGGGTAAAAGGTGGAATAGCATCCCTGATAAAGACGGGCATGATCCAACAGGTATTTCACTGGTATCTGTGTGAGCACATTGGGACTATAGCCACGAGGAGCCAGATCTCTTTGGATCACCACTGCAAATCAGTAAACACATTCAACAATTATGACAATTAATCATATACTTAACCCAGTTTTGTTAATTTGAAACACATAGCAAAACCATCACAACCTGTGTGGTTGTATATTTACAATAGACTATTTTGTGATGTCCAATGCAAAGAATGTGACATGAATGGAAGTAAAGTCGGTTTGCATTCACTTTGCCGGTCGAAAAATCGCTATAAAAGTCTCAATTTTCACTCTTTTTCATTATTTCAGATACCACCCAACCCTGCCTGAAGTGGTGTTTTTTCCTATATTAGCCATGAAGTCCTTCGATGAAGGGATCAGAGGATTTAGCTGTATAGTTCATACGGAAAGTACAGGCATTCTTCAGACCGCATGGAATACAGCTGGACTGCCATCCCTTGCCAACCCGTGGGATGCACAAACTGAGAACTGATGTTTGACAGTCAGCTTCTGGCTAGTCGCTGTACAACCAGGTTCATTCTTTAAATGCAATAAATTCAAACACACAGAAAATATTTAGCTAGAATTTTATATGCAGGTAATGAATCAACACAGAAATTATTTAGCTATATAGATATTTAGCTCAGGTAGAGAATCATTTCATTAGATCTAGCATGGCACATACCTGGCAGTTGTGAAATTGATTTTGAACTTCTGAAGCAACATTGTGGCCATTGCATTGGAGAGAACTATGGAAGATGAAGGAGCTTAGCAATAAAGAACTACTGGGGTAACATTGTTATTGAATTGAACATTGCTTATGATGTGGAACTGCTTGGGTAGCATTGTGTTCATTAATTTGAAGAGAGCTGTGAAAAATGGGGAGCATTGTGGTATGAAATTGCTGGATAACTGTTCAATGCATTACAGAGAGCTATGGAACATAGGAAATATTTTGATATAGAATTGCTGGAGTGATATTCATTGCATTGAACATGCTGAGGTTAGAGAGCATTGCATGTGAAAGTGCTGGGGGAGGGGTGGAACAGTGGTCAATGCATAGAAATT
Organism: Lycopodina hypogea; assembly: GCA_963969325.1. Classification (NCBI taxonomy): domain Eukaryota; kingdom Metazoa; phylum Porifera; class Demospongiae; order Poecilosclerida; family Cladorhizidae; genus Lycopodina; species Lycopodina hypogea. The sequence continues at coordinate 13,512,839 of OZ017780.1, read as the reverse complement.
GTTGAGGAGGTTATGAGTGCTATGATGTAAAACCATGGGGTAACACTACTTATTGCAATGAAGGTTGCTGAGGGTGGATTATCAGGAACTGCTGAGGAATTATAAAAAGGCTTTGAACATTGTTGAGGTGGATGGCAGAAGTATTTGAGTATGGAGATAATTACTTGGTGTGGAGGGCAAGCAAAGGTAGGACGCAGTCAAGGAAGTTGGGGTCCATGTTCTCAATGAAGCTGGGGTCCATGTCTGTCAAGTTGTGTTTGTAGTTGTAGTTGATTCTGTCATGTTAGTTTCATTTTGTTGTGATAGTTGAAGTGCCATATCAATTAAGTGTCTGTTGTACTCATCCAATGAGTCATCCTCATCTTCATCCTCCATCTCATTACCGTCATATTCAATAATTATCTCGTCTACCATATCATCAACCAGTCCGTCTTTGTCAAAATAATCATTCTCAATGTCCACCATGTACCTACAAAAATTTCTCTACATGTCAATTGTTGTATGTTGGAAACCTTCCGGAGTTAGTCGTAATTCTGTCAAGTTATATTTTACATTATGTTTAGCCACGTAATCCTTGACCGATGCCCATGCTAACTCAATGGGATTGAGTTCACAATGGGCCACTGGCAAGCGTAGCACTGTATGTCCATGTTGTTTTGCTGCTTTGTTTGTCAGGTAAATGGGTTTGGGTCAATGTTGTTGTAATATGTCCAGTACCGTCTTTTTTTATGTCTGTGTCATCATATTGTATATTTTGTCTGTTTAACCATTGTTTAATGTCGTCTTATTTGTTTGCTGTTGTAGGGGGTTTGTCCTTTTGTTTGTTATGGTATATGGCATTGTCTACAACTATAACAGAGTTAGGTGGTAAGTTGGGCAGTAATTGTTGTGTAAACCATTCCATGTAGTGTTCAGTATTCATCTCATCGTGGTAGTCAGCACTGTTAGTCTTGGATTTAAAAACCAAATCTGCACCATCCACCCAGCCTTTGACTTCTCCAGCATGAACCACAATCAATCTTTGTCCTTTCCCACTTGGTACCTTCCATCCACTTTTGCCACGTAGTCCACCCATATGTATTCATTAGTGTGATGTGCATTGACCCAAGTTTCGTCGGTGTATACAATAGTTTTGTTTTGTTGTCGCAGTTAGCGTATAGCTTGTAAATATGTATGTCGTTGTTCAATAATGTCATGTTGTTCATAGAGGAATCGTTTATTGTCTGCTTTTTTGTAGGAGAACCCCATGCTTCGAAGAAGTTTCCATAGACAGAACTGGCCTCCATGAAAGACTCCATCGGTCCTCACCTTCTTCAAAACAGCTGATAATGTAGGATATTCATACTTAATGTAGAAGTCATGTACCACCCTTCGAATTGCTTCCCTATCAAAAGAGTCTGTATTTATTCTAACTCTTGAAGCAGTGCAATGATTTATTGGCGATAGAAACTTTCCATCATTGGCCAAAAACTCTGTGAATGTTTCTTAGACACCTTTGAGATATGCCAGTTGACTCAGACAATCTATCAATTACATTCATCCGTTTGTTCATATATCCTTTACTTTTTCTTTTTCAAAAAAAGCTCTAACATTCTCCACAATATACTTCGTTTGTGCTACTAATTTCATTCCTCTTCCAGGCATCTTTCCAATTTTATTTTTTTTTTAAGAATGAGGTTGGAACCCTTGAAGCTGCTTGACTCCTTGGAGCTGTTCTTATTTACTCGACCCATTGCTAAATTAATATTAACACAGTTAATGTTATATCATAGGAGGTTTTTCATTGATTGGATCATGTTGCAAGATAAAGCCATCAGCTAAATTATGAGCCATGGTGGCAAGGAGGTGCAATAAACCATTGCAAAACTCCAGTTGCTTGTGCAACTTATTTTATCTGTGAAACAGAGCACTACTACACATATAACTTACTCAAGGGTTGAGAAACAATGAAAAAAAAAGGACAGAGAAAACTTCAGAAGACTTAGATACTTTGTTACAATTCAAGTGCAGCTATCTGGCTTCACACATCTGGCTAGTTGGCGGGAAAGCTTCAAATACCTAATCCCCAAAAAATTTAATTGCGGTCACATTTAGCTGGTACTGGTCATGGGGCTAACAAACCTCTCACTTCCGGCGGCAAAGTGAACATGAATAGAGTTTAACTATAACAAGTGTTCAGATCTCATGGCGATCCCATAAGTGCCACATTATATGAGCATATGTGTATGTCCTTGTGAATTACAAAAACACAAGGTTTGTATTCACATGAACACATAACCACATCACATGTCAAGACAACTCTGATATTTAATAGGTGTCAAGATAACTCTGATATTGATTGGGTTCAATGGTGTAGACCAGGGATTCTCTACCAGGTATAAACTTATCCCCTAAGTATGACAGCATGGGGTAAATAATAACCACTCCTGAAATTAATAAAACTGCTTGACTCAGTTATCTTCTTTTTTTTAATTACTTTTTAAGTGATACGAATGTACAATATAATTTCTTTTTCTTATCACAGTATATTACTATATTCTATGCAAATCCTAGATAATAAATGTGTTTCTTATTTCTTATTTTGAGGAGCCTTTATGATGGCTACTATACATTTTTTTATGGGAGTAAGAGGAGAAATATCTAAACACTTCAGGTTGAGGGAATAAATGATGGAGAAGCGGTTGAGAATCCCTGGTTTTAAAAATGTAAATAACCCAGGCTTGAAAGGATATTTCCCCCATGGGAGGTGGGGGGTACAATTGAGAATCTCTGGAGGTGTGGACATACAGTCAGAGGAAACTGATAACTAGCTATCTAAGTTACCATTGGTGGAAGTTCTTTGTTTTTAGCAGCTTTTCTGCATCTTCTGGGAACATAATATGTTAGTGCTACTTTGCAATTCAACATCCTAGAAGAATGATAGTTTTATCCTAGGATGGAGAGAAACCATAATTTTTGACAAACTTACACTACTTAGTTCTTCTTTTCTTCTTTATTTGTTACTTTGTTATTGGGGGTTTGTAAAGGGTGTGCTTTTTGAAAAAAAAGTGTGGTGTTGGTTAATTAATAAAAGAACTACCCCTTCTGAAATCCTGGATCCGCCCCTGAAAACCATTGCAACTTCTTTGGTTGCATATTAATAAGATTATTATATGATGTCCAATGCAAAGAACATGACATATGAATGGAACTAACTATGACAAGAGTTCAGATCTTATAACAATCGCACAAGTGCTCTATTATATAAGCATTCAAAAATCATTAACAAATACACACTCCACTGGTACTGTAGTTTGCTGATATTGTATTTCATGGTTATGCTCATCTGTTGAGCCAACGAACAATTTATCACATGACATGCAATGATATAAGTACTATAATATAGAATTTTCTTGTCTCCTGTCTAACTCGCAGCATCAGGAGCCTAATTCAATATTCATGCTTGGGCCCACCTTTTTATCTCATTCTGCCTTTTGTAACAGCCGGTACCAGTACAGGAAATTATTTCCACTACGCACTTCAATTAAAGTGCAGGTGGAGAGGATACGTAAGTATTGAATCATAGAGTTCTCTTCATATAGTCCAGCTATGACTCGGCACTCTATAAGAATCTACGTGCCATTTCCAGTGAACAGACAACCATATCATGCAGGGGTTCTATTTAAGGTGAGGGCAGGAGGGGCACTATTTCTTCGCTGGACTTTCAGCTACTTTTTAAATCATTTTTCCCCTTTATTTCTTATATGCTAAAGAGTGCCTCACAAACAGGCAAAAAGAGCTACTTGAAATCATGGGGTTTACAGCTACTTTTCAGATTGTTTGTTCATTAACCATCTGCTAAAGAGTGCCTCACAAACGGGTAAATGAAGAACTTAAAACTCATGGCACTCGATTATATTACAGGTAGGACACGGGCACATTCATGGACCATTGTGCTTATAATGGTATTTCTATAGATACATTGAATTGATTGAAACTAAAAACCCACCATGTTCAATTTGTCAGCTTATTCATGGAGTGGTGTCTCTGAACTAAAATAAAGAAACAAGTTGCATGCAAATGCCTTTACTTTTATGTAGTGAATAGAACCCACCAAAGGTCGGCCTAGCAAGAGATTGCCCACTCATTGTTCTAACTTCCACTGAAGCGGTGGCTTGCTCCCCCCAATCCCCCCCCCCCCCCATCCCCATTCACTTTGTTTCCTTCATTCTGCTCACCCCGCCCACCTCCTGGGAAATTTCCTCCTGTCATATGTCAAGACAATTCTGATATTGAATGGGTTCGATGGTGTGGACCAGGGATTCTCAAGCAAAATTTAATTTATCCCCTGGGGATAAAGTATGACATGGCTTGGGGTAAGTAATAACTGTTCCTCGAATGAATAAAACTGGTTGATGGAGGAGCACTGAGAATCCCTGGTTTAAAGTAGGAAATATCCCAGGCTTGAGAGGATTTTCCCCTTTGGGAGGGGGGAAGGGAGGAATGGTTGAGAACCCCTGGTGGTGTGGACAGATAGTCAGAGATAAGTGGCAAATGCCACTGTAATGGTAACAAAATTTATATGAAATATTTTACATCAAATTTTATTGCGACAGCTGTCCAGGGATAATTAACGAAGAACAAACTGAGCTACTCTCTGTGAACACCCTTTACCCAGTCACATATGACTAGCTGGACTTACAGAGTGGCCTGAGGTTGGTGAGGAAGCTGTCCTGAAAGAGAACGTAGTAGAGCATCAGCAGTTGGGCAGGCAGTGGATATGTAGACTTGTATGTGTCTGGATCTCGCCTGAACATGACTATACCTGAGCAATGTGACAACAAATACAAATATATATACAAAAAACAAAACCCACTAACTTAATTATTCATAAACAAACATGAAGATAAAATCAAGAGTGTAGATTTAGTACCTCTACTGCAGTTGCTATCTCGCTAGGTATCAATATACTGCTGCCACTTCTGGACTTACCCAGCAGATTTTGGCCTCATGACTCCAGGAATTGTTGAAGTTTGTTGAAATAGTGTATCACCTCCATTGAGTTCTGGCTGCAGCTATCCCCCATGTGACGTCAAGGAATAGTTACACTCCAAAGGAAGTAAAATTTTTAAGCTAAATTTTCTTCAAGAATACTGGACCAAATTTGTTTACATTTTTACATACCAGGTAATGCATCAAGGATAAGATAAGACAATAAAAAAAATATTTTTTTAATTAATTTTTTTCCAATTCAGTTATCCTTTAGGCAAATATGGCCAATCAAATAAATAATGTAGTCCATAGTGACTACTACAGAGCTGTTACAGAATTATCATCCGGTTATCAATTGATAAAAATAACTATGGAAACATTAAATAGATAAATCTGTCACACCTTCCAGCAAGATGAAACAATCAATCAAAAGAATTTTAAATCACTATCTTCCTTGAGAATGAAGTAAAGTGTAAGCTCCTGATGTGGATTCTACAGGGGGGAACAGACAGAGAGACAAGTTAAAAATGTCAGGAGTAATTTCAGTCATGTTAATATCATGGGCACGACTGTATTATAAGTGGGAGTTCAATAATTTAATTAGGGGTGGGAATTGGATTGCACTGGGAATTAGTAAATATATACAATGCATTCCATATGTTGAGGTGGCAGTTTTGCCAGGAGAGGAACATACTCTTCTCCTAACTCCATATGCAAAATATATTCATCAGAGAACTTAGGCTATACCTAAGAGTCAAACCAATATATCATATGCAAGTGCAGGTTAAAAAAATTGTAGCCATGTTAAAAACAGGGAGAATAGGGAGAATGCTTCGTTATTCTACCACTACATATCTAAGAATGCATGTCTACAATGGCCAAATAGTGTTTAATGTAAACTTTCAGGTGACCGACTTTACACACAGAAGTTGCAATATATTTTGTGGCCACATATTTCAATGCCACTCCATTTAGGTGTGGTTTTATCTGCAGTTTAACCACCTCACCGGAGACATTATCAACTGGTGGAATTGCAGTCACATTTGGATATGAGGAAAAGAAGAATAAAAGATAATGATTTTAGGCCACAGCATCTACTACCACCTCACCGGAGACATTATCAACTGAAGGAATTGCAGTCACATTCGGATATGAGGAAAAGAAGAGTAAAAGATATTGATTTTAGGCCACAGCGTCGACTACCAAAGTTACAATAAAAGGATAGAAAGTAGCATAATTATGGTTTTCTATGAGCTAGACATGAAATTATCTTAATTTTAAAATATATTGTGTCTGAATGTCATTGTTAAGATATCTTAGCAAAGAAGTTGAGGATATAGTCTTTTGAACATGCATTCTAGAGTGAACAATTGCATAAACATGCATTCGGAAACCAGCAGACCCATTGAATAACACTGCTAGTAGAACTAAGAACCATTCCATTGTTAACTTTGTGAAGTTATGTATCTTTTTTCCTGGATCTACTACTTTTATTAATAATTGATGAAAATTTATGTACTTATATATATGTATGTATGTTGGAAAAAAGATAAAAAAATAAATACTGTTTTTGAAATACTGGGAAAGTAAAGCCATGATTAGAGCTAATGCTCATAGCAATAACTAGGTTAGTTAAGGGTCTGTGTAATGACTAAAAATTCAAAATGCAACATGCTACCTTGTATCTAAGCCTTCTTACCTTATTGAATGTATGCTATTGCCATGGCCCAAACTTTAGCTGTCCAATGGTCATCATTACCATTGAAAGGTGATCATGTTAGTTTATCTAGTGCCAGAATATTGCAAAACGTTGAACTAGAGTGTTTTGGCATTGGTCAGCAACACATTCATATAAACTCACTCAATGACTCCAGGTTGGTGATTTCGACCTTTAGGTGGGCATTCCACGTAAATACACAAGTAAATGCACAATGGAGTGTAGAATTATAAGCTCTTGGAATACAGGTCTTATAAATTATCTCCCCTGTTATAACTGATAGAAATTTTGAATCAACATGTTGTATTTATATAAGGAACACTGGGAAAAAATGACCTGTATATGTCCAGAACATAGATATCCAGAAAGTCTGAGATTATCACCCCACACCCACAGGAAGTTGTTTTGCTATCAAAATCTGATTAAAGGACCAATTAGGCTGAAATTTGGCATATGGTTTCCAGGTAACCGGTGAGTGTTATTGACCACATGTGATGTGATAATGGGTGTTGTTTAACCATAGCCACACACACAGGAAGTTGTTTTACTAACAAAAGCTAATCAAAGATAAAACCAGGCCAAATTTGGCATGCGGTTTTCAAGTAACTAGGTGAGCATTATTAACCATGTGTGGGTGTGTCAACAGGTATGGTTTTGTCATAGACACACCCAAAAGTAGTTTTTTTTTTGGGCTATCAAAAGCTAATTGAAAAACCAACCAAGCTGGAATTTAGCATGTTGTCTCCAAGTAACATGTAAGCATTATTAACCATACATGGATGTGTCAGTGGGTGTAGTTTGGTTATAGCTACACCCACAAGAAGTTGTTTTGGCTGCCAAAAGCTAATAGAAGGACCTACCACACTGTGATTTGGCATGTGGTCTGCAAGTAACTGGGTGAGAGTTATTAACCACATGTGGGCTTGTAAATGGGTGTGGTCTTGTGTTAACCACACCCACAGGAAGTATTTCCTACACCAAAAACTAATTAAAGAATCAACCAGGCTGCAATTTGAGTGGTTTCTATAATGTTCAAAAACTCATTTTGGGACCAATCAAGCTGAAATTTGGCAAATGGAATCCAATTAAGTGGGTGAACATTAACTACATGTGAGTGTGGCAATGTGTATGGTTAGGTATTAGCCACACTCACAGGAAATTGTTTTGGCTGCTAAAAGTAATTAAAGGCTAAACCAGGCTAGATATTTAATAGCTAGCTATATAGCTAAGGAAAATTACTATCTTATTATAATAATGCTTGCTAGCTAGCTTGCCATTTTTGGTGTGGAGCTACATATTTCATAGCTAGCTAGCTATATAGCAAACTGTGTAATTTTTCTTATTACACTAGGTTATAGCATTTATAGCTAGTAGCCCAGGGTAGCTACTAGCTCTAAATGCTATAACCTAGTGTAAAAAATAACAATTACACAGTTTTCTATATAGCTAGCTAGCTATGAAATACCTGCAAGCTAGCTAGCAAGTATTACCATAACAAGATACTAATTTTTGTAGATATATGGCTGGCTAGCTATTAAATATCTAGCTCCACACCAAAAAGTAGCCAAAGCTAAAAAGTATTTTGCAAATAGCTATATTTTATCATGACAAGTCAATAAGTCTTTGATCCTCATTCTTTGTACCTGAATCAGAGATAGATGAAACTGAAGAGCAGTATCAATAGGATCTGAAGGTGTGAGTAATTATTGCACTCTCCCAAGGGACAAATCTTTTCACTTATTCCTTCAGATTTCCAACTCCATAACTCTCTTTCAGTTGCAATTTCGCTAGATGTCAATATACTGCTACCAATCCTGGACTTACCAGCAGAATTGTGCCTCCTGACCCCAGAAATTGTTGAAATAGCCTATCACGCCATGAGTTCAGGCTTCAGAAGTCCACCTTGTGACGTCATTGATTAGTTACACCCCCCCCCCCCCCCCCCCCCCCCAAGGACAACAAAATAAGACAATAATTTTTTTTTTTTTTTTTTTTTTTTCCAGTTCAATTACCCTTTAATGATTGAGCTGTGTGATCCATTAACAGTAATGGCCTTCTAATTTGTGGTATAATTCAATTTAGATACTAATTTGAAATGAAACATTTCAGTTGATTATATTTCCTTTCCTTAGTTTAAATCAGCTGCACATGTCCTACTGCATAAAATTAGTTTAGTGTTGGTGCATCTTATCTGAATTAGTAAAGGATTATCAATTTATGGTCCCATATATATATGTATATATATAAACCTTCATTAATTTGGTGTGACATTACAAACAATCAATGAGGGGCTGACATGAGGTATAGTGTCAAAGTGACATACAAAATCACTGCACACTGGGCAAAGATACCTAGTCAAGCCACCATAAAGAGGAAGTGAATGAATACAATGAATACAATAAATGACTAAGGACAGCATACATAATAAAAGTAAATGTTTATGAGATTAATTAATTAATTAATTTTTTTAAAAATTTTAAATAAAATGATAATAATGATAATAATAATAATAATAATAATAATAATAATAATAATAATAATAATAATAATAATAATAATAATAATAATAATGATAATAATAATAATAATAATAATAATAATAATAAGTAAGTAATGAAGTAAATAAATAAATTTAAGAAAAATAATAAATTAATTAGATAAATGATTAAAGACAGTCTACTAATTAGAGTAAATGCTTATTTGGGAAGGAGGTGATAAAGTTATAGTTTCTATGTTATCTCTCTATTCCTGGTGCACCATATCTTAAACGATTCCTGGATGGCAGTATTGGAAATCCTAACAAGTAGAGTTCTAAGGTCTTTCTTAGAGCAATCTAGATGCTTCTGCATCTGGAGGAAACCTTGCAAATGGATCACTCCTCCAGAGCCAACCTCAAGGGTGATGAGGGAAACATCATGATGGTTGTTCTCACACAGGTCGAAATACTTTCTTCTTTTCCTTTTAGCAGCCTGTTTAAAGAGAGTGTCAAAGCAGATGGTAAGCTCAACTACCACTGTTCTTTTTGAGTGTTCATCCCACCACATAATGTCTGGTCTAAGGTCTGTGCAGGGAAGATGGCTTGGTTTTGAGTACTTCTGTAACGATAGATCTACTATCATGTTTTGTGAAACTTTCAAGTTGACTGTGATGAAGGAAGCAATTTCTTTTAAAACTTCATCATGTCTTTGATTGTACCTCTGATGGTGTAGGGCAGTATTACAGTTATTTAATACATGGAGTAGAGTCTGTTTATGATGTCCACACAATGGGCATGATGGATTTGGCTTCTTCTTCCAGAGATGGAGGTTGGAGTTGTGGGGAAGAGTGTCGTGGGCAGCATTAAGCACAAATTTTTAACATTCATTCGGAAGAGATTTGATGGCATCTGTCCATATTGTGGTTGGATCTGTTCCAAGTGTGGTGATGGTGGTAAAAAGAAGACCTTGGACTGGAAGGGCTAGAAGTTCTGACCTGCGTCTTTTGGCATCACTTTCAGAAACTCTATTCTTCACTGCCCTTAAAAGTGCCTTTCTACTCTGGAATGGATCCTCAACCATTGTTAGTTGTACCTCGGCTGATGGTTTGAAGATCTTTCTGATGGATTTTGACTCAGTTTCTAGATTCTTTTCAGCCAGGTGTCTGACTGTGGCGTCTTTGGAGGTGAGAAGTTGACAGTGCTTGGAAACTTGCAGTTTTTTGTAAAGTGTGGAAATGGAAGGGAGTTGGAGTCCTCCTTCAGATCTTGGGATATAAAATATGTTAGGATTTGTCAATTTCGTTAGTCCTGTCCACCTCTTAAGGTATCTATTGGCAGTGGCCTCAAGTTGTCTCTCTACCCAGGACAAAGGAAACTCATGGAGAGTGAGAAGCCAGTTCAACCTCGGACAGATCCCCAAGCCATAGATCTTTACCTTTTGTCTCCTAGTGAGTGGGGTCTCATCAACAACCTTAAGCATGGACTGCAACAGAGACTTTAGTTGTGATTTAGCTCTGTTACAGTCTATGGAAATTGAATTGGTAGCCCAAGGAAGTTGATGGAGCGATTTGCAATGTATTTAATTGGTTCGTTTGAGCATGTGAGAAGTGGATCGATCAAAGTTCCACTGGAGCTCTTGATGTGCAAGGAGTGGCACTTGGGGACCTTAGCCTTCATGTCTGCCCACCGAAGCCATTCACTAGTAGAATCCAGCAGTGACTAAACTGCAGCTGGGCTACTGGCTATGATGCAGGTGTCATTAGCATATTGTAGCAGGTTCACTTGATGAGATGGTGAGAGAGAGTAGCCAAGGTTCTTCTTTAAATTCAGGGTGTCAACTAGGGTATTGATAACAGTGTTAAATATGACCCCAGATAGAGGGTGACCTTGGTAGACTCCGATGTTGAGAGGGAATGAAGGTGTAATCCAGGCATCTGTGGATACCCTAGCTGACAGACCTGAGTAGAGAGAGGCCACAATGTTACAGAAATGTAATGGAGCGTGATAGTGGCCACAGAGAGAAATTTATAAGTGAATGATGAACGCTGCCATATGCATTTGCCAGATCTAGCCAGGCAACTGTCAAGGATTTATGCTTTCTTTTTGCATCAGTAAGTATAGAAGCCAACTTGAGATGGTGTTCTGTGCAGCCAGGTGTTGCCCTCATGAAGGCCTTTTGGATGGATGGGTTGAGGTACTCATTTTCTAGCATATAAGTAGACCATCTACTTTTCAAGATAGAAGTGAAAATTTTCCCAATGCATGATATTAGTGCAATTGGCCTGAAGTTCGATGGTGATGAGGGGTCATCCTTGGCAGATCCTTTGGCAATTAGTCTAATAGTCACAGTTTTCCATGCCTGTGGAACAGTGGATGTCGTCCAACATAGATTGTATAAGTCAAACAGAGCATGCACCAAGGAAGGACACCATTTTAAAATCCTGTATGGAATTTGATCAAGAGGAGATAGAGAGGAAGAGGAGATAGAATGGAAGAGGCATTAAATCATTTGATTGTGCCACTGATCTCTTCAATGGAGATAAAAGACTCAAAAAAATTAAATACGGGAGCTTTTGCTGATGGCATCCATGATGGTTGGTGAAAAGACATTGGGTGAGAGCTGTATACTGATTTAAAGAATGGAAAAGCTTTATCCTCTGTGAAAGCTGGATTAATTCTTTTGGTAGTATTTTCATCAAAAAGATGTTTTACATACTTCCAAAAAGAATTATGACAGAGGCCTCGTTCTTGTCTGATGGATTGAGACACCGATTCTGCTCTAGATTTCTTGGCCATCTTACTCTGCTGCTGGAAACCAAATTAAAGAAATTTTTGCTAAAGCTTGCATATCATCCACCAGAGCACCGTTCATTTAGCACACCAAAAATCTCTTCGAGGCTTGGTTTAAAGCTGTTTGATCTTTTTTAAGGCTCTTTCATGTTTTTGTCTCCTGGTTGGTTCACTACTATTTTTTTTCTTTACGTCTGTGATGACAACCATAACCACTACGGAAGAAATTAAAAATATCATCAGTTAGTATTTTGTACTTGTCCTCCACGCAACTGGCTAGCTGCACTGCTGGTAAGAGGTAGACCAAGAAGTATTTGTCTGCATCCATCCATTGAGCATCTGACCCTGGTAGTTTAAAAGAATATTTGCTATTATGATGACAGCACTAATAGATGCAGTTAGAGTGCCCGCTGGTGTGTATGAAGGTGTAGCAGATGAGATCACTCCTTGTGTGTATGTAGTGGTTTGACAAGGTAAGGAGGTCGGAGATTGTGATGGTGGATGTGCTTTTGGAAAATTATGGATAGAATGCCAATTGTGAGACAATGGCTCTAGTTGAAGTGGACCATTTGTAAGTTCAGTAGATGGTCCATGAGTTGGAGAATGACTATCAATTAATAGAGAAGTTGGTGGAATGGTTTCAGAATGGTTATTAAATAGAGGTTGGAATTGTGGTTCACTAGTGAGGAGTTTTTCATGATCATTCCTATAGATGAAATAAGGCGTTTGTGTCAAGTAGGTTTTTAACTGACTTGCAGAAAGGATTTTTCCTAAGATGAGTATCTAACCTCAGAAATAACCTGTGACATTTAGGGCATCTTGACTTAATTGGAAGCTCAGACTTAACCTTTTTATCAAGAGTCTTCTTGGCTAAATAGGGTGAATAGTCTCTACCATCTCTCTCTCTCTACATTTACAGATGTGCTTGCCAAGACTAATAAAAGTCTTACTGCAAAAAGGGCGAGGAGAAGAGAGTTCCCTTGGAATTTTATGGTCTGTTATGGGTAAACTAGAAGAAGCATCATTTTTGAATTTTTCTCTTGCCATGAAGGTTGCTTTGTTAGTATTTGAATGAAGTGTATAAAATTCCAAACAATAAATCTTTTCAAAAACAGTTGATAAATAATGGTAGAGGAAATTATCTTATATAGGGAGTAACTCACTTAAGTTTCTTGAATAAATAATTGAGATAGTTAATTGAATTTTGGTTGCTATGGAGGTAACCACCTTGGAGAATGTTTTGGCCTCAATAATTTGAAATTCAGCCAAGCAAGCCCCTTCAAATCTTGTCAGTTATGGCAGTAATACTGCAAAAATTCACAGACTTGTTAAGGAAACACTCTCTCCTGGTTTAAACACAATAAAAAGAGTAAGCTTGCAAGAGCATGAAAATAGCAAATTTCCAAAAATCAATTTCTCTCTCTCTCTCTCTCTCTTCCCCCCCCCCCCCCCCCCTGGCTGTACCATTGTAGTGATAAAGGGAGGATAGGGGGTGGGAGGAGAAATGTTAGTCATCACTAAGCCTAGAAACCCTGGAACCATGTGTAAGAGAAGGTCAAGGCCTTAACAGAGTATACTTGTCCCCCTTTGGCCATGCCCATTGAAATGTAAAGTGAAAAGTGAGAGGAAAAAGGAGGTGAGGGGGGAAGATCTGATATTACCATTTTAACTTACTTATGAGATAGCGTTTTCACACACACACACACACACACACACACACACACACACACACACACACACACACACACACCACACACACACACACACACACACACACACACACACACACACAACACACACACACACACACACACACACACACACACACACACACACACACACACACACACACACACACACACACACACACACACACACACACACACACACACACACACACACACACACACACACACACACACACACACACACACACACACTTTCCAACCCATATCGATAAGTATGTACATACCATATGTTAC
>OZ017780.1:13490776-13498703 GCA_963969325.1 Lycopodina hypogea | reverse complement strand
GTTTGCTCAAGAATGGATTTTTTAAACTTATTGTGTACTGTTGGGAAACACCAAAAGTTTGTTATTACACTAATTTTTTATAACCACGTGCTTTTATTGTTTGGAATTCCTGTGGTTGCATCTAAATGCTTTTACTGTATAGAAACCCAAAAGTTGTAACTCTTACCATAACTTTAACATCCCTTAAGTGTTCTAGATAATTATTTTTTTTTTTTTAGTATAAAACACTATTTTTAATAAATATTTCGCAATAATTTGCCACAGGTCTTAGTGCAGGACAACACTGGTTCCCTCTAAATCAAAGTTTCATCAAAATCCATTCAGCCGTGTTTGGGTGTTTATTCTTAACACCAATTATGCTCACACAAATTCCCAGACTATATATACAAACATATCTTTTTTTACTACTCTACAGGTCAACACAGCTGAGTCAGAGTGTGAATGTATAAAATAAAAATCTAGTTATTGCTCATCAATAAACTTTGGTTTACTGCTCTTTTTATCCCTTGGAATCTTAATAAGATAGAGTTCAGATCTTATCATGATAATTTGGTATTCACTCAGTCACAACTGTGGATATTTGATGTGTCTGCACTTTATCTGACCTAGTCAGGACCTGGACTATCTGATCTGCACCTATTCACCAACACATGGTGGGTTGTTTTTACAGTCTAAATATTTTTATATGAAACCTCAACTTAAGACTTCTATAAAAGAGGCCAAGTGAACTTCCAATGAACTCCTTTTTTTTCATGCCTTAAAGTGTAAGATGATGATGTCTTGGGTTGTTGTGTGCATCTTGCAAGGTGTTCTTTTCTTGTCTCAAACTGGAGATGCTGATCACACTCTTGAACTACCACCACTAGTTGGTCCACCACCAGTTGACCAAATACCACCAGAAAACTTTAGGATGAGGGGTAGAGTGGAGGAGCATGTGGGAGCTAACATTACCTACGGGAGATGTAAGTGTTTTTCTTTCTCCTGAAAGCTGCTATAGTTTAGCTATAAATATATACATGTTTCTAAATGTAAGTAGGTAGTTATAATATGTTTCATAAATGGTTTGAATTAATTCCTGACAAGTGATTTCATTCACAAATATTTTCTTTTTGTTTTGATGTCTATTTGACACTTTGTTATCCTTTTCTTCTGGTATGCTAGTTTCAATGGCAAGAAATATCACAGCAGGGGTAGGATTTAGTGTGGAACATCGTCAAAACGACCACCCTGGAGATTTGCATTCCGCAGCCATTTATCGCTTTGACAGGAACAAGACTTACTACCTGAGAGGGTGAGGAAATTGTGATTGCAAAAATTAATTTTTTTGTTGTTTTTTTAATTTACTTCTGGAAAAAGAAAGGCATACTGGAATTAGGTAGATATTTACTGCATAGCATTAATAATATAATATACCTATCCTAATGTGAATGGTGGGATATTTATAATCTTACTATGATGAGAAAAAGTCTGTACAAGATCACTGTTGTTTTTATTTGTTTTCTAATCACCACGTGCCAAACATTGAGTACATAACTTCATTAACTCTCAACCCACACTGATGTAGTCATGACAATGTTGTAGTATTGACATGTTGACCAATAAAGAGTGCAACCATGAATAAAATGTTCTGTATATTTCTCCTTTATTAACACAGTGTGTCTGGCCAGATTCGCTGCACCAGCGAGGACCGATACCTCAACCACAAAATACCGTTATTCTGGGATTGGTTACGAAAAGCCAACTATATTGGACTTACGTCCTTTAAGGGCATCACATACAGCCAGTATGTAAAATCTGTAAGTCTAATGGATCTGCTAAATTTTTGTGTGAATGTTTGCATCAACTAATGACATCCTCAACATACAGGTTTATTACCTGTGGGGCACACTGGTCTAGGAACACTTGGAATGGTGGTGGTGGTGGGGGGGGGGGGAGGGGGGGGGAGGAGGTGGGGTGGATACATCCACAAGTTTTGCTCAATTACAACTGAGTGTTTTTACTGTATGTAAACCCTGTGGTTACAACTGACTGATTTTACTGTATAGAAACCCAAAAGTTGTAAATATTACCACACCTTTAACCTCATCTTAAGTGTTCTAAACAATTATTTTGTCTGGTCTAAACCGATATTTTTAAATAAATATTATAGTACTGTAATTATTTGCCACAGGTCTTGGTGTGGAGGAGCCTCTTGTTTATATAAGCATTTGATAATATGTAATTAGTTTACAATACCATGCTTGTCTGATTGACAAAATGGCTGTATATTAATATTAGAACTACAGAAGCATGCATTATTCTGCACTCCCACTCACTGTTTAGTGCAATAGAGGTCATTGGAGGGCTCATCTCTGTATGGAGGGTCCCCATTAAAGAGCAGAATGCAGCTGTAAATGATTAAATAAGAGAGACTGACTGACGGGTTAACATGAATAAATATGTTGTTTACTTTTTCTTGTGGTGCAGGTTGCAGATGTTCAGTTAGAGTTTGGGATTCCGCTCGTGAAATCGCATGTCCTGTTTTATTACGCAAGGAAGTCTCCTGAATACTCTCGCTATTATTTTGTCCACACAATGTCACATCGTGTGAATATTGACAACTCTTTCTCTCTACCGTATGCATGCCAATGAATGCCATCACATAAAAAATTTATTTGATTCTAATAAAACTTAATAATAATGTTTGAACAAAATATTTCCCTTATCTAAGTCTGCTTGGCAATGACCATAACTTGGAAGCAGCCATTCTCGGAATGATGCACATTTCGTCCAATATATTTTGTTCACCATGAATTTGGCATGCTACATATAATCTGTGTATATGACACTGTGCTCACTCCACAATAGGACATACACTTTATTCCATCCAAAAAAATAAGTGATGGGTGTGTGTACTGTGAATCCTGCCTTGGTGGAAGCATAAGGCCAAATTGGCACAAGAAGAGAAGTAGTCAGTGAGCTTGATGTTAGCCAAAGCGGTAAGGTGGCTGGGGTATAGAATTCCTGTTGAAATTAATTGGAAGTTGTTGCAGATCCAGAATGCTACTCACTGCTGTATCCTCTGTCTGTATGATAATAAACCCTCCATAATACTTTCTCTCTCTTCTTTGGCGACCAAAATAGAAGTGGTGAAATGCTGTCTGCTTTCATCCTTTAAGAAATTGTGAGGTCCAATTATGAATTAAAATTAGCCATGAAAGTAAGGACTCCAATTTTTTCATAATTCTAGATCTCTTTTCATTGAGTAGTGTACATTTTAATGAGATATAATTGCATCAATACTCTAGAAAGGTTATATACCTTGTAGTGAGCTTGAACATCCTTGCAAATAAATCCTACAGAGAAATCCCGTTGCAGAATGGAATTAGAAAAGTACATAAAACAATTCCTCCTGAGAGCACATTGACATCTAGAAAAGTACAATTGAAATAGTGTTGTGGAGTAGGGAATCTGAAGGAATAAGTGAAGAGATCTGTCCCCTGGTAGAGTGCAATAAATATTCATACCTTCAGAAAAATATTGCTATTTGTAAAATATGTTTTAGCTTTGGCTACCTTTTGTGTGGAGCTAGATATTTAATAGCTGGCTATATAGCTACAGAAATGAGGATAAAAGACTTTGATTTGTTGTAATTGTACTTACTAGCTAGCTTGCAATTTTTGGTGTGAAGCTAGATATTTAATAGCTAGCTACTTATATAGCAAACTGTGTAATTGTTACGTTTGAACCACCAAGTCCTTCCCTAATAAGGTAATCTCTTTTTTTCTTCTTTTATTTTAATGAACTAAGTTAAAAGAAACTAGAAGCCATTCAAAATTGGAATCCCACAAGCCTCGCTGGCATACGTTCATATTTTTGATGTGTGTACATGTGGTTCATAGTCTAGCTGACCTCAATAATGGTATTTTAGAGTGAGAGAATGTTTTACATTGTGTAATTTGTAGGATAAGTGTACCACTTAAACAATTTAAAATCACTAGTTTAGTAATACATAATGCAATTATTACTGTTTTTCAATTAAATAATTGCATAAATTATAGAGTGGGCCAACATAAATGTGCACACCCACAATGGTAAAGGGAAAAACACAAACAATTTTTCTCTATGCAGCCTGTAAAATTAACAAAATTATTTATGATTAACCAAATAAAATAGTGTTGTTTGATCTCGTTAATATATAGAAATTCAACTTCCAGGTTCTGTAATCTTTACTCTTTTCATCCATAGCATTACTGTTGATGTACACCTACCTAATCACCTTATGATAAGTACTATACATGAGAAGACTATATATGTTAAATACATGTATATATCTATAACTGATCCTCTTCTCCATTGGCAAAAGTTAAGATACTAATAAAAGTAGGTAAGTGTTATTATTTAATAGAATGAATGAATGTGGTGTAAGGCTTTAGGCAGGTCTGACGTTGGGCAGATCAGTTGCAAGGCTTTACCTGATAGGACTGTCATATTATAGGTAAACAATAATATTTATAAATAACTGCAGATTTTTAACACCACTGTATGAAAAGCCCAAGAATTATGCTTCAAAGATAGCATAACCATAGAGACTACGTTCTTCTTCACTGTCTTTTGAAGTGTACTAATCTTACAGCTGCAACAAAATATCATGAAGAAAGGAATAAAATAAATAGCAAGAGCAGTCAGCACTAAGACCTGTGGCAAATAATTACTGCACTATTTATTAAAAAGTAGTTCTTTATACAAAAAAAATATTTTTTTTTTTTATTTAGAACACTTAAGATGAGGTTAAAGTGGTAAGATTTAAACTTTTGTGTTTCTACACAGTAAAAGAGACCTAGTTGCAACCAGAGAGTTTCTACACAATAAAAGGCATTAACTGTAATCAATTAATTGTAACAATTGAATGTGTTTCTAAATAGCAAACAATTATTTAAAAATCCTTTCTTGAGCAAAACTTGTGGATTGTATCCCCCCATCTACAACTTTCAACAATAACCTTGAGGCTATGTGCCACATCATGTATGCCAAAGCCTTCAATTGCATCTTGAATCTTGAGCTGCACCTACCCCCTCCTTCCACAACAGCTCATTCCAATGTTCCCATGTACACCTTCATTTCCAATAGAGTGCCTTAATCTGAAGCAATTTGCAATGTGTGTGGCTTACACAGCTACATTTTTATCTGTATCTTATAATGTAAGGCATGTGTGTGTTTTATGAGGGTGATTACAGCTTCTATATTTTTTTAACTGAATATTTTACTAGCCATAAGAAATTTTAATATGATTTGCTTGTGAAACACATTTCCTACATTACATTGTAATTCTATATTAGTATTGATTATTCTTTTACAGGTCTAGCATCAAAAAGAGGAAGCAAATTCCAAAGAATTGATAATTAATTATTTGAATAAAAATTCAATGCATCTGAATAGTGCAGTAACAATTATTGATAATCAAAAAAAAAAAAAAAAAAAAAAAAAAAAAAAAAAAAAAAAAATCTTTCAATCCATCAGCCCAATTACAGGAACTATTTTAGTGGAGAAAAACCCCCCTTTACATTCACTATCAGTAAGCAGAGTAATTTCTGTATCACACAGAAAATGTTTAGAATAGAATGCCATTACACACAATATATTTTAGTTTATCCTCAAGGTAAAACAATATATTAAAACTGTTCCAAAAGGTACTCATTGATAAGGCAGAGCAGTCTCTGATATACACATAAATAAGTATCAAGTACTATATATCAAAAATATTTTAGCTTCAATGCATGTAATATATGACAAATACAAAAGTTTATCACCCACGACATTTAATTACCACACGCTAAACAGAGAGGAGCGTCACTGCATGTGGAAGTTTTCACAGCATTACCAGATATAGTGAAAGTGGTAGTCAAACTGCCACTGCCACTGATTCCCACCTGAAGATCATATGTTCCTGGGTAGATGGTGTGCACCCCATTGCTATTTGCAACTGACAAACGATATGGATCAATCTTGAGGGATACATTCTGGAGACTGCCTGGAAGTAAAGAAATCCTCTTAAACCCAACCAGATTCAACTTTGGGGCTAGTACAGTTGGGATAAGAGTCTCAACTGGAATTACGTAGAGCTGAACAATTTCATCTCCTGCTATATCAGGAGATAAGTTTTTGAGTGACGTAAGTGCCTCTAAGCTATCACAAGGGGCAATTTCAGTCTTCACTAGAACAAGGTCGAGATACTTGAAAGTAGCATAGGATAATCCAAATCCAAAAGGAATGAGTGGTTCTTTTGAGGAGTAGCGATATGTCCTTCCAGGGGAACCGTCCACAGGCCGCATGTTATAATCCACAGAAGGAGGCAAATCATCTTCTGACTCATACACAGATACAGGCATCTTCCCACTTGGGTTGAATGCTCCAAAAAGAACATCAGCCACAGCAATGCCCCCTAGAGCCCCAGGGTAAAAGGCTTCGACAACTCCTACAACTTTAGGGTCTCTGTAGAGATCAGGGATGCTCAAAGGGCCGCCATTCAGCAGGACTAGGATGACGTGTGGATTGATGTTGGCTATTCTCTTCACTAACTCCTTCTGACAACCTGGTAGACCAAGCAGAGGAACAGAGCGACCATCACACTTTGTTTGAACCCGATCAAATCCTTCTCTTTCCATTACATTATCTTTCAATCCCATCACCATGACAACATAATCAGCCGACATTGCTATCACCTCTGCAGGTGTAAAATTGTCGGTGGAATTGCACAGGACATCTTCACAAACTTTGTCATACAATACTTGAACTGTCGAACCTTTCAAATGCTCTTGAATCCCTTGCAAGATAGTCACACTCTGAGACGGTATTCCTTGGTAGCTGGAGAGCAAAACTAAGCTGTCATTTGCATTTGGGCCCAGCACAACCAATCGCCCAATCTTATCTTTGTTCATGGGGAGGTTACCAACAAGATTTTTCAACAGAACAATAGATTCTTGAGCAGTCCTTAGATTGGTCTTTCTGTTTAATTCAGTATCTAGATTAAGCTTATTGATGTTCTGATATGGTACAAAGCTCGGTGGATCAAAATCACCAACAAGCATACGAAGATAAAAGTTTCTAGTAACAGCTGTTTTGATAGCACCCAAGGTGACGAGACCTTCCTGGAGAGCAGTTTCAAGGTAATTGTTATACACCAAATCAGGTCCCAAGTCAAGATCATTGCTAGCATTCATGGAAACAGCTGCTGCAAGAATATATGAGTCAACATAATGGTGAGTGTCAAAAACTTCTCTAATAGCACTATTATCTGAGATAATTGAAATGTTTGGTGCCCCAAATTCATCTCGCAACACAGACTTGAGGAGGAATGGATTAGCCACATCTGGTGCGCCATCAAGTTGCTTGATACATCTCAAACCACTGAGAGCTGGCATCATCTGAGCCACCTTGGCTCCCATCACCTGCGCCTTGAATGCCGGGAGATAAGAATAGTACATGTCATACATAGACACATTGGCCGAAAAAATCAAACGTAGATTATCAGGTCCACTATGAACTGCATAATGTTTGGCACAAGCAGCCACCAGTAGAAAGTTTTTATCTGGTCCTTCTTGCAGCCCGCGTGTATAGCTGGCACCAATGACTGACACAAGGAGAGGATCTTCCCCAAATGTCTCCTGCCCTCTCCCCCAACGAGGATCTCGATGGAGATTCACATTGGGAGAGAAGCAGTTGAGACCAGCTGCCTCTGTGCTTGATCCTTTGAACTTTACCAACATTTCATTATGGAGAGCCCTTCCCTCAATTCCAGTAATCCCTCCCACAAGCCTGATTAGCTCAGGATCGAATGTTGCAGCCAGACCATTTGGAGATGGGAAAACAGTCCACTTCAAATCACCCCAGTCCCCTCCTGACAAGCTCCACCCATGCAAACAGTTGGAACGCCAGTTGTAATCTTTGA
>OZ017780.1:13430776-13488276 GCA_963969325.1 Lycopodina hypogea | reverse complement strand
TAACAGTGACCGCAAAGATAACGCTAAGTATGACACCACTAATCAAATTTACTATGCACCTAGTAGTAGTGGTAGTCGTAGTAGACATGTTTGCCAAGGGTGTGTCATCACTTACCAATGTTGCAATAGTGATATCTTTATTACTGTTGCCATGTTGATATTGTCATTGTTGGTGTACCGTTGTTGTGTTGTACTGTTGTTGTACTGTTGATGTTGTTATGTTTGCATTGTGCAGCTAAAGAGATCACTGAAGCAAAGCTGGACGCTGAATTAAAATTTGATGGCTTCATTCCTGTATCACGTAATGAAGATCTCTGTGTGTTGCTGAAAGACTCACCATACCCTTGTCCTTTAAAGAATCAAGATTACAACATCAAGCAGTCCATGGTACTGCCTGATATCCCAAAGGTAAATAGAACAACATATCACAAAAATAACATCAGCGTTTACATCGTTAAGTGCGCTTTGATTATAGCAACTGTAAACTTTGCAGAGATAATCTTGTCATTTTGAAGCTGAAAGAATAACATGGTGCACTTTTACTTAGCATTGTTATTGTGTTCTGTAGTCTTTATCTATTGCTTGAAGACATTTTATTAAGAGTATATTGTATTGCACTAGGCAACTGTGTGTCATTATGTTATCAAGTGATGGTATCAATGAAGTAGTGCAGCATTGGCTGAGGTCTGTGTAGCATGAGGTTGCTATTTGCTGCATGAGCTGTGGATTGAAATAGTGGAGCGACTTCCTGTGTCTTGGCAACATACTCTCATCAGAATACTAATTTTTTGAAGCAAGCTGTTTGTTCTCACCAATTTCAATTAAATTGATGAGGATTTGGTGTTCTGTGTTGAAGTCACTGACTAAATTATTCTGATGTGGTAAGACAGCTGCTCCTGGTGGTTGGAAATAACCAAATTTAGCTGTACTTTTGTGAGTAAGGTGGTAGTGTGTCTCCAGCTTGAACATAACATTATGTATGGTTTCTTTAACAAAGCTCAATTAAACTGTCAAAATAAATTGATCATTAATTAACATAATGCATTAATGCTATAGCCTTAGTTGTGTGTTTTAGAATATTAGCTTCTAATTGACCTCCTTGCATCCTGTAAGGTGGTTGGTTGGGGATCGACCAAGAGAGAATGACAATATCAAAGGTGGTATTAAAGATATAAGGGAATGTTCTAATTGCTAAATAAAGTTTTCATCCTACACACAAAATTTTTGTGCTGAAAGTGGAAGGAAGTTCTCTCTCTCCTGCACAGAGAAAGAATAAAATGACTAGGGTTGAGGGGAAGGGGAGTGGAGAAAGAGAAATTGAGATACCATTGTGAACCTGTAAGTGACATTTGATCCGAGTCTATTCACAGCAATATCTCATGAGAATAATCGTCCTTCAAGACAATTTTGGGGGGGGGGGGGGGGGGGGAGGAGGGGGTTCTTTTTCCCACTTTTGTTATGTATTTACATGCTTCCTTGCAATCTGTTATTTTGTGTATCTAAGTGGTGTTGACAAACTGACTTGTGTAGTTTTATGTTGCGTGTATTAATAATAAGTGATCTCAAACCTTTTAGTTGTCAAACCACAAAACCTTTGCCACTGTGGAACAGCAAAATACTAGTAAACATGTAACTTAGAGGGTGTTGGAGGAGAGGAAGGACTTCACTTTGAAGGAACAGCTATGCACTCGGGGGAATCCCCATGTCTGCTTCCAATTAGTGAGTGATGAGATGAGGAGTAGGAAAGTGAAATTAATATGTTTAAATGGTTTTGTTGTTGTTTTTGCCCTGGAGGTATTTAGGTCACTCACTGTCCCAGATCTATCCCCAGCAATGCCAGGTACTCTTCCTTGGTCTTGCTATGTCTGCCTTCTAGTCTGGTATCTCATACAACAGACACCAACACACAACAGTGTAGTCTCCTTCCTTGAGTACTGGGATGGGATAAATAGTCCTGGATATTACCCTTGCAATCTGCCCTTGAGGCTATATACAAGCAAGGCACTATGATTTTTAGAGAAGTGTCCACCTAACCCTCAACAAATGCCACATGGTTTTAAATATTTATGGTTTAGAGTATGTTCTAGCATCTTTTCCAGATTTCCCATAGAAGTGTCTGTCTCCTACTGATCCTTCTACTCGCAATGTCCTTGTCTCACAAGGTGCTTTCTCTTATTTCATCTTTTTTCCCCATTACTTTCCTGCCCATTAACACTTAACCCAATAGAGAATAAATGAAATCTATCAGTGCTCAACTCAGTCAACTGGTTCATAACCTCTCTGGCTTACCAATGTTGTGCTGCAGGGTCACCTTACTGGAAGGATTACCATGAAGGATCAAGATGGTCAAGAACTTGCTTGCTTCAATGTTGACGCCCACATTGGCTGACATTCAGACAGATGTAATGCTAGTGGCCATGTCTTCATGTTTTGCTTCTCATAATTTTGCCATGTCCGCTAGCTCTATACATATCTTGACTATTACTTACTATTACTGAACAAAATTTTAACTTCTTTTTATTTTTTATTTTTTATTTTTTTAATTGTGTGAAGAATCATTTTTCAAAAATACTAGTTTATCCATATTAATTATATTTAACTAGGGGAAAACTCAACCTACAGGCAGTTTTTCTGGTGTAGTTACAAAATTGTCTAAATTGCTAATTATATTATGTAGGGATTTATTATATTATATATTTACTATTTTATATATTATAATAGTGGGATGGGATAGTATTAATATAGATCGATTTAAAAGAACAAAAGAAGAAAAAAGGACATGAAATGGAGGGGAGGGGGGGATAAAGAGGACTATAGCTTAGTCCATGATACAACTCTGACTTAAACTAGGGAGACCTGTGCTTTAATCAATTCTAATGGAACA
Organism: Lycopodina hypogea; assembly: GCA_963969325.1. Taxonomy (NCBI): domain Eukaryota; kingdom Metazoa; phylum Porifera; class Demospongiae; order Poecilosclerida; family Cladorhizidae; genus Lycopodina; species Lycopodina hypogea. Next base: position 13,485,392 of record OZ017780.1, on the reverse strand, counting down.
ATTCCCCAGGATGGAACTCTATCTATTCACTCCCAGTGCTACCCCAAATAGACCCTAAAAATTTTGTGGTCATTTGAATTTGTTTGGGAGAGTATTACTTAGAGACAGAGAGACACTTGCAAACTATATATATATATATATGGTGGGAGATGTAACAAGATTGTGTGATGGTGTTTAGTATACGTGATTGGCATGTATCAACAAGTATGCACATAAAGTGCTGACATGGCAGAGCTGATAACAAACCTGTTTAACAGGTTCAGGAGATTCAGTGGTGAGTCTGTATATCCATTGCAACAACAAATCAGATCAATGTTTTTTAAATCATCATTATTGTACATGCATGTTTACTCAAACCACAAAGTCCCAAAGGGCATGCTCACTTAATGGCAAAGAAAACAATCTTCAGTTGGAATCATATACAAGAGAATTTAGCGAACAAAATTTGTCCCAACACAAACACTTAGATTGTTGAATGCCACACACTTAATTCTATACCCATTGTTTTGTGCAAGCCTCCCTATATAAATTTATAGCATCTCTATAAGTTGCAGCAAACAGGTAGCTCAACCACTCACGAATCAGAGCATGTAAGTCTCTATGCTGTTGATAAAACAAGCAAATGTATGTGGTCAAATCTTACATCATCATTGGGAAACTTACCATGTGTACCAAGCACATGGGGGAATAAGGTCTGGATCATGCATACATAGGAGCATATCATAGCTGTGCATGGATTTGCTGGTCTAATTATAGAAGCCACAAAGAGACATAATTCAATTTTGGGTAGTTGATATGGTTGAGTAGTAAAACTTATTACTTCGCTTTACATTACATAGGCACCACACTGTGTGCAGATATTGGTGTGTTTAATCATACATATAAAAAAAAAAAAAAAAAAAAAAAAAAATTCCTTTTCTTCACAATATTCAAAGCAATCAAAAGGAGTTGAAGTAGAAAATGTGCACATTAAATCTCTCAATAATGGTCGGTGTGTGTATGTTTTAAGTTGATTGCTCAAGTGGGTCAACAATGGGAGTTGCTGCTGATTCAGCATTCTCATCTTCTTCATCCAAACGAGCCCCACTCTTTGGCTCGGGTGTTGTTACGTAGAGAACCATCTCCTCCTTACAAGCCTTCACCAGCTCCACCACCTTCTCATGGGACTTGTATCGGACATCTACCGCACTCACAGAGAGAACCCAGTCGTTGACTTTAATGCCAGCTCTCTGAGACACACCACATCACCATGGGAGGAGGAGGACGTAGGGATGGGGGGGGGGGGGGGGGGGAATGGAGGGGTCAGATAGAGAGAAGAAAGGAGGAAGAAGGAACATGTTTCATATGACCTCCAAAAGCAAAAAGGGAAAAATTGATGGAAATGTGCAGCTCTCTAGATTGTTTGACCCGCCATGAACTCACCTGGGCAGCACCTGTGGGGTCCAGAGAATTGACCACGACAGGCTGAGAGCCAATGATGGAAAAACCAAAGGACTCCTTCTTCTTCCTAGTCAGGAGAATACAGCGAGGAGGGCTCCAGGACTTCTCCCCACTGAAGGAGGGAAGGGGACCCAGGGAAGAAAAGAGATCGCTGACTTTAGAATGATGGAATTCGGGTGGTATTGGAGTAACAGGGGACTTGCATGCTGTGAAGATGATGAGTGAGAAACAAGATGAACAAACACGAGAAGAGTGAGAGTCAACACAATATTTCCACTTCGACATGTCCAGCTGGTGTTGGAAAGTGTTATGCTAAGTCAGAGTTACATTATGTTACATTGCATGACTAGTGTGAATTGGGATTACGAATTGACTCACGCAGGATCACGGGGGCAATCACAACGATCCCGTCCAAGTCGCTAGTCTCATCCAGCAGATTGAGAGTCAGGGCTTGAGCCATTGACAACATCTGTAAACAACACAAATCAAAAGAGAGAGCAACAATATCGTCACGGGCGTCACACCTGACTGCTGACTGGTGCGTGTGTCTGTGCAACCTTTGGGCTACAGGGAAGGTTCTGGCAAAATTTTGAGTGGTGGGTGTGTTTTACTGCGAGTTGCACAGATAACCTTGAAGATAAGGACTGTATTTTATATTTTAGTGTTTATATCAAGGAGATAGCCAATAGTGGCATATATTACATGTTTAAGTAGGGACGGTTACTTGGAAAATCCCGGTAAAATTCTGGATGTCTTCCCAGGTAAAACCTTGAAGAATAAGATTTCCAAAATCCAACATCTATTTATACACACTTGTGTACATTCACATAAGGACAATATCATTACTAGAGTATTTAAAAAAATGTTTTATGGAATTGCAGGAGTAATTTCGGCTGGTGACCTTATACAGCACTTTCTTTTATTTCATAGCTAATCGTCCAAATTAGGAATTTTAGCAGAATTATAGGATGGTATACACTAGAGAGTGCCTCTGTGCACTAGCTAACATCGGTTAATTAATGCTAATTGAGGTGATATGTGATGATGTATCATGTGCTGATCATGTGATTTAGTCTGACCTTCATGAGAGTTCCCAGGTGTTGGAGCTCTCGGCACAAGTTGCAGAACTTGAAGGCATACTCATGAGATAGAGTAGCACAGTTGATGTGTGACTTCACTGTGTGTGTGTGTGTGTGTGTGTGTGTGTGTGTGTGTGTGTGTGTGTGTGTGTGTGTGTGTGTGTGTGTGTGTATGCGAATCAACAGACGCAATTATTTCACGCAAAAAGAAACATCTAACATCTACACATGGCATTATGCCATGTAACTCAGTGCTTGCACAGGTAAAGACAGACAACCAACCATTATGCAGATGGTGTGAGGTATCTTATATTTGCAGTAAGTGAGGTATCTTATATTTGCAGTAAGTATACATCTCTTAATACATTCACATGAGAATATACATAAAAATTTGAGACAAATTACTATCCAAGATATTCACGTATATTGATGTAAAGTGTTGTGGTCACTTACTGATGCCAATATGAACCCTGGGGTCACTCGATAGTACCTCTTGAGGGCAACCAGAGTACAAGAATCTAAGTTCTGTCCAGAATTCTTCGGTCAAGTTCTTTCCTTCAGCTGGAGGAGAGAGAGAGAGAGGAGGGGGGTGGTTGGATGTGTTATCAACACGAAACATAGAAGTGCAGCAGATATGACCGCTAATCTGTACATTGCTAAGCTTTTTTTCTGGTATATATGGTAGACAATGGTGGTAAATGAAATTAATAGAGAATTATTTCGATGTTGGTAGCCTCACTCTCTCATTAATGATGACGGAAATTGTCAAGTTAGTGTTTATTTGAAACATGATGCTCAGTGAGGCTCCACAATACACAGCAGAGATATAGTGACAAGAATAGACATTTAATTTAGTACATTTCATGTCCAAGCTACTGTAAAAAATATGGCAGTGAAGGTTCTGTGTGTCAATGTAACAGCACTTGTCAACCCAACCTACCACCTAACTGACCTACACACCCACACACTGATGCCCCTCCAAGTCCACACTCCACATTGCTGTGGGAATTCACTCACTAAAGATGGCTGCCAATTTTCGATGAGTCAGTGCTGCATAATAGTGGGCCAGAGCCTTATAGTGGGCGTCCTTGATCTGTGTGTGTGTGTGTGTGTGTGTGTGTGTGTGTGTGTGTGTGTGTGTGTGTGTGTGTGTGTGTGTGTGTGTGTGTGTGTGTGAGATAGACACAGGTCATGATCACGGTTATGTGTGGCTGCATATACTTAAATATGAAATCGGGTGTGGTTATAATTGAAGATGCCATACCTTTATCAAGGCAACCCAGACGTCTGGGAGGTATTCCTTGATCTTCTGGTCGTCTATCATCTCTCGAACTGGTCGATAGCAATTGGCCACACTCTTGGTCTTGTGGGAGCAATCCATTAGAGACACGAGGTCACCCTCTTCCCTCTCCTCCACACAGGTAAGCATGTCCTTCTCCCAAACCATCTCCTCTGCTTGCGCCTGCAAGGAAGACAGGAAGAAGGAAGAGAACTCATGGACAAATGGCCAGGATGTTGATGAACACAATGATCAACATTTAGTCAACAACAAATACGCTTTATGTTACTAATTGATGTGCATATTGATGATATCTGATAGACCATTGACGTCTTCCTTGAGTATCTTGTCAGGGAATGCTTTGAAGCACAACTCTCACCTTAGCACACTCGTGTTAGGAAATAGGTAAGGGACGTCAGAAGCACAGACATAGACAGTCTGGGACCAATTGGTGATATACTCCGGAATACTTTTCACATACTTTTCACATGTAGTCATGTGACATATTGAAGGCTATGAAACATGTTGTGTATTAACTGACTGGACGTACACACTGAGTAACTCTGTGCAAGAGGACATTTGAGTGATTCAGATGGACAGGGACAACACTTGGCTAGCAGGTAAGGTGTAGAAGACATCAAATGCTGACCATCTAAACATCTTCAGATTACTGATACAAAATGGAACAAACTGAATCAATATATAAAATAGGGATAAAATGTCTGCTACATGTAATACCATACAGTACGATACGCACTAATATTCTATCAAATGGGAATAATTATATTTCCATTTCTGAACTAACGTGAACAAAAGTTCAAATTTGATGTGCTGATCAAGCAAAATTGGGCACAAGTTCAAGTTGCTAAAATTGCTGAGAAAATGTTGGCAAAATATGGTGTTTCACGACAAGATGGTTTCAGAATCAAAACTCAAGTATTTCAAACCTGTTATATCAGATCTCACCATGTTCCATCCCATTCCAGTAGTCTCACAAGAGACTATTCTAATATCCCAGTTCTTAAACATGAACACATTATCACAAGAAGTAATTCAGGTGTACCGGCTATGTCCCTTATAATTATATAACTCTGGGTCAGATTATTTTTATTGTCTGTTGTTTTCCTTTTAAAGATCAGACTAGGCATATTAACTGCACATATCATTAAACAACAAACAAACCAGACCACACCCACACACAATAGTTTAGGGTCAGTTATCAGCAATTATTAATATTGGGACAAAGTCAATTGGGTAACAACAGCTAAATGGAAAATAATTATTGCCACATAGTTGGCAGTGAACTCACAGACTAGAGCATACAGCAGGCATGCAAGAAAGAGGAAATGGTCATCACAGTCACAGATCCACTATTAACATCTCATGATAAATAGTCTTTAATTATGATCAAATGTTGTTAGGTTAAGCAGATTGATCTTAACCAACACGTTGTAGGTCAGCTTACCCTCATGAGGTCACTGATGAGAATCAGCATCTCCCCAGACATATCCATCATCGGGGAGCAAGTAAACTTCTCCGTCATATACTCAAACACTCCTACAAATAACACCAACATTGTTATTTTTTTTGTTTGTGTTTGTATGAATTGCAGTAGATCATTTATTGTTTGTCTGTTGTTGTTTTTTCAAGATTGCAATATTTTTGTCTCTACAATTATCTTGATTCAATGACTTGTCCTATATGTCTTGCCATTTCCATTAATTTGGTTACAAAGAATGTTTTTGATGATCCCTTACCCACTCCATTCTCCAGTAGTTTGATGGCCGAGTCCAAGGATTCTGCTGAGCATCGATCCTGCAAGAGGTCAAATAGTTCATATGGTTCATGTTGTTATTAAGTGGTAGAGAATTGGGGCCAAAGAGGTCACCTAATATAATATGTATTATAAAGCCATACCTGATCATCTCTTACCCCTTACCAAACAGAGCATAATTAGCAGGGCACTAATTGAAATGATGATGGCAATAGCTCTTGTATCCACAACAATGGTAATAATTTCAATTTATATATAAATAAAAAAATATAATCAGAACTTTATTTAGAAAATTTAAACATTCAAATTTAAATATACATGCAAATAAATATTTCTCACTATTGTATGTATAATTAGAGTGTATTGTAGCTCACCACTTTAGCAGCCAGCTGTGTGTAGAGAGCCCCCAGGTTGAACATTACGCAGGCCTGAGAAAATTTACATGTACATATGAGGGCAATGTCTGCATGTGTGTGTGTGTGTGTGTGTGTGTGTGTGTGTGTGTGTGTGTGTGTGTGTGTGTGTGTGTGTGTGACTTACCCGCTCAAAGACAGTGGTGTGCTGTGTGGAAGGAATGCCATTAATGGAGTCATACCTGAGAGAGAGAAAGGTGTGGTGAGGTGAATAGGGGTGAGTTACTGGTAGCTACAAACATTACTACCAATAGCAGCAAGCTTTGTGCAGAGACATGTCCAATCACATTCTCCTCCTCCAACATCCCATCCCACCCCACCCCACCCCACATCCCATCCCACCCCACATTCCACAGACACACCCTGCACTGTACTGTACTACCCACCACTATGTAACAGCTGCAGCCAAGGTTGGCAGGTAGCCACCAAAAAGACCACACCCTTGCTCTGAGACAGCGTGGGATATTGTGGAATGATAAAACACTATAACTACAGGTTGGGCAACTGTTAAACCAGGTTTCGAGAAGGGGCGTGGTAAGGAATCCATCCAGAATCTAGGGCTTCATGATAGCTGAATCCCCCCCCCCCCCTCCCCTCTTTCCCATCCTCGTCCTACTGAGGGAGTGTCTGACTTGGTATATGGGCTGGTTACAAACCATTTATGATACTTACCACACAAAAGAGAAGTTGTATTGGATGTTTGGGTGTAGGAATCGCTTAGCAACCAGCACCAATTGACTGTAGTACTCCTGCAACTGTCTAATGCCGGCCTCTGACCTCTCCACATGAGATACCATCTGCATACAGTCACACACACATACACCATGTACTGAGAGGTCACACCTAAACACACACACACACACACACACACTCACACACACACACACACACACACACACACACTGACAGATCTTCCATCCACCACCTTCCATGCATCAGATACGTCTTCATTCCCACTAAAATATCGGACTGAGTGGTATGTACATGCTCTTGGGGGGGGGGGGGGGGGGGGGGGGGGCTATTCTGGGTGTGCACCAACTGGAAGGATCACCAGTGTAGTCACATGGTAGATCAATATCAATCTGATTATAAAATAATGCTGTGACGTGTGTCATGATCTAATCCTGGTCAAGCTGGGTACATCAGCTAGAAGTACGTACAAAACAAACCAATAATTTCCCATTTACAAACCAATTATTTATTTATTTTCATAAAGCAATTGTTCTCCGTGGGATATTGCTCAATAATCCAAACACTTCGCACCCGCACTTCACTTCAAGTCAGTGAGTACATTTTCCCTAATACACCATACTTGGTATTTGGAGTGGATATCAACTACCCAAACCCATAATGAAGTAAGTTGGTAAAGGGTTTCACCAATGACTGTGAAATTAAGGCAACAAGAGGAAACATACTGTTATGTGTTCACAGTCCTAGGAACATTACACACATTATAACATTTTCTTAATGGCAGAGGAAAAGGAGGGAAGAAGGGGAGGGAAAAGGAACAATGAAAGCAATTATTCCAGGTCTTGACCTCAAAGTAAAAACTAGACCACAGCAGCCATATAAGGCCACAGGAGCTAATGATGTTTGCAGAGGAGAGGCTGTGAACTTGACAGTCTTCCTCCATCCAGGGAGAGCTTCACACTGCCCCTGACTTCTGACCACACCTCCCGGCCACAGAGTTTTCAGGAGGACCGGGAACTTCACCACTGGAGCAGTAGCAACGACATCAGTTGCACATAGTTCACTTGCAGCTCTAGATAAAGGGAAGAAATGCTCAGAGTTTGTCCAGGAGTGTCTGGTACTTCTAGAAAGCACAGGAAAGCCATCCAAGAGCTTTTATAACCCAATCAAGAGGTCCAATGTAAAAACCATGTTAGAAATAAACAAGTTTGTTAGAGTGACACGAAATAAAATGATTTGTTTAGAGAACTTCTGCTCACGAGATTGCTGGCCATTATTGGATCAAAGAAAATGCTTTTTCTTAGTGGAATGTCCACAAAGCCCATCACTGACTGTGAGAGAGACAGAGAGAGAGAGCTAAAGTCTGCTGAATGAATCAATCACTCAAGCTAGCCACAGCATCTCTCTCAGCTATCCCACAATCCTTCAAGTTTATTATAGTTCATACAGGTGGCAAGGTTTTAATTTTCTGGAAAAGTCTAAATGAGCAGTACTTAAGCCCCTCCCCCACTTAAGCAACTCAATAAAGATACTTTGCTTTTAAAACAGTTTATTAGTCTGTCCTGCACCTCCAGCCACCAACTCAAGATCATTGCTATTAACAACCAATTAGAGATATGGCAGAAGCAATACAAATTCTTGAGCTGGAATAGCAGCAATCAGCAGAATAGGAGTCTTGTTCTTCCACTGAGTCATGAAGGACTTCCAGGCACTTCGCCATTAATGGATCATCTCTGTCATCCTCACTTGAGTCCACTTACAGTCACTGGTAGCCACGCCTCTAGCACTAAGTGTAGTCCACCATATCAACAATGGTTCCTTAAGGAAAGGCTCAGTTGCTCTCTTTCAACTTTTTCATTCGTAGAAAATGTTGTCTATAAGAATGTTTTCCCACACTTTAGCGGTGTGTGTGTGTGTGTGTGTGTGCGAGCGCGCGCAGTGTAGAGCATATCTTTGTTCTGATTAGCCTAGAAGCTATTTCATGTTTGGAGTGCATTATAATGTAAATTAAAGCTTCAGAAACAGCATTAAAAGATTTTCAGCTGAAGGCAATTAAATCAATATACAATTGAAATGTTATGTTTGCACACAAGACAAGTTATTACTGTGTGCATGCATTGAGCAACAACAAGCCAACATAGCAAGCCGTATTTGGCATAAATCATTAGTATATTCAAATAAATTATGAGCACTATAGCAATGTGTATTAAGAGCAGTGGCAGTGAGAGCAATTAACACAACATATAATATCACTGTCCAACCCATTGGGCCAGTACCATAAATATAATCGAATAAAATATGAAATTTAATCAGCAGTCAAGATTATCACAGGCCATAGTGTAAATGTACAATACTCCCACTACTAGCCCTCCAGCAGCCTTAGGCCAACATGGTAAGTACTAGACACCACATGTGCTGTCTGTCTGGTGTGACTGTGAGAGGTCTGAAGTCACCACAGAGTTTGTAACCTACACTGACACTGCCATATGAACCAGTAGACAAACAAGGCACAACATGCCTTAGGGCCAGTCAAATATCCAGGCCACAAAAAAAATAATAAAGTAAATTTTTTTGGATAAGTCTTCAGGTGGTGACAAAAAAGTGCTCCTTTATTTTTATGTAAAATAAATGTTTTGTATTTTTTAAATTTTCTTTTTTTCTTTTGTAAATACATTTGGGGTCTTGTAAACAACCCTCTTGTCACCCTCTTTCCTATGTATTTGAAAAAATTTTCTGTTGACCCTGCTCCATTTCCTGTGAATAAATGCCCCTTGTTATATCAGAAAGATATCTGATATTGTTGTGAATTAAGAAAATTCAAAAAATTTGGAGTCGAAAAAGCTCGCAAAGTTTAAACTTAACTAGGCATATATACGGTATTATGTGCTATAGTAATTACTGTCAAAAATATCAGTTGTCTAAATTTTTGCATAATAATTTTCTGTTGCTCAGTTTAACTTTTTTTTCCTTTTGTCAGTGAGCTCAAAATATTTGTATTTTCAGGCCATTTATCAAAATATGCCACAGGGCCAGCAGAGCCCTAATCCGGCACTGCCTACATGCACACACACACACACAATCAACTCCACTCTAGCCCAATTAGAGCATTTCATTAGTTGATCATAATTTGTCGAATAGAACTAATGCACAGGCCAGCACATTCCTTCTTGTTGATGTTCACAACACTTCCACAAGAATCTTTCCTCCTGTCCTCGTGAGTACTGTGGCAAGGACATGCATTCCCTGTCACAGTCCTAGAACACATGCATCATGGTTGTGCCCCTAATGAAACTCCATGGGGGAGATCATTTCCCCCTTTTTTGGGCACCTATATGTAATTTATTTTGTTGGTCCTCAGGTAATGATGTCATAGATTATTACCAAGGCAGCCGTTTCCTGTCAAGGAGGAACTACTCTAGTTGGCAGCGCACCGACCATGTCATAACTTCCTAAGTTGTGATTTGTGTTGGAAATGCTGGACCTCTGTATGTATTTGATAGTTTCACCCAAGGTATTCCGAATTGTTCCACAAGTCTGCAAACTCCACACTTTACCAACATTGCTAGTGTCCTCTTCCAGCGCAGATGTCTCAATGATGAGAGATGGTGGCAGACTTGCAAGGGATGAATACCAGAGCACGAGAGCCATGGAATTCACGATCAAGGCAGGATGAATGGCGATCATAGACTATACAGCCACAGAGCAGCTGTCCCAACAGAGCATGCACTGGAATGCCCTCCCAGATGGATGGATGAAGGCAAGGTGTGCGTGCATGTGTGTGTGTGTATGTGTGTGTGTGTGTGTGTGTGTGTGTGTGTGTGTGTGTGTGTGTGTGTGTGTGTGTGCGTGCGTGCGTACGCATGTGTATGTGTGTGGGTGCCAGGGATGGCGGAGGGCTCAGGAGGCTCCAGCCCCCTAACTTTAACAAGTGGGGGAGGGGGGCAGAGGCCCCCCAACTTGTTAAAGTGTGAATACTCATTTTATTAAACACTGGAGTGGTATGTCCCGTGTTGTGTTACTTGTCCAATGTCACCACGTAACATGAATAAAGCCACTCTAAATTCCATTTTTAAACCTTGTGGCTTAATTCAAAGAACAGTACCTCATAAGTAGGCATGCAACCAGGTTGCTCTGTTCATTTCTTTTTACAAGCCAAGATTATTTTGAAAGCATGGCCGAAAGGTTGATTTCTAACGTAGCTTGTTGATTAAAACAAAAAAAAAAAAAAATTTTTTTTTTTTAGAAAGGTCTGAATATTTTGGAGGCACGGTGTAATGCTGAACAATCAGATCAAAATGTGTGTTTTCAAATGGAATGAACAAAGTTAGCAGTTCATTTCGCTGACCGAAACTATGGAATTACCTCTTGGATTTAATTGTTGCACATATTTTCTCACTGGCTTTCTCTTACTGACTGGTGGTGACTAATGATTTGGGAACTGACTGGGTGATTATTTTTCGTGATTGGATGGCATAGTAATGATGAAAATGTTAGTTTAAACAAAATGACCTGCTCACTAAGCTGAACAGAGCTGTGGATATAGTGTCCTTTTGAATATATTTGGGTTATAATAATTTTGTGTGATCAAATTACATGTGTAGTTTGTACTATAACTTTGTGGTTTCTCATGCAGGAAGGAGCTTTACTTAAACATTCAAAAAACCAGTTTTTCAGGTTGTGTGCTCTCTAAGAATCCGGGTGAGCACTATTAAACACATGTGGGCATGGTAGTGGGTGTGGTATTGCCATAGCCACACCCACAGGAAGTTATTTTGTCTGAAAAAAGTTTACCAGAAACCAATCAGGCAAAAAGTTGGTGTGTGCTCTACAAGTACCTGGGAAAGCATTATTAACCACATATGGGTGTGGTTTAGCCATAGCCACATCCACTGGAAGTTATTTAGGCTATTAAAAGCAAATTAAACGACCAACCATACTGAAATTTGGAACAAGGTTTCCAAGTAACTGGTGAGCATTACTAATCATGTGTGTCAATGGGTGTGGTCTAGTCATTACCACACCCATATGACATTATTATGCCTGCCGAAAACTCATTTATGGACCAATTAGTCTGAAATTTGGCATATGGAGTAAAAGTTACCGGGTGAGCATTATTAACCATATGCGAGTGTGGCAATATGTGTGGTTTAGTTATTAGCCACATTGACAGGAAGTTGTTTTGGCTGCCAAAAGCTTATTAAAGGAACAACCAGGCCGAAATTTGATTGGTTTCTACAATGTTTATGTTGACATTGGCCGGGAAATACCGGGTATATGCTGCTACTATACTATCTCTCTCTCTCTCTCTCTCTCTCTCTCTCTCTCTCTCTCTCTCTCTCTCTCTCTATATATACAGTAATCATGTAAAAATGTAAAGATATTTAACAAGTTTAGTGATTATGAAGTATCAAATACCACACTTCCGTAGTGTGTACAATCCACTAGTGAAGATACCTTGTCTCCACCCAGGCTACTCAGCTAGGGCCACCGTGTCTTAGTGTTCTGCCAGAACTATGAAGTCATTTTACACACCAGCATCATGAGCATGAGCAGCCCCCCCCCCCCCCCCCCCCAATCTTCCAGATGCTTCCACCACCTGGTGAGTGCAGGTGTGTGCGTGAGTGAGTGTGTGTTCGCACACACCCCCTCCCCCTTAAATGCCCAAACCTTTTACTACATAATCCATTGTACAATATCGGAATACTGACCCACCCTGTGGAATACTGACCCATCCTGTCTATCAATACATTATAAACTAATTGGAACGGTATATCTATAATTAGATTAGGTGCACTACAGATCAATTAGGGAACATACTCGTCTTAGTCGATTGAATTCCTTCACACTGTCCTCCAGCTCCTTAGGCTTCGTGTGGTAGTGGGAGGAGATGATGGTCTGCACAGCATGGACAGTGAAGGAGGGAGTACACAACAAGGAAGGAGGGAGAAGGTGGGGAGGTGGGAAGGATGGAATTAAGCGACGACTGACAAAGAGGAATCATGGCTGAAGAACAGCGTAGGTCAGGAACTAATGTGGTGGTAGGAATAGGAAGGAGTGGGGAGGGGGGGGGGGGGAAGAGAGAGCCCTGGACAAGGAGAGAGCCCTGGACAAGGACAGAGCCCTGGACAAGGACAGAGCCCTGGACAAGGTAGGTCACGAGTGACTGACTTACTGACAAGGAGGATGTCATATTGATGGGAGAAGTGGTCTTCATGGCTATGGGAATAATGGGCACCTGCACATCTTGAGCGCTGCATAGGACAAACAATGTCAACCAAGAAGCACCAAACCAACATCACAAGTGACAGATATCTCGTCTTTTCCTGTTTAAAAGAGTCTCACTTTTAGTGAGAGTCTTCATAATCATTGGGAAACGCCAGTGAGGGAAAACAAAAAACAACAAACAAATAAAGCCTACTAGAGTGTCAACAAATAGGCTGAGTGACACTTCTAGTAGGTACTTGGTGTGACCCTGTGTGTGTGTGTACACGCAGTGTGGACTCACCTCTCTGACTGATAGGCTAGGAGTGAGCTGTTAATCTTTGTCAGTTCTGCCTGAAATGTCTTTATCTTCGACTCTGCAAAGTCTTTCTGCACTGTGGCTTGGTCCTTGCTCCTGGCATCACTTGTCACACTGGCCAGTCTCTGGGAACCCTCCAGGATCATGCTCTCCTTCTCAATGGCCTCATTCAGCTTCACTCTCCTGTCCTGTAGCTTCGTCCTCAAGGTCTTGGAACATCCAGACGTCTAGTCACAGACAGACATGGGGAGGGGTGTGGTTTGTAGGGGGTGGTGAGACAACATGTAACAGGAAAGAGGAAGCAACACAATAAACAAGACAATATACATGAAAGACAGAGTTTGAGATGTATGTCCAATAATCATTGTCCTTTTACACACACACACACACACACACACACACACACACACACACACACACACACACACACACACACACACACACACACACACACACACACACACACACACACACACACACACACACACACACACACACACACACACACATGCATGCGAGAGAGCTTTCAAGGATTTGCGTGAACAGCTTGAGTTCAGTTTCTTGGTTTAGGGCTACATGCACACACTCATCCCCAGTGACATTGGAAATGGATGGTTGTGTGTCTTCCCAGCAAAGTAAACTGGCAAACATACACTGGGATGGAACAGCCCATCAGAATGACAATGATCCTCTGAAGATCTTTCTTTCAATTGATACAGAGAGAATCCAAGAGAGGGCTGGCATTTTATCATTTATATATGTGCCCCTGTGGGCTATAACTTGAAACATAAGTACAGTTTTTAATGAAGGCACGTCATAAACACCAATGGTATGAGTAAGAGAATGAAAGTCAGACTTGTATCAGGAGCTGAATATTTCATCAGTGATATCTCTACTAGACCTGATATTTTAATATTTGAATATACCACCTTATAAGGATTGACAAGATCATAATCTTCATTATGTAATTTTTTAAAGCAGTGGCTTTCCTTGATCAAGAACTTTCTTTTGGTTATTAATACAGCAAATTAATGAATAAAAACGAGAGTTAAGAATTCAAACATGTACCTTCTCCTTCAAATTTCAGCTTTTCTCATCTAAAAGCAAACTTTGAAACTCACAGGGTGAAATAATTTTGTCTAAAATGTCTCAAAGCATTCATACATCTCCAAAATGAATTCCCACCCAACATCTCTTACTAAGATAAGAAAGCTTAGAACATCGAGATGTAGGCAAATAAAGATCCAAAGCTCGCTAAAAAAAGTCTCTTAGTAGTTGTTAAAACAGAACAAAAACAAATAGACTCATTACTCATGCCAAGAAGGTTCCATATTTTTTCATATTCAAAATGAAAAGGAATGCGTATGTCCATTCGTCCGTCTATCCGTAATGCTAAATCTGCCTGCAAATTAAAAGGGTACTTCCTGAGGTCGCAGGTAGATGAAATTTGGTGTGAGGGGTAGGTGTAGTGGCAAGGTTAATGCCCATTCCGTTAGAATTATTCTAAAGATAATTCAATGGAGATAATCAGCATTAGTGTTATTTTGTCCCTTTTTTGGGTCAGAGATAAATTCACAGCACCCACTTAAATCTCCATCTTTTGGGGATCTGAGGCCACCAGACTCCAGCCCTGGGATTCTAACACTGCCCAAGTTACTCCCTGGTCAAGTTATGCATGCAAGTCAGGTTTCTGGTCTCTACGTCCAAGGGTTTGGCAGTATATCAGCTACACAAGTAGGCACATACAAACAAACTTGTGAGTTTAGAGCAGTGAATTTGCTGAAGTTACAAGCTCCTGTAGACCAGTATCACCTTTATCAAGGAATTGCAATGTGGCTATAAAGTTTCCTCTATGTGGCTATAAATTTCCCTCTATTAATAAAGTATTTTGTAAAATCAATTTTTGTCTTCCATATGACTTCTAGAGGGCAAGCCCTGCTTAGTTAAAACTTAACACTGGATACCACCATTTAGCCAATAGTTCCTCTCTATTTCCCCTGCCTGTTGTCCTTGCTGTATCAGAAGGCTGCTATCCACTCTACCCACAGAGCTGCAGTAATTACTGCCTGAAGTGATCTGCCAGTTCTGCAGCATGACGATGCATAGAGCTCTGCTCTTGAGATACAAGGATACCAACTCTTCCTGAGGCCGTGGTATTGGGTTTCTGGTAGTCTGAAAGTTCTACACAGTAATCCAGGCTTTCAACCCCATTGGGTTGTTTTTGAAGGACAGAATAGCGAGAAATCACTCCTTCAAGCACCCAGCTGTTAGACAACCACTCCCTTTAAGACAGATGCCAGAAAGACACTGTCCAGGATTTTTCCTTCTTGGTGAGTTGATGAGAGTGAGGGTGAAGTGTGTCAGAAAAAACAACAGGTGTGTGTGTATTGTCTGGGTATCATTAACACATGCCCCAGTTTCCTGCAATCGGCTAAAGAAACACATGCAGCTGTGATCATACCTCCCAGGTCCATGCTAGAAGTGATGGAGGTTAGATGACAGAATAGATTATTGCTAAGAACAGTCCATTGTAGTAAACACTGCAGGGCATGTTCTCTTTTTTGGTGATGGCTTTTTCACAAAATGGGATCCAGCAGACCCACAGGTTTAACACACTGTTTATTTTATATTCCATCTTATTCCTAGCATCTAAATTTTACTGAATGGTTACCTTTTTAACACACTCAGTGTCATACAGTCTCTAGAATCTTTCTTCTCAACAATTTCTTGCAAAAAAGCTGCTTCAACTTTAAAACAACTTGTGACCTTTGATCAAAAACTGAACATTCACTAACAGAATCAGTGTGCATTCAACATGTCCCTAGACCTGTCAGTTGATAGGATCTACAATCAGAACATCATATCCCGTCATATCCTGTCCCACAACCATTCTTTCTTATTTTTTTTTTAACCCCTGCACTCCTTCACTGAACACACTCACTAACCATTTCCCACCATCACATCGTCCAACCCCAGAGGTGAACTGGTCACATATGATCTTACCAAGTGGAATTAGAGTGCCGTGCAGACAGGATTCATATTGACGGGATATACAATGACATGTTAAAACTAAACTGCCACTGCTGCAGCCCATGATATTAATTAGCAACAAAGACACAATACAGTTGATTCAGAGCACATAAAAAGGTCCCGTCCACATTGGGGCAATGAAGTCAAGCTGTAAATTAGCTAGTATGTAATTTATGTCTTTTTGTTGACTATTACTGTGGTTAACTATTAACTATGTTTTCTTCCAGAACCAAAAGGTTAGGAGGGGTAAGGGTTAAACACCCCTTCCCCCTTTCCCTCTTGGATCTGCCCGGGTAAGTGATTTGTTCCATTATTGAAGACAGATGAAGCACTAATTGAAACACTTTTGGTGATGTCATTACAAGTTAATCTTTAATACTTGAAGCTTTTTCCTGAGACCAGTGTCACTTACTTACAATAACTTTGCAAACACTTCTGAATTGCAAAAATCTAATACAAATAAGGGCCAGAAATTGATCAGTCATTCCCTTAGGAAAAACTCTATAATCGTTCTTTTTGAAGTTCCAGTGGCACTGATTCAAGTGGAGATCATTTGATACCTAATCTATATAGCTCTATCAAGATAACCACACTGTAATAGATTTGCACTACAATGGCTGCAGGTCAGTCTATACAGAGGTATAATCAATGCACACCCCATCCAGCACGTACATAGCTAACACTATTCAATCCCTTACTTTTAGCCATAGCTATATAGCTATTACAGTAATCACCCTTAAATCCAGCAAAAATCGGTCTTACAAGAGAGGTGGTCTTCCAATAGAGTTAAGTTTATACAGCAAATACAACTTGCATAAAAAAATGTGGTCTCTCAAGAGAAGTGGTCTTCCAATAAAGGTGGTCTCTCAAGAGGGGGATGACTGTATGTATATTTACATACATATTATACACTTTGTCCACTGCATATAAATAGTGAATGTGTTGCTCTGAACTATCAAGTGGTGCAGGAGAACATGCCAAAAATTGTACTTGCCACAAAACAAACATAATTCCTACTCATGCAAAAACCAAACAGAATCTAGCCCAAGAGACCAAGACAGTTTTCAGCAGCAGCTGAAGTTATTCAGGTCCGTTAGAACCTTTAATAGACTATCATACCTTGTCGTCCAGCAGGGAGTTAGCATAGGAACTGATGGAGCCTTGCTTACGCAACACATGCACAGCTGACATAGCTCTCTTACACGTACAGGGTGTGGAGCAACTCGGGTTAGCTCAGCCAAATAATACTGAGACGGAAGGCCACGCTTGTTCAGTAGCTGTGGTCAAATTATTCCCATTGGAATGTTGAGATCATTTTTCTTCAGTGACATCATAAGGGTTTTTTTTCCTTTTTATTTCTCCCCAGTGTTCATTATTATAATTTACTGGTACTTCCAGCTTTATTTTAAGGGTTAGCGCTAGGGCTAGAAAATTTCTAGAATATGATCTATTGAGTTAATTAGCTGACAGCAGTTATTAATTTGTTTTAGCTGCATGCACCAGTAATTGGTGGTTAAATTTCACTCACCCGTCTCTGCAAGCTATCCAGAGTAGGGAAATTGAAGGAGGAATTCCAAGCGTCCATTGCAGGTAGTGCAGGATTTAGTCTCACTAACCAAACTAAAAGTATCAATCACACTCCCTCACATTTCTTCATGCATGAAGCCTCTCAAGATCTAAGACAAACGCTGTTAATTCTGTTGTGCAAGAAGTTTAACAACACTCTTTTGCAACTAAAAAATTTAAATGAAATATAATACAATGGTGAGTACATTGTTGACAGTGCTAATTTCCACCATCATCATCTAAAGGTCTTCTATCCAATGTGCAGCCATCATTGTTCGAATCTACAAGGTCTAGAACTTTCTGGACGGCCATATTGAATTTGTGCGGCTTCTCAGCGTAAACGTGGTGTCCGGCCTCCTCCACTACCTCCACATCTACATATGCTCCTTCTGGCCGCGCCTCTTTGATGAGATCAGCAGTCTTGCCCAAGCGATTTCTGTTGACAGCATCCAGCCACGTCCTAGCACCGTAGATGACAGTGATGGGGACCTCGGGGTGTAGCTGTAGCTTGAGTCGGTCCACCATTGGCCTCTGTGCCCAGCCATAGAAGTACTGCATATTGTAGAATGCTTCCTCTCCCCTGTATAATGGAGAAGACAATGGAGTAGAACACAAGTATGGTTTATATTGATAACAGTTACTCAAGATAATAGAGGGAGTGCAAGTGGAAGTGATTCATTATTCATTAACTAATCTCTTTCATCTTATCCCCAATATCTTACATTTCTCAACATTCAAGCTTCTCTCAGACAGAGAGAAGGAACTGGCATTGTGGTCCAGGGACCAGAAATTGATAATTAATTCAAATAAGATGCACCAACACTAAACTGATTTCTTGCAATACCACATGTGCAGCTGATTTAAATCAAGAAAGGGAAACATAACCAAATGAAATATTTCATCTCAAATTAAGCAAATAAATTAAAATAGTCCACAAATAAGATGACCATTACCATTTATAAATCACATAGCTCAATCATTAACTGATTTAATGTAGTAAGCAATGATCAGAGCAACATATATAATTGGTAAGGGTCATCAAATCTGACTGATTCCACATTTGTCCAGCCTTGTTTTCTTGAATTAAAAAAAAATGTTGTTGTTTTTTTTTTTAGACAGGTCAATTGAATATATAAATATATTAGATAAAATTTTTTTTCTCTTGTTGCAATACAAGATGTGTTTGCTAGTTATATATTTCCAATGAATGGAGTGGGGGGGGGGGGGGGGGGGGGGCAAGCCACCACTCCAGTGGGAGTTATAATTGTATTGAATATTGTGACCCCTCAGATGCACTATAGAATAACATGGAAGGCATATCTTCATTGCCATAGCAGTTGAATAGTGAAAGGAGACCATGCTATGCCCCCCCCCCCCAACCAAAATGAGAGAATTTTTTTTTTGTGTTGCTACTCTCCAAAAGATGCAACAAAAATAAATGAAAATGATAAACATAAAATTGAAATACGACAGAAATTGCCTGAGAGAAATGAGTTTATATCATTACTAATGAAAATTTGTCAACGAGTCTCCACAGAAAACATCTGATTAAGACTTGGAAGAGGCCATTAAAGTGTTGGTCAGAAAGCCACGAGGGTTGTTGTACAAAACACCTTTCCTGTGGGAGTGTTGGGCTAAAAATTTGATCTGTCTGTGGTACTTTTGGCTGGTCAACTCATGGGCTTTAACCTTAGACCTAGAGGCATGCAAACACAAATTAATTCTGATAGAGACATTGGCTTAATATTCTTGATATCTTAGTTGTTGCATTGTGTCACAAGTGAAGGCATCAAGCAGTTTGAAGACAAAGTAAGGCAAAAGGGAAGGGCTTCTGCATGAACCATGAGTGAAATGGTCTGATTTTATCTCACTGTGGCAAGGTGTTCCATCCAATCATGGTCTCTAGGCATCACCCAGCAATTAGCAACCATAAAGTTGGCAAGTTCTTTGATCAACCAGTATTCAACATTAGAAGATTCTGTTGAGCATAAGAGACCATTTAATGCTCTCCCTATATGAACATCAACACTGTAGGTAAAAAAAAATAATAATAATAAAATAAATAATTTCAAAATTTTTTTAAATTGAAGAAAAAAATAATAATTAAATAAAATGAAGAAGGGATTAGTTCTGTGATTGCCTCTCATAGGGTGTCTGATGCTAGTCACAATGAAACTGAACATTAGATCTACTGTGATGCAACTGTTAAGTTATAATTCTCTTGAAGGTGACCATGGGGGTCATAGGAAGGCTCCCAGAATGTTTCAATGAGGGAAATACAGACCTGGGTCACACACACAACACACACAGCATGTGTAGTGTGTTAGTTCACACGAATCACACTTTCCCTGCACTGATTTTAAAGCTGCTCCTAATTTTCACTCATAAAAGACCCAACATCCATGGTCATTTTCAACTCCCCCCCTTCCTTTACTCATCTTGAAATGAGAGCTGCTAGCTACTCTTTAAAGTAGATGGGGCTCTTGGTATCCAAAATGGAACAGAGAAGCAGCTCAAAACAATAAACAATACATCTTTACTTTTTAAAATGTTACATAATTGAATTAAGGAAATCAGGACTATTTATTTCTTAGTTGAACTTTGACTTTACGCACTGCTGGCCATGAACTTTTCACCCCTATATGGAGAGGTATTTGCACTTACAGTGATTGCCATCAGCTGTGGTGAAGTCAGAAAGTGACCACTATACCATCATAGAAGAATATGGGCATGCGATACAAAAGGCATTTCTTGGATTGTATCTGTTGGGGAACCATTGGCACCAGAAAAACCCAAAGAACAACACACACAGAAGATAGGACTTTGAAAGAGTATGAGGGGAAAAGACTATTCATCAATGACTCAGATGTGTTAATCTGTGTGGACTAGTTGTATTATGTATGTTCAATTATGATAATTAGTGTTAGTAATTGTACTGTGTTTGAGTAGGTATCCAGCTATGTGCAAGTACTGTGTACCAATGAATGTGAGATGATAAATTCACTACCTATACTATCTATGCTAGAAATAGAGCAATCAAATAAAAAAGCCTGTTGTAGAGCCCGTCGTGCACCCAGTTAACACTAGAATTCCATATCTATTTCTAATTTAGGCACTCAGTGTTGAGTACAGTATGTGGGACAGATCCACGACACTATCTGCTGGTGTGAATTATCTTGAGCCTCTGGCTGGACCACAGCAATGGGGGCACAACACAGTCTTCAGGATTCCTTCATTTTCAGCCAAATAATAGCAGTGCTGCCAACCCAGGTGATCTTCTCTCAGTATTGGAAATACAATATTTCATTATTTTTGGATTAATTTTATTATCAAACGTCATAAGAACACAAAAAAGATAATAATTCACACGTAATTAAATATTGACATGTGATTGCAATTTAATATGTCGCTGAACGTTTGTAACTCATGTTCTTTTCTCTTGTGCACAGTTTAGTCTTATCAAGAAGAGGTGGCTCAAAATCGGACTGTTTGCAGCAATTATGTACAGAATCGAAATGGATACCAATGAAAGAAGAAACTATTTGCATCAGGGTGGAGACCTGATTCAAAATCAGTTTTGATACACCTCACCAAGTACACCTCACCAAGCTGAATACTCTCTCACAGGCAGCACTACTTGCTGGGATGGATAGCAGAAGAAGAACTAGATTTAAGAGATTGAAGCACTTATAGCCAACCATTGGAGATCTCATGGATTTGGCAAAGAGCCAAAATTTGAGCATCATCATGATCTATGTTTCAACATCAGAATCAATAGCCAATTTTCTGAATTTCAATTTTATTGCTGCTTTGTCAAATGTGAATACTTGCACGGACCTCATCAGATGCATTTATACTGACACTTAGACATTCACCTGGATTGATATATTTTGGGTTAGTCAGGATGGGTGATTTGAAATCAAATTTTGATTTTAGTTTCCTAACGAAAGCAATATAAAAAGATAGCACACTTTCATACAAATGATTGATGAGAATTCATTCATTTTCAGTGAGATGAAGTAAAATAGCTGTGGTATCATCACGAGAGATATATCACCTGATCCACAATGATTAATACCAAAATGACTGATACACAACTTGCAATATGCATATTTGTCACCTTTTGAACTAGCAACAATGGCATCTGGAAGTTTCCAACTTTTTTCACACTTCCCTGACCCTGATGTTTCTGAAGATAAACATATTTACCTTCATGACAGTTGCAGCTATTATTTCATAGCCAAGCACACTCCCTCTACAGAGGCAGAATCTTGCAGTACACTAGAAATAGAATGTGAAGAGAACAATCATTTCCCTCGGTGTTCCATTGTTGTCTGTTTTTTTAGCTAAGACCCAATCAGTGCATCCTTCTGTAATTTATGCAGTTTTTCCGTATTCCATATTTACCTGACCATTTCAGCAAAAATATGGACACATCTGTATAGTTGGCAGCACTTTAACAGCACATTTAGATCATTTAACAGCAATTTTAGATGATTGAAAAAAAAAAAAAAACACTACCTCAGACACCTCAACCTGCTGGCAGCTAGGTGACTTCTCTGCTGCATTTTTTTTTTCCTTTATGGAATGACAAGAGCATTTCCTTCAACAATCATTGCACTGTAACCAGAAAGAAAGAAAAAAAAAGAAACCCCACCCCCCACCCCCCCCAGAAATATCGGTTTTGGTTAACCCATAAATTTTTTATATTTGACCTTGTTAGGAAATTCCAATACTTATCAGGTCCAGTGATCACAATTCTCTGTGCTAGTGATCCCAGAGCTTTGTGGATGGTCCTAGATAGAATTCCAGTCCAAGTCCATGGGTCACTGGAGAAGCCAGGAGTACTGTGGTATGGGTAGCCAGTTAGGAATATGGTCATATAGGTGACTGTGCATGTGGATGTGTTCGATGAACATGTGTGTGTATGCCACATCCAGGTAGTGCATGTGCTTCACGTGTGTGTGTGTGTGTGTGTGTGTGTGTGTGTGTGTGTGTGTGTGTGTGTGTGACCCTTCGCCTTGCTGCAGGAAAATCTTATACTCATAGCAAGTCCACAATATGTCCTCTGATCATAATACACTAAGTCCTGAAGATTACACAACACAGTCAGACACTGATTAGTCAAGTTAATGAAATGCACATGATTTATATCACTATTTGAGAAACATCCCTCCCTGCATGCGTAATGGTCAGGAAAATATTTTGAACTGATGGTTCCCATGACCACCATTCTAATTGCATTAGGCTCCCTATGTCGCCCTGTCCCTGCAGATGGTCTCAGAAATAAATTTAAAAAGTCAAGCAAAATGAGTTATGGGACAACCACAAAACCAAAATGGTACTTGTGCACCATTTTTGGGAGTGAAAAAGGTAAAGGGTCAAAGAATTAATATCCCGTGTTAAAAATAGAGGATAGGGGGGGGGGGGGGGGGAAACTGTTATAATCTAGAAATAGAGAACAAAAAAAGGACTTGCAGAAAATGATGAGCATTCCATAGTCAGCAAAAGTGGCACTTAACAGAGATGAACGCAGTAAAGGGTCTGACAACAGCTTCATATATTAGCTCAGTGAGTGGGGAGTGAAAAATTCAGCGCAAATATCTTTACACACAAAACTCAAACCCTGAAATTTGGCATGCATACACATCTTGACTCTGGTAGTTGCAGAGGTGAGTCCCACCTGGCCACACCTCCTTCTGTGGGCGTGTCAGGCTAAAAATGACAAAAATCTTGATGTGAAAAAACTGTGGAACTACAATCTTGACTTATTGGACAATCGATGGCTTGATTATTGCAAGCAAAGCTACCACAGGCATTTGGTACATGATTAAGGTGACATTAATTATTGTTAGACAACCACACACAACTAAGGAATTGTAACCTAATTCCTTCTGTAACTACCCAGGACTTACTTGAGGCAGTTTGCTATAGGTAATTATCGCATCTGCATTCTCTGAGATGTACAGAGTCTAACATCACATCATTAGAGAAGTACTCAAGTACAACTTCAGAGGTATCATGTGTTATGTTTTATGGTACCACAGCAGCTCCTATTGTGTTCCCCAGAAAGAAAAACCAAGATTCATTTTCGACGGATTAAAAAAAATTTTTTAAAAATTGAATCCATGATACACAAATAGTAAGTAAAAGTTAATGATCTATAGAATGTTTGGTCATCTTTTAGAGCATTATTATAGAGCTAACCGTGACCATAGTACGAGGGAGTTCACTTACTGGCTATCCACAACTCAAAGAGAGTGCATTAGTCTGCTTGGAATTTAAGCTCACCCACTACCTAATCTCGCGTAGCCAGACCCTTTACCTACCGCTTTGCTAATAAATCG
Source organism: Lycopodina hypogea (assembly GCA_963969325.1). Classification (NCBI taxonomy): domain Eukaryota; kingdom Metazoa; phylum Porifera; class Demospongiae; order Poecilosclerida; family Cladorhizidae; genus Lycopodina; species Lycopodina hypogea. The sequence goes on along the minus strand of OZ017780.1, from coordinate 13,461,254 downwards.
TCTGGTCATTGTAGCCAGGTTTTTGTGAGCCAGTTACAGGATTCTGTAACCAAATCTGATTGGTCAGAATTGTATAATGTCACCTTGTGCATATCATATAGTTAGCGATGAATAAATTTCAAGGAAGAGAAATGAGTTGTTATACCGTAGTTCACAAACTCGCCTTTAATATCTGTAACCACAATTACATTTTTGGCCTGGGACACACTTCTGGTGGGATCATGAAAACCTGGCTACAGTGACCAGACGGATTATTCCCTTTTTAATCTGGCTGGCTACGTGAGACTACCCACTACCTAAGGTTAAGGTGATCAAGAAGACAAGGACATGTTGCCAATAACAGCTACCATGGCAGCTTCTTACACAAGATAGAACAACAGACATCTTACCACAAGACCAACTACTCTTCTGGTCCAGAGTGCCTAGCAACAGTCACCAACCACAACAACCAACAGGAAATAGAGATCTTAGGAATGTCCAAACAAATCATGTCTCCTTTAAAAACTGCATCTTGACTAATGTAAAGAAAGAAAAGGAAAGTTGAAGTAACCATCATGTCCAACTGGAGTTTTGATGACATTCCAGGAACAATCACTAGTGACAAACAAAGAGAAACACAGATATTGGCAACAAATCAGTAGAATTGAAACTAAAGCCCTGTCCACACTGCACAATAAAACCGGTTTCATCCATGTCTGGAACAGGTTCCACACGTCCACACTATACCTGGTTTCATCTCAAACCTTCAGAAGGGTAGGTTTCAAGCGGCTCAGATTTATTTAACATACCTGTGGCTATATTTCTGATGTTCGCTATTAGGGGTTTAGCTACTAACAGCTCTCTCCCCACTCTCTATCTTCCCTTTGTGCGATGATATTGTGGAGAGAAAGAGATAGAACAATGGAGCACACCAGAAAATAAAATATCCCATTTCTATACGTGGTAGAAGAAAACCAATAAATACGCCCAGCCAATTAGTCAGCCCATGCAGGTGATGTGGAGCGGGTTCAGCCTTATGCTAGTGTGGATGCAAGAAGGCATTTGGAACTGGGTGTTGCTGGAGAGAGGTACAAACCCGTTTATAGTGTGGACAGGGCTATAGCTACATAATTGCATAATCCCCTAACATATTTTTGAAACTGCACTTCAGCATAAGTTTAACTTAATTTTTGTGCCAACCCATTAGCGTAAATAAATTAAATTCAGCTTGTACATGTACCACAACATGCAGACACCCTAATTGAATTGTCCTGTATTATCTATGATCCCAAACAATCCTAAACTACTTAATCTGGACATACTTAATGTATGAGAACAGACATAAATCACAGAACACAAACTACCATGAGGGCCTTCCTTACGTTGGGTTCTGGGCGTTGCAGTGGTAGATGTAGTCCAAATAGGTCTCACCAAAGATCGAGATCATATCTTTCCTCACTTTCTTGATTAAATCAGGTCCTACACACCATCATATGTGACAAAGTACAAGCATAAAAAGGATGAGTAGGTAAAGTCAGCACTCACAATCACACCATGTGCCACATTCACAGCACTTCTGATTGCATAGATTAAGTGACTTTGTGAAGCACAGACACATCAGTATTTTGATACTTATGATGCACAAGTTACAACATGCACGCTTGAAGATCAATAGCATCAAGTCGGGGAAACTACAATTACAATTCCTTTAAGAACTGCTATTTGTAAATCAAAAGGACTGCAGAAGCACTTTTAAAAATAGAGTGCAAAAGATCTTTTTCATAGACGTTGTGGATTTGATCTGTAAACCCCAGCTCAAAATTGTCATTTTGGGCTTTTTTAAACCTAAAACGACAATATGGAGAGGTGTGACCAGATGAGACCCAATCTAAATCAACCCCCCCCCCCCCCCCCCACACACACACACGACATATATATCTGCCAAGTGTCAACAAAATCCTTTCAGTGCCATGGCCAGTTACATACATACATATATATATATATATATATACACACATATATATAAATGCATATCAATGCATATCTAGCTCCATATAGCACGATTATATCATTATAGTTTTTATTACTATTTCTTTTCCTTCTATTTTTATTTTAATGTTAAAAATTAATATAATATTCAACCATTATAAGGTAAAGAATATCTTTATTGTAAATTAGTCCAAGTACAATTACACCTTATCATTTAATCTATATCAATGACTAAGAAGTGGGCAGAGGGTGATGGCTGGGGCTAGGATCATAATTATTGTCAGGGCTACATAGAGTAATTAAAGGGAAACAAACAACACAGCATCACGAGAACACTCACCCCAAGGTCCAGCTGCACGCAGGAAAGTGAAAGGTTTGACATTGTGTAGCACCCGCCAAGTCATTCTCTGGAATGGAGACAAGATCTCATCAAAGTCTTTGTCAGAAGGGCCGGTAGGGAAGCCCCAGGGGTCAACCAGCACAAGATGGCGTACCCTCTGGGGATGTTTGATGGAATAGGCTGTAGCCAAATATCCCCCCATACTATGCCCAAGAAGGATAAACTTCTCCAGACCAACTTTCTCTCGCCATCGTTCAATGCTATCCACAAATTGCTTCTCTGCCCTTGTTGAGTCTTTCGGAAACTTCACACGTGTACTGCGGCCAAAGCCAGGCAAATCAGGGGCAAAGAGGCGCCGGTTGTCATGGAGATAGTCAAAATTTTTGTAGTATTGGACCAGTCCAGCACCAAAGCCATGGATCATGACAAGAGGAGTTCTCTTCTCACCTAATGCTGGCGGGCATTCTGGTTCCATGATTATCGTACGCATCACTGTTCTGTTGTCAATAGCAACGTACTTGTTGACATAGCTGGAGGTTATTTCTAGATGATGGAGGACAGCAGGAGGGAGAAAAATGCAAACAGATGGGGAGGAGGGGCACAGGGGGAGGAGGGGTGGCAAAGGAGGTGGAGGAGGGGCACAGGGGGAGGATGGAGAAGATAAACAATGGAGGAAATAGAGAAGCTTAAAATGATAGAAGAATGAAGAGAGAGAGGATGAAGAGGAAGGTGAAAGGAAAGGAACCAGCAGGAGTTACATAACGAAGAGGAGAGTGTGGAAGAAAGATGATGTGTAGGAAAAAGTGAAAGATATTTAAAGATCTTCAGCCTTATAGGTTGTTTTTCTACAATGATTTGATACACTGGATTCACCAGATCCTTTGGACTGTGCAGTGGTCCTAGCTTCGTTCACAGGCCATTTTCTTCACAGCACCAAATGAATTGCATCACCAGCAAGAAAATCAAGTGGTCTAGTGACTTGCCTGTGCTTTCTATGTCCTAGCATCGGAATGTCGGCACAGCTAATTATCAACCTAAATTAAATTGAGATTTCAAACCAACCGAACCTACCGTAAAGTGAGTAAAATTTTACAAAATGATTGATCTTTCAGAAGCAATGTGATTCAGCGGAATTATATATTTACACACTAAAATTTAGACTTCATGACTATGCAGTCATTATAAAATAAATGAGTGGATGTGGCATCATGATTGCATTCCACGGATGTCTATGGGACACGGAATGCACAGGCAAGTCACCAGACCCACTTTATTTGCGTGCTGGTGATGTAATACATCCAGTGCTGGGAATAAAGAGTCTGGGAACAAAACTAGGGTAGTCCACAGTAGATCATTCTGGGTCCTGGACTCATTGTTCAATTCCCAAATCAATACCTTCAATTCAACTTATCCACCTTCAATTCAACTTATCCACCTTCAATTCAACTTATCCACCTTCAATTCAACTTATCCACCTTCAATTCAACTTATCCACCTTCAATGCAACTTATCCACCTTCAATTCAACTTATCCACCTTCAATTCAACTTATCCACCTTTAATTCAACTTATCCACCTTCAATTCAACTTAATTGTGGTAACATTCACAGCAGCCAGTCACAACACAAAACAAGTCACCCAGACACCACCTTTCTACTGGCCAGTGGAAAATCTATATATAGACTGGTGGGTAAGTCCTTATGAAAAAAAAAACAACTTTCATCCATAATTAACCTCCTCACCTTGGTCTAAAAGACATTTCTCAGTTTCCTCAAACATCAACTCTGAAGTGGGTTTCCAAGTTGGTAGTGAAGGAAGTGAACTTTGCACTCTGCTCCATAGAGACCTGCAGTTAGTTATAAGAGTGAATTATAGAACAGTGGCTTAGTTAACAGGAGGTCCTCACCCGCCACTGAACAAGAAGTGCTTGGGTGCTGCTGGTGTAGTTGTTTGGGATTCATGGCTGGAAGCCTCAGGCTGAGGTTTGTAGGCACCTGCCGACATAGTTCTCACAGAAAGAGTTAAGGGTTGCGTTTTCCTGAAAGTCTTCACCTGACGACCTAGCCTTGCTGCGTTCATGAAACTAAAAAATCTGTGGAGAACCCGCTGAATTAGAGGAGCACTGGGGACGTCATAAACGATTAATAAAGATTTGGCTTCAACTATACAAAGTTCAAGCGTAGGCGTAGGGGTGGCAGCCCAACCCCCCTTAGTCCTGGAGGTTGCTTGAAATTAATTTGTTATTGTGTCCCGGTAGTCATGTGTGAACCTTCGTCGTACGTAATAGGTACAGAGTTTTTTTTGTTATTTTGTTGTTTTTTTTTGTTTTTTTTTTTGCATACGCGTATACACTCGTTGGTGTTACCCGCTTTCTATAACCGTGCGTCGTTGATAACAATACGTTAAGTGGATACTTCGCAATATAATATAAGATTCTGCTTAATTTCTACAATCAGCACTTCAAGATCTCCTATATATTGTGATTTAGAAGCTTTAATCTTCATTAGCAGCACTAAAAGATAGTGACCCACAGGAACTGGTATGGCTGCGTCAATACTTGATACAACAGAGATGACATCGGTTGCTAAGCCTAGTCTGGACTCTTCCAACGAGGTTGAAGAATCTTCACCCCTCATCAACATATCCAATGGGTGAGTTCTGCATGACAAGAGTTGTAAATGTGTGTGTTAAAAATCTATCACTTACTAACCACAATAGTGTGAATAAACCTCAAGCATAACCTTTTGATAATGTCCACTTAATGATCTGTAAGATAAAGGAGGTACTTGTGCTCCTCGTCCACATGCATTTCTGGACATGGACTCCTATGGGTATAAATGTGAAGTGTTGATCTGTGTGGTAGTCAACAAGTATTAGACCCCCCCCCCCCCCCCCTTCACCTCCTCTCTTTTCTTCAGGTTTGCTCATTTAATTCTCCTGTTATGCAATGACCAATGCCATATAGATGTTGGATGGCCTTGATGGATAGCTCTTAGCACTACTTTGCCTCATGTGGTTTACGTCTAGCTCATGTGACCACAAATAATAACCGATAAATTTATATCTCATGGCTCTCATTTCCTTTTCCCAAAACACTTTACTAATAAATCTAATATATCCCAGAATTGATGCCGAAGACATCCAAATGTTGTCTTGGGAACACTTCCTGAACTTTTTGGGATGCACTTACAATGAAAGTTTTGCTAAACATAAAGATCAAAACCAAAAAATAACAAACAGGGAAGAAAGATACTTAGAGCGTCACTGTTGTTAAGGTTGTTAAGTCCAAGATCAGTTCCTGCTCTATTCAAGTGGCAAATACCAGACAATTCTTTGCTGTGGCAAATAGACATCGAGTGGGCATGTCCTAATCATATCCCCCTCCCCTTGGTATAACGCATGTGTGCTTCAATTTATCTCTACCACAACTGCTAATAAATGAGTTCCCCATTACCATTTCTTGCTCCATACTCGTTCTGTATGATAAGCCATGATAGCTCTGTAGGAACTTGGTGTGGTGGAGGAGACTGTTGATAAGAATGGCAGCCAGGGTATACTAGTGCTCCAGGCTGCAAGGTAAATATGATGGAATCTAATTGACACCTTCGAGCTTTTATTCATCAACTGTCTGGGATCACTGTTGTGTTGCACAGAGATTTTGGCTGCACTCCACTGGGAGATGATGCATGCAAAACTGTGTCAGCTTGAGCAGCCAGACACAGTGCCATATAGAGCTAGCTGTCTGTCTGTCTGCCTGCCCCTGGGGAAGCATAGTCAGAATGTAATCTTGCTGTGTGCAAACAGGACTTGTATAGCTACTGTATGATTGCATTCTTATAATATATTGTAATTGTTGGGCTCTCAATCATGTGACTACTATCACACAACTACAAGAATGTTCTGTGTTTTCAGACAATATTTGTTCATGTAATTAGGTTAATATGGTTATGGCTTGAGATATTTCCTCTACACATCCACACACACTGATGCACACACACAGTCACAATAAACACACACTCACTCACACACACACACACACACACACACACACACACACACACACACACACACACACACACACACACACACACACAGTTTATGTGGTTTCGCCTTATTGGTGGACAAGCACAGCCATTAATAAGTATGTGTGGGTGGGCATTTTAATGTTGTGCTGAAGTAACTCATCTCTTGCTATGCATCGGGCACTGTAGTAGTACCATCTACTCCTTCTACTGGTGGGACTTGGGGTTTTTAGAATGGTCTGTGGAAAAAAATAAAATAACTAGTGAATGTTATGTCTAGGCTGAAATAAGGACCTCGCTGGTATTGCTCCCAAATGTACTATATGTATGTTCAGATTCCATCACTAAGGGTTTAAACCAGTTACATGGAAGCGGTTGAGCTGTGAGCTGTGAAAGCGACCCCCCCCCCCCCCCCCCCAATCAAACTTACCTTAAAGGATCTATTCTGTTCTTTTCAAAGGATTAATGACATCGTACATGCAATTGGTCTACTCACAATACTTTATTACCAGAAGCACCCAGTATTTTAGTATATAAATGACCACAACTAATCTATGAATGCGCTCAATTAAAACAATACACTGGCAGGGTGTGATTAGGTGGTAAGGATCATCAGACCACTGTACTGCATTATGCTGAGTAATTCATTGAAAGTGGGAGAGGGGTAGGGGATTGTTTGTGGAGATATGTCCTTGGATGGATTCACTAAAGTTTCCCTTCATGCCATTTTGACTAATCTTAATTTTTAGGACTGTGATTTGCTGAGGGAATTAAGTATTGATAATTGGAATTAACAACAAAAATAGGGAAGTTATGACTTTTGGGGGGGGGGGGGGGGGTTGCTACAGCTAATGGTGGTTGTCCTTGGCAGGTTGGTCCTTGAGTGGCAAAGGTGAGTTAAGTGTCGGGGTACTGAATGGTGTGGAGATTATATGACAACACATCAACCAGCATACATGATTATGTATGTTTACGTGTGGTTCTTATTGTTGTAGTGATAGCTGGTTTCAATGGATGCCGACATGGAAACCAACTTCAGAGCAGCTGCTGATAAAGGCTGAGCAAACCGTTATGGACAGTGAGTCATAAAGATATGAATATTGCCTGAATTTCTCTCTCTCTCTCTTCTCCCTTTATTCCACCTTCTTTCTGGTTGTCTGCCTGGCTGCCTGTACATATGGTCTTTCTCTCTCTCTTTCTTTTCTGTCAACCCATCTGTGTTTCTCTCTCTTCTTCTTTCCTGTCTTCCTTCCATTCTTCCTGCGTGTCTGTCTCTGTCCTCTCACCTCCTCCCCTTCTCATGTCCTTCCTCCTGTTCCCTGCACATTCACTGAGGAATGGTCAGGAGAATATGATAGTTCAAGTTCTTGTTGCCACTTCTACATTTTTATCATCAAATGAAATAACTACTTCCTCAGAGCACAATAATTCAACTGCCCACTGGGTGGTTTAATACTCTCAACTATTATTGCTTCATTGTTAAGTTGAAAGCTCTCAATTGCCAGCAGTTTTTCTTTATTTTTGTTTATTTAGTCAAGGAGCTCAACTGGAAATATACAGAATTGTTGGGCTGGCTGCTATCATTTTTGGGGGGGGGGGGGGGGGGTGAAGGGGAAGGGGGAAAGGACAGACAATGGGCTATACTGTATACACACAGATAACGCTCACTGCTTTGAAGGAGCAGAGAACTGTATGATGTTTTGTTTCTGGGATGTAATTCACATTTAATGAACTTCTGTCTGGTGATCACCACTCCCTTGTAACTCCTTTTATAGACATAGTTGAAAATCAGATCATATAATAGCACTGAGTGAATGAAGTAAGATCCTTTGTAAATGCCACATGCACCCGAGTTTGGTCAAAATTGCATTCAATATGGGCTCCAAGTTGTCCTATTTCCACAGCAGGATTCCATGCTTCTTTAGTTCGATGTTCTCTCTCTCTCATGCTGCACTCTCTCTGCATAGCACTCACAACTGTCCATCTTCTAAGCTACAATACACAGAAGTGACCTTTAGACTGTTCTCGCTCAGAACTCACGCAGAGATTTGATAGAGTTGTAGCCTCAATTACTTCATTATCTTTCTCACTACCTTTTATTATTAGACTAATTCTTATAATTGCATGTATCCTTCATGAGATTTCCACCACCATATCACACGCTCGAGACTTGTCCCACACCAAAAATATTAAGCTAGTGCTCACTAACTGTTTACTGTTTAACACATCAGATATTAAGCTGAACTCACTAATTGTTCATTGTATAACATGTCATTATCCAAATTTAATAATTGATGAATGTCATCTTTGGCTTTCAAATGTTAAAGCTATGACTCACTAATTGTTTATTGTATAATGTATCCTTATACGAATTTGATTTAATTGATACATGTTATCTTTTTCTTTCAGATGTAACGTCGGAGTACAAACACATCCATGTCCCAGTTGGTCCAAATGTCTTCATACATACTATTGTCTTTGATCCTGAAACTCCACCCCCAGAAACCTCAGTCCCTTTGGTCATGATTCATGGTTTCGGCTGTGGTGTGCCACAGTACTACAAAAATTACGATCATCTTCATGCAAACCGCAAACTCTACAGTATAGACCTCCCGGGGTATGCGCGGAGTACCCGGGTAAAGTTCACAGATGACCCAGAAACCAATGAGAACATGTTTGTCGACTATCTAGAACAATGGAGAATCAGCTTAAAGTTGGACAAGTTTATTCTCCTCGGCCATAGTTTTGGGGGCTATCTCTCAGCTGCATATGCCCTCAAGCATGCATCACATGTTCGTCACCTGATTCTGAATGACCCTTGGGGTCTGCCCACTATGGTAGATGAGACTGACAGTGAAACATCTCGCAAGTATCCGATGTGGATCAAAGCGGTTATGTCGGTCGTTACAAAGTTTAAACCGTTTTCTGGTGTCAGGATGGCAGGACCTGCAGGTATAGATGTGTATATACTTAAGTGATTAAGCATGCATGCGGATGTATAATAACATGTCTAATAGCATGTGTTTGATAATATGAATGCAAATGATATGGATACTCTTTTGACGACAGAAAAAGGATGACAAAATGGTGGTATATATGGTACATAAGTGCTGCACCAAGAACATGTACAAATATTTCTCAGTAGTGTGTGTATGTGTATATGCAGGCTGTATGGCCACACAAACAGTTGGGCCAATCAGATTTAGGCAATGGAAGGTGTTGTTTGATGGTGTTATATAGCCTATAGGGACGGCAGAATTGGCCGAGCATCCAAACAGCTCAATAATTGCCACTTTAGGTAGTATGTATGTTAAGCTTTATCCAGGAGCACTGTAGACATCAAACTATCTCCTCACAACCTCACATTGAAAATTGAAATTCAAATGGTATCGTATGTCTGTCTAGTGATACCTACAAACCATTGATTAGTCTTATAAGACAAATAATATCAATTGTCTCCTGGAAATATTCTTGAATGACATATTATATTTGCATGAATGTTCTTTCTACTTTGTGCATGCAAAGTTGCTGTAAATTCTACACACAAGATTAAAAAATGGAAGTGTGGTACAATATATATATTTTGTATATGCGTGCAGCTCTCTATGTAGTAACATGTCAATGTCTTGTGCTCTCTCTCTCTATTCAGGACCGTATTTGATCAAGCGGGTCAGAGCTGATCTTGCCAGGATTTTCGGAGATGATTTCTTGAACTACGTCTACCACAGTAATGCACAGGACCCAACGTATGTGCAGGGCATGATCAGTACTTATGTTTACAAATAAACCAACTCTGGTTCTTTACTGTTATGTATTGTTATTAATTGACTCACACAATGTTACAGTCACTGATATGAGTAGTTGAGATTGCAACCGAATTTGCTAACAGGAGTGACTTTTGGTTAGAATTTTTTTTTTTTTTTTTTTTTTTTAATTTCGAAAAATAAATTTTTTAATTTGGTGTTCAATTTGCTCGTTAAACTATATCTCTGGTATTGGTATTACTCTGATGAAACCGGTAAGGTGTGGACTATGCTATCGATACAATTTTGTTGAATGAGAGATGTATAAATTCACACCCACTGTAGGTACAGACACATGAAGGCACCAATCACACAACATTATCTGGTGTAGTGCTATAATGGTGCAGTGTGGTCTGTGCTGATGAATGTAATCATTAGCTGTTCCATCATCTCCCACAGCTTCAGCTGCACCGATGCACTGTCAGATTCTATATACATGCATGCATGTATACACATCCTCTAATAGGTGGTTTGGGAATAGTCACAAGCTACCTAATGGGGCAACCAATGGCATTATTGGCAAACACTAATGTACTTGTTACACTGCACCATCTATGAAGCATATTGGAATATATTTTACTTCACCTTTTGTGATGAAGTTGTTGATAGTTGTGATCATTAAATATAATTGTGATTGGATTCCCACCATTTAGGCACAGACATACACAAGTAATATCCCACCCCAGACCAGCTATAGTGGTTATTAGACGATAGAAATTGAATGCATTATTAGAATATATATGTATATATATATATATATATATGCTTCTCACCAGTGCAACTACAGACATGCACACTTAATATCACACCCCACCCCACCCCACCACACCCACCCCAGCTATAGTATTTTGAGCTTGACTTTACGTGCTGCTGTAGAGGGTATTGTAATAACACTTGTCTCTTCTTGCAGTGGTGAGACAGCATTCTTCACCATGCAGTACAAATATGGCTGGGCCATCCGCCCCATGATGTCACGACTGATCTCCGACCTCACTCTCCCCATCTCACTTATCTATGGAGTCAGGTCCTGGATGGACAACAGCACGGGAGAGAGAATACGCGAAGGACGACCTGATTCTTATGTTGATGTGCATTATATAAGGAGGGCGGGGCATCATCTCCATGTTGAACAGCCGGAGGAATTCAACAGAGTAATCAACCAGGTCTGCTCATTGGTGGATCGCAATGCAGACTCAAAGCCAATTCTTCTTCCAGCAAGTGGATCTGAATCAACAGAAGAAGAAATTCGATAGAACTGTCTCTAATTGAATTGTTCATGTTATCATTTCCATTCATACATATTACTATTTATTCTGTTCGCCATAAACGTCTCCTATCTATATATTATGTATGTATGTATGTATGTATGTATGTATGTATGTATGTATGTATGTATGTATGTATGTATGTATGTATGCATGCATGCATGCATGCATGTATGCATGTATGTATGTATGTATGTATATATGTATATATGTATGTATATGTTAACTTCATTTTTTAAAGTCAAGACTGCCACAAAAGAAAATGATAGCATACCAACAAAAATTGCCTGTAATAATTACACAATTATTTTCTTCAAAACAAACACAAAAAAAAAAAAGAAAAATGTGCCAACAATTATTTCCACTTACACTCCAAAATTCAGCCAACTAGTTACTGCAATCCCATGTGCCATCTGAATAATGTTCTGTAGCTAGCAGGGGCAGAGATTGCATCCCCAAAAAGGAACCTGCTCCTCATGCTGGAGTTGGGTAACCAGCAGATATTTCTGTATGCCTCGAGTGTTTCCTAGAAGAAGGTCAGGCAGAATTAGGATCAGTGAAATGTGTGTGCTTTAGTTTTTCTTTCTTTCTTTCTTCTTTTTTTTCCAACTATTTTATTATCTGCAGTACTCTATAATGTCTGCATCATTTAATAAATTACACAGGGAATTGGCCAGCACCAGTTTTGGATCTTGACCTCATCATTCTCAGTAAAGAATAATTTTCTGCACAATTATCGATGAAATGTGTGTACACTTTGCACTTTGGATGTGAAGGCCAGTGCATCCCTTAAGACACAATGAAGGTCTGATTAATAAACTGAAACAAGCATCAAATTCCTAATCAATTCAATTCCCTACCCCCAGGCCATCCTCTCTATTACCTTTTTTTTAAATTTATTTATTATTTTTTTTATTTAATTTTTTTAAATTAATTAATTAATTTATTTATTTATTTATTTTTTGTTGTTTTGACTATCTTATTTCTATGATCAGCAGGCAACCTTCCTATAACAACTTTAATTCAGTCAGACTTTGTATTACAACACTATACTTGGGCTGATCATTGACACATTTAAAATAAAGTCAATGTATATAACTAGAATCAATCCAAGGAAGGAATCCCACAAGCTGTACCTTTGTTCACATTTTTACCTGTAATATACCAGTCTAGGGACACTTAGAATGGTGGTGGTGGGGGGGGGAGGGTTTGGATATATCCACAAATTTTGCTAATCATTTACTGCTTGGAAACACTAAAGTTTGTTGTTACAACTAATTGGTTACAATGAAGTGGTTTCACTGTATAGAAACCTCGTGGTTACAAGTAAATGCTTCTTACTGTATAGAAACCTAAAATTTGTATATCTTACGACAAATTTAATCTAAACAATTATTTTGTCTGGTCTAAAATACTACTTTTTAATAAATATTATAATTATTTGCCACAAGTTTTGGTGCAGGAATGTTCTTATTGCTGTTGTGTACTAATAATGTACTTCACAGTTCTGCTGACATGATTCAGGATATTTTAAAGTGGCAGAGTGTTTTACATAGCATGGTGGTTTGTAAGGTCAGTGTACAACCAAATAAATATGATAGCTGATTCAAAATGTGAATTCAATTACTATTACTACTATTTGTGCTTCAATTAAGTAATTGAAATTAGAAATTGGACAGACAGAAATATGCACACACAAGATAAAAACAAAACAACCTTTACTACAAGGTTTATAGTTTTAAAGATGAATAGTCAAAATACTGTTATTCAAAATTTGATAACGTAAAAAAATGCAACAAACCCAGCCTTCCCAAATGGTCAAGCCAAATTTCATCCCAATTGACCCAACAGTTATGCACAAATAGAAAAAGAAATATAACTGGACAAAAAAATATATATACATTTAAATTTAATTGTGTAAAAACCAACCCTCTGTAGTGCTCATGCCAAAGTTCATCCCAATTTGCCCAGATGTTACCTAAACCCCAATGTTTATATGCACAAATGAAAAAAGAGGTAGATAGATAAACAAAAATATAGCCATTGAAAATGTATTGTGTAAAAATCATCTCCCACAAACCCCAAGTGTTCATGCCAAATTTATCCCAATGGGCCCAGCAGTTCTCTCAATTCCAGTGGTTATATTAGAGAGTGGATAGACAGATGCAAATATGCACACACACACAAAGTGAGAAAAACAACTATAAGCTGTCCCTATGTAGTTTACAATAATTATTTAAAAAAAGGGGGGGGGGGGAGAAGGAAGAATTCAAAAAGTAGGAAGTCTGCAACAGCTGCTGTTAGGACTTGCCTGGATAATGTTCGAATTTTTGCCTATTTTTTAAAAATTATTTTTATTTACTATTTATTATTATTTATTATTATTTATTATTATTATTATTATTATTATTATTATAGTTATTATTATTGTTATTGTTATTATTATCATTATACACACATATATATGTATGTATATGTATGTATATATGCATATATGTATGTATATGTGTATGTATATATATATATATGTATATATATGCTCTAATATTCACCTACAGCTACTTTTCTTTTTATTGCACTTATTTCCTTTTCAATACCTATACCTATTTTTCTAAATTATGCTCACTGAAAAACACAATTGTCCCAGTGAAAAATGTTGAAACATATTTTTGGTGCTGAGATAAGTTCCTTGGGCACTCCAAAATCATATAAAAATTTTTGGAATTTTTTTAATCCCATTTTTCATGACCAAAAAAGGTCTTTGTTTCACTACAATTAACATCCTGTGAAATTGACATCCTATTGTGGTAAAATTTTAGTTATGCCACTCGTGTCTGAGTAGGATCCTGTTACAGCAATGCCCTTCAGGTTTGAGGTTGATTCACTGACCTTGCAGGTAGATTTTTGGAAATGCCTCAAAAGCACCTCACAGCCACTTTATTCTTTAATAATATTTAACTTGTATGTATAATGCTTGGTAAAAATTTTAATAATATTAATTTTTTTTTTTTTTTTTTTTTTTTTTTTTTTTTTTTTTTTAATTCTAAGGAGTGGACATAAATCCTTATATTCTATTAGATTAAAATTGTTAAAATTTTTGGATTTACAGTATATGTATATATATATATATATATTTTAATGAATTAAAAAATTAAGCAATTTGTATTGAAAAAAAAGGACTTATAAAAGGGGCTACTACAAAAGGTCACTTCACTTTTAAAAAGTGGGATTCTATTACATAAAAGGACTCTTTTTATAACACAATGGCCCTTTTTATTTAAAGAAGCACTTTTTATAATAAAGGGGCACTTTTTATAATAAAGGGGCACTTTATTTTAAATACAGGGCCTATTACAAAAAGGGCACTTCTTATTTAAAAAAAAAAGGGTCTTAGCATTACATAAAAGGGCACATTTTATTTAAAAGAAGGGGCACTTTTAATAATAAAAGGGCATCCTTTTTTTAATTTAAAAAGGGCACTTTTGGCCCAATTTGTTGGGAGGGCATGCCCTCCTTGTCCTCCCAATAAATTGGCCTTGGATAAAGACAGTCTGATCTATAGGTATTCCATTGGTATCTGCGTGAGACTATGTTAGGATTATACGAAGGAACTGGATTTCTTCTGATCATCACCTCAATATCAGCAAACTATGACAATTTTAGGCACACATAACTAAAATTTTGCTGATTTTGAACCACTTCACAAAAGTAAATCCATGCAGGGATTGAATCCCACAAGTGGAGCTGTACATTACTACATTGCTGTTGTACAGGGTTCTTGTGG
This sequence comes from Lycopodina hypogea, assembly GCA_963969325.1. Classification (NCBI taxonomy): domain Eukaryota; kingdom Metazoa; phylum Porifera; class Demospongiae; order Poecilosclerida; family Cladorhizidae; genus Lycopodina; species Lycopodina hypogea. The sequence goes on along the minus strand of OZ017780.1, from coordinate 13,446,073 downwards.
TTCACTATTTTGCTGACCTCATATACGTTATTCTAGAATGACAGAGTGTTGGCATAGTACTAACCAGTGCTGTTTAAAGTTGCATGCATTAGGTAATGTTGAAATACTTGCTTGTAATATTGTAACATCAATAGGAACACAAGATGTTTGGTGGATTTATCTCAACCCAAGGGCAGGTCAAAATCACACTAAATGCTAATTAACTTTATTGAAATTTAATTCAGCAGAATCATAAGATAATGGGCAATAACTTTGCCATTGCACATATTAAACATCAATTGTTACAATCATTTATAAGACATCATTGTACACAATGTTTTCAGTTTCATTTTCTGGTCAATAATTTTGAAATTGTGTTCATTTGACACCGGGAGACGGCAACATAGAGCATCCCACATGCAAAGACTCCCGGGTTTAGAATTACTCTTCCGTTGCCGAAGGTCCGTGTGTCACAGTGATCCCAGACACAATGGAAATTATACATGTCGGAATCTTACAGATCATTGGAGTTAGTCAGGTAGAGTACGATTCGGGAGGTGAACTGCCTCACCTCAGTGTCACTCCCTCGGATGACCTCCATCTTGACCTGGTTGCAACCCACCGCCATGATACAGTGTGTTCCACTGCCCAGGATAGGGGGGAAGGGGGGCTCCAGGTTTCTTTTTGTCGACACCAAACAGCTCAACCTGGCAGTTCAGTAAATGAGGAGGGATCCCTGGGAATTCAGGAGAAAATTTTGTGGCGTTGTCCTCGTTTGGTAGACTTTCGAAACCAATGTATGTTTGATACTCACAAGGCCAAAGATTGAGAAGGTGTTCATTTATCCTGTTCAAAGTCTTAATGTGACTATTTCTCATTGAATGGAATGGGACCTTCCTATTCTTTTGCCAACTTAGTGGAAGAGCTCTGATGGTTTTCTGTATGCTGATGAGGCTGTTGTGGGCTGGGAATCTCCTCTCTATAATGGAAAGAAGGAACTCAGAGGATGCCTGGTTTGTTTCCATCTGCAATCACATGTTCTGTCGAATGTTCTGTTGAATGTTCTGTCATTGATCATTTTGGCAAAGGACTGATGACTTGAGATATGCCACGATGATACCAGCAGGTGTTCCATGTCAAACGATAGGAAGGATTTGCTGGAACTAGCTCCCGAAAGAGACTGTGATGCCTCCTATGATGCTGTTGTCATTATTAAAAAAAATTTTTTCCTCTTTCTTTCTTCATTTCATTTTGAAAGGTTTCATTGGCACAAATATGCTATGCTGCACCGGAATAGGGCCTGTTGGCATTTCTTCAGTCGGATGGAATGAGATTTTATCCACCGAATGGGCGGTTTGTCCATGTTGTAGGAGCATTGCAGCAATCCCAAAGGAAGCCATAGCCATTGAATCAATGCTGGTGTCCTGAACTGATGCCAGCAGAGTGTTAAAGAGGTAAGTCTTTCAAGTTACCCCTGGGGCATCCAGGAAAAAAAAGAAACTAACTTTGGCTGGCTGTGATGCAATTGATTAGAAACCCCGGGGTAGGTGTGCCTTGGTGACGCTGATGCCATATATATTTTTTTTGTCAAGCATGTAGTACTCAGGGGCATTGATGTAGCGGATGGTGGTGGTGAACATGTCCTCTGAGCAAAGGCGGAAGAAGTCAAGGAGAGGAGTGTTTGGAGGCACCAGTCGTTGCTCTTCTCTTGGGTCGAAGGTGACCTGGATATTTTGAAGGAAAAAAAAAGTGAAAAATATTAATGACAACATTAAAAGAAAGTAAAAATTAAGCTTACTTGTGGCTGGCTTTCAAGATAGACGATGATTTGAGCAATGGAAGTGGAAGTGAACTGCTAATACTGTGGGAGCTCCATGATTTTACCATGGCCTCCACAGGGCAGATGCTCCAGTGGTTGAGGTAGCACTCAATTTTGTTGTCACAGTCCTCCTTCTACACTTTGAAGCACTGTGGATCACCTCCCTTCGTGATATCCACCACAACGTACCCAATGGCCTTCATGGGTGGTGCAGATCTCGGTGTTGATGTGGCACCGAAAGAGTTGGACCAGCATGGGGGTTAGTGCATGATCCACCTGCTGTCAATCTGGACTGGAGTCCACCGGACATAGACAGTAGATATCTGCCTCCCGTCATGAGTGGTGTTTTCTCATTTGAGGGAATTCAGTCATATTCACCCTCGAATGAAGGCTGAAGGGCTTGGGGAACCACATTCAGCACCAGCTGTTCCATTCTGCAATCACATGTTCTGTCGAATGTTCTGTAATTTATCATTTAGGCAAAGGACTGATGACTTGAGACAAGTCGCGATGATACCAGCAGGTGTTCCACGTCAAATGATAGGAAAGATTTGCCAGAACTAGCAACCAAAATAGACTGTGATGCCTCCTATGATGCTGTTGTCATCAATTTTTTATTTTTTTTTATTATTTTTTTTTTTTATTATTTTTTATTTTTATTTTGAAAGGCTGCATATGCACATAAGCAGACTGGAATAGGACCTGTTGGTATTTCTTCAGTCGGATGGAATAGGATTTAAACACCGAATAGGCTGATTGTCCATGTTGTAGGAGTGTTGCAGTAATCCCAAAGGAAGCTAGAATAAATATCTGAAAGTGACATAATATCATAATATTTGTAAACCATTAAATTGAAAGTGCTAAACTGATTCATTGATTGTGATAATGGTCACCTGCAAGAGACATTTTCTTCGTAGGACCAAGGAGAATGCACCAGGGCAGAGTGTCAAATTGGTGCCTCACATTCTTTATCTTAAGTTTCGGCGTCTGTAATTCTATCTTTGCTAATTGATCAAGAATAAATATCTAAAAGTGAAATAATATTTGTAAAGCATTAAATTTAAAGTGCTCACTGATTCATTGATTGTGATAATGGTTACCTGCAAGAGACGTCTTTGTAGGACCAAGGAGAATGCACCAGGGCAGAGCGTCAGAATGATGTGATAAAACTAGCAAGATGTGGTGACTCCCATTCTTCATCTTAAGTTTCGGTGTCTGTAACTCCATCTTTGATAATCTATCAAGAATATATATATGAAAGTGAAATAATATTATAAAGCATTAAATTGAAAGTGCTCACTGATTCATTGATTGTGATAATGGTTACCTGCAAGAGACGTCTTTGTAGGACCAAGGAGAATGCACCAGGGCAGAGCGTCAGAATGCACCAGGGTAGAGTGTCAGAATGGACTTCATCATAAGTTCCAGCATCCTTACAATAAATGGACGAAAATAAAAATAAAAGAAAAAAAATTGGGTTGGGTGGGGGGGGGGGGGGGAGTTGGGTGTGGGGGCATGAGTGGGGGGTATGGTTGTTTGAACACATACAGGAAATGAAATGTCAATAGCAGAAGCCAACTGTGAGTTACATGAATTTGTGGATAAATGATTATGAAGTGTAAGTAGCTAATTACAAGATACATGAATTAATGATGGATAAATGATGGTGAGGTGAAAAGGTTGAAGTGGATGTTACAAGGTATAAGATCATTTAATTAAGGTAGGATTGTTTGATTAAGTGTTTTGAAATGGAAAGGAATGGAGATATTCAAAATATGGGGTGGAAGAGAGTTCTGCATTGCTGCAGCTAAATATGAGAAACATGAAATAATGGATAAATGATGATAAGGTTGAAAGCTGAAGTTGATAGTTATAAAGGAAAGTTCCACAGTGCTGTGGCAGGGAAAATGAAGGAAAATTGCATAGCAGAAGAGCGAGAGAAGGTAATTCTAATGTTGAAGGGATGAGTATGAAGAGAGGGATAAGAATTAATGCTGGGTGGATGACGTCTAGAGGAAATTGAGCACCCCTGCTTGAAGGAGTGGTTAATACAAACTCAATGTCTATAATAGAAGGCACACCAGTGTCACAGTTGTGAGTTGGGATGGGACAATTTAATGAGGGAAAAATAATCAGAAATTGTTTGTTTTTTTTTGGTCAAGGAGTGAAAACGGCAATGAGAAGTCGACATTCAAATCACATTCAAGAATAAACTCTTGCATGGAAAGATGAGGGACTGAGGGGAGGATAAAAAAGAGTGGCAATAATTGATCTAAATGATCGGGTGAGGAGGGACGGCCGGTTAGAATGTAGAAAAAATAATAGATGACTTTTGAAGTTGCTTGTCATATTATTCGCACAGATGTTGATCCATGTTTTGTGCTGTAGTCTTACTGTCTGTATAAGTGTCCCAATGCTGAAGGAATATTGTTTTTGATATAGCCAGTTTTCTCTTTGTTGAGGTGTACTAATCTATGTATCATAAGGATGTGTCCATGTTTTTTTTCTCGGTGTTCAACTCTTCCGAAATTGAAGCAAAATAATTTTAAGATTCTCAGTGTTACCACATTATTTAGTGAGGTGGATAAATCTCTACATTTGAAGGAAGATAATTCATGAAATGTGTCCATCTTCACTGTATTGAACAGTTCAATTTTCCCTATACTGAAGGAATAATTGGGAGGATGCATCCCGTAGGGGTAACCAGGATTTGATGAGGAGAAGGACGGGTCTTTTTTCATTTGTGAGGCATCATTGGTTAATGGGGGAATGCTGGTCTGGCTATCTGACTTGTAATGAGTACTGCCATGGCATTCTGAATCAGAATGGTTACAGATCTGGCAGTTTGAATTGGAAAGGTTGCTAGTCTGGAAGTCTGACTTGGAAGAGAGGAGTGCTTCTGAGACACTGACTTGGAAGAGAGGAGTGCTTCTGAGACACAAGCTCAGAATTAGAGTTCACAGAATTGCAACCTGAAAGAGAAGGAGAGGGATTTGTAAATATAGTTAGTATGTCATCATATATGAACAATAAATTATAGCCCTAATCTCTATCTTTTCCCACTTTCACCCTGGCTCTCTCACTTGTGTACCTCATGAGGATCTGGTAAGTTTGATGTTGTCTGAACAATTGAAGAAAATCAATTAAACCTATATGAGGTCACTTCTGTGGTTTGCACCCAGCCTTTAAATAAACAAAGCCTTGGTGGGGGGGGGGGGGGGGGGGGGGAGGGGGTCCTGCTTCAGTAAAAAAAGATTGCTCTAAGGCTGACCAAACTTAATGATTGTTTTCAAAATCAATGGGTAAGGCTGCTTGCATCAAATTTATTAGCTGATGTTATTTGATTGAAAAGCAATAAATGGTGCTCCAGTCACTTCAATCATGTTTTATATTGCCATTGGCCCTGGCAACACGGATGCATATGAAACTAGATATAGGCAGTAACTTGGGCTATGCTAATACATCCCCCCCCCCCCACCCCCCCTCCCTCCATGGGGTGACTCTGGGAAAGAGGGGGGTGCATCAGAAACTGAAACACTGGTTTTTATAACATCTGATATCTTTTATTAAACTTTAAAAAATAAATAGGGAATGCTGATCACATGTCTACTTATGAGTCACTGCTACTTGATTGAAATCATAGTCTAGAAATGATGACTGGATGGCTTAAATTATATTTCATGTTGCCATTAGCCCGGCAGCCTAGGATATATCCTTTAGCGTTCGAAAAATACTTAATGTTCATTAATTGACCAATGCTGGACAACTTCATTAAGACTCACATTTGATTTGATTTTCTTGGAGTATTTTTAAATCAAAATCATCATTTGAATCACTTCTTTAAAAAGAATTTCATATCAAATCACTCAAAAGTGATTTTAACATGATATGCATGAAGTGGTTTTATATCATCTAAATGACTCAGCACTCTAGAAGATTGTAATTGGTAATCCCAGTGGACATCAAACAACATTTCCACGTTAATTAGATGTTAATCACGTTCCTATTCAACCATTAATAAAGTTCTGTTTGTATTCACTGTGAACACAAAACCATATCATACTACAAAAAAACTTTTGATGAAGCTAATTAGGTTCAATGGGTATAGAAGTAATATATTCTACTACAATTGAAGAAATTAATCTGAAATATTTTACATGACACTTCAACAGGTTAGTTGTCCTAAGACTGTATCAAAGCTCAATCATTCTCTGTGACTACCCTTTACCTAGTGACACATGACTAGATGAACTCACGGAGTGGCCTGAGGTTGGTGAGGAAGCAGTCTTGATAGATGAGAACATAGTAGAGCATCAGCAGTTGGGTGGCAGTGGAGGTGACGACTTGTATGTGTCTGGATCTCGCCTGAACACTGGCAATACCTGAGGAATGTGACAACTGCTTTCTTTTCATGATCACAGCCGTTGGCCAAACAGGTTAATGCAAACTAGCAGTTCCTTAAACAAGTAAATAAAGCATTATTTCCCTTATTTCGAGACTTTTTTTAAATTTTTAAAAACATTTTTTAATTTTTTTTTTAAATTTATTTATTTATTTATTATTTTTTTTATTGCTTCCAACCCTTATGCTTGTATGAGTGGTGGGAACGTTGGTGATGTACTGTCAGACATACTAATCCAGTAGAACTCTTTTACTTCACATTTAGGTTGGTGGCTGAAGTTTGCCCTGAGAGACTGGTGAATGTAGACTTGTATTGATACATATGCATAGTGTGCTATTGTTCCACAATGTTCATGTAAATGATTTAGAAGCACAAACAGTATTTCCTACAAGAAACGCTATATTCTGATTTAAATTATTATTATTTATTTAACTAAAAAGGAATAGAACAAAACAGTAACCATGCAAGTCATAATTTAGATGACTCATTAACAATTGAAATCGTAATGATCAATCGTTGCATTACATAGAATCATAAAATCATTAGTGTAACATGGTATAATTTGAGATGGTTTGCTTCCTTCTCTTTTTTAGGTCTTGTTTAAATTATAATAATGTAAGAAATGAATAAATTTAATAAAATATTACACCTACACATACATCTTGACATATTGTATATTACAGAATATTCAGGAAGAGTAGTACCTTCTCAAATGTTTTTGCATTGTATCTAGTGATCTAAACTTCCAATGAATAATGGCTGTACTAGGTCAGGTGGATGCACGCTGTTGTAACTTTTTGGTATGTTGAGTGTAAATTCACAATTCACATAAGTGTGCATAAATTGGCTTCAGAGGATGGACCAGTTAGTATAAAAAGAACTTTATTTCCTTATATCACAAATCAAATCCTGTAGCCCTTTTTTTTTTTATTGCAAGGAGTTGTAAGATAAATCTGAACATATGAAATGACAGTAGCTAGTTAGTTCAATAGTAATTATTTTGTGTATGATGTATCATTTCTTATTATTCTCCACCGCTATGAGTTGAAGAAGAACCTGTACAGGGATTGTGTGCGATACTGTATTTGTGGTAGTATTAAAGTAAACTTCATAGCTAAAAATTAGTTTTAAAATCACAAATACTACCCATATATTTTTATTTATATTTTAATTCATATATTTGTTTGTTTAATTTTATTTGTATCCAGCACAGCATAAAGCAGTACATGCCATAGGATTACCTCTGGTTTCCTTTTCTCTTTTTTTTTTCTTCTAAAGAGAAGTAAATAATATCCTGCTTAGGTATATGGTTGCTTGAACTTGTGAAGAATCTTTACTAAATTCATATAGTGCATCTGTCTGTCTGTCTGTCTGTCTGTCTGTCTGTCTGTCTGTCTGTCTGTCTGTCTGTCTGTCTGTCTGTCTGTCTGTCTGTCTGTTCGTAACACATCTCCTCTCAGATGCCTGGACCAATCATCCTGAAATATTAAGAGGTTGCTCACAGGACCAATGGCCCAATTTGAGGAATGTGGTTAGACTTGTGCATCAGTGCAACCAAAAAGAAAAGTATGCTTTTTGGTTTTACTGATGCGCAAGTTCCCCCAGAAATGCCAGACACATTCCTTTATTACGGAATGATGGGATATCCTTTGAAAAGAGAACGTTTAAAGGGCACTGTATTCTCTTTGCTTTCATTTCCTACCTTGAGTACCGCCTCCTTCCCTTTCGCTTCAGTTTCCTATTCAAAAAGATGAGGAGAAGAAATTAGCATTTTATAGAGAGCGATATGAAGAAGATACTATTTCACCTCCTTCTGAATATTTCGCAGAAGCCAGAGTGAGGGCCACTCACTACCAATATGATGTGAGCAAGACCTACCACATACGAGGGTAAGTAGATATATATGTGGAAGCAAATTCCTAAATTGATACGTATTTGTTAAACTGCTTCTATGCAATTCAATTTCACATCCATTTTTTAATTGCATTATTAAATTCTTTTAATTAAACCCCTCATAGTCAGAAGAACAGTACACTTATTCCATTATGTTTTGGCTTATGAGAGTCTCATTGACAAAGGCTTTATATATGAAATTCCAGTGAATATCTTGATATATAGTTATTCTCTTCTTTGTTTGTTGATTGTGCAGTAGTGCACCAGTCAACCATCTCTATGTAAACCTTGCTGAATAGTTTGGGTATGAAGCTGAGGCAGTGTGACTGACATGTGCCACTCCCAATATATGTGCCTATGTATAGTGATGCACATATACTGTCAGTGATATTTGCATGTGTTTGTGTGCATTATTCATATCTCCTTTGAACAAGTCAACCATCTCTATGTAAACCTTGCTGAATAGTTTGGGTATGAAGCTGAGGCAGTGTGACTGACATGTGCCACTCCCAATATATGTGCCTATGTATAGTGATGCACATATACTGTCAGTGATATTTGCATGTGTTTGTGTGCATTATTCATATCTCCTTTGAACAATGACCCACTCCCTACCTTTGCACTGGACATCTCTGTTGTGATCAAAGTTCTATAAACGCTCTGTAAGCTTTCAGATATAATCAGCTTTTGTAATGCATAATTATAATTAAGATTATTAATTAAAAATGCGAATTCCGGATTTTCCTCAGAGAAATTTGAAGCAAGTACAGCTACAGAATATTTATCCATTTGAATTCATCCTGCAAAAAATGTTTATTCTCTTCTTATAGGAGAGCTGAAGTGTATACCCCAGACCAAAATACGACTGAAACTTATAAATTTGACTAATTATAGTAATATATGGCATATAACCTACTTCGGTGTATAAAGTTTGTGCTACTTCAACATTATGTCTTAATCCACATCTTTTCTGTCCATCCTGTATCTCCCCCTCCACTTTTGCTAGTTTATTTCGCAAGAAATAAAGCGATTCAGAATGTGTTTGATGGAAAAGATCAGAGGAAGGGCTGGATAAAAATCAGCACTTCTGAAGATAACAGTTAAGGAGCTATTCTCTACCACTATGACCTGAAGAACTACAACAAAAAAAGATAATTACTAATCGTTCCCGTCATTAATTAACATGATAAGTAAGAGGACTGAAATTTTCCAGCCAAAAACCTAATCGTTTCTGATTTAATGTTACCTTAACAATGATTTCATGACTTATATTGACTTATCGTTGACTTCAAGCATGGCAGAAGCTCAAGTGGTTTGGAGGAGATAGCATTCTAACAATGGACAGTAATTTTTTAAATTTTATATGGCTTCATGTTGACTTACAAATCCACTGAATTTTTTGGGGGAGGGGGGGGGGAATAATGTGGAAAAACCATGAGTATGACTACGAATTGAATGAGAGACCTTCTGCTTGGAAAGAGGAAGTTTGACCAGCCTAACAACAAGGTAACTTTAAGGCTCCACTAGTGTGATAGCTCGCAGACAAAAAATGTAATAACGAAAGTATATCTATATCAGATATTCTACACATTTCTGGTATTACCTCAGAAAAATTTGGAGTGTGGTTGAGCTACGGAAGATATTTTAGTTAGCTGGTTTATTCACCCTGCAAGGAATGTTTTTATCTCTAACCCAAGCTAATTAAAGCTCCACCTACCATGCCAGTTACTTCCACTATATAATGTGAAACTCAAAGTTCAACTTAGGATAGCAACATAACATGACAAGAGAGCTTCCGAAAGTATCTTACAATAGTGGAAATTGTGTGGTCACATGTAGAAATGTTCAGGTGAATGAGTTTTAGAGGAGTGATCATGGAAATATATTAGAAGGCAGAAAGGGCATGTCTCAAATATTCTACTTTTCCCTACTTGTACAACAGGAAGACACCAGGACACTTCATTTCTATTATTTCTACTAATTTTCTGACACCGTGCCATTCCATGGCAATTTTGAAGTGCCCGAAGCCTGCAAATGAAGAAAGACTTTTGTTTCAAGTATTTTTAGATTTATTTTTGATTAACTTTATTGACTATAAATGTTTTATAAGATTAAAATTTTTTTATATCTTTGCTATTTGTTGCTAAGAGACCATAAGGTGGAACTAACTTTTTTCCAAAAATTAGAAGAAAAATAATCAAAATTCCAATCCCTTGTGTCTGCTGCACTCCAAACTCTGTCCCCCCATCAGCATTCTATGTGTACAACAGGAAGACACCAGGACATTACAATTCTACTATTTCAACTATTTCTCTGACACTGTGCCATTCCATGGCAATTTTGAAGTGCCTGAATCCTGCATATGAAGAAAAATTTTGGCTTCAAGTATTTTTTTAGATTTATTTTTGATTAACTTTATTGATTATAAATTTGAAATGATTTTAAAATGTTTTGTAAGATTGAAATTTTGTATATCTCTGATACTTCTTGCTGGAACTAACCTTTTTGCAAAAAAAGAAAGAAGAAAAAATTAAAATTCTAAAATTAAAATGGTAGTACATATTCTTAATAATGGTAGTGCCACATTTTAAAGAACAGTCATAACTGAGAGGATGTGGGACATGTGCTGAATACAATTGGAATTGTAAGACTCCCACAGAATGAATTTGACTAAAGTTGCTTCTGGCTAAAATTAAATCAAGATATATAGTATTATTATTCCTCAATAATATTCATCGGCCCTCACAAAACCACACCCTCCCCATTCCTACCACTAACCCAGACTAGTCTTGCGGGACAAGATGTTGTGAGGTTCTATACAGCTCTAATTTCACATCCAGAGAGATAAAGGTACCTATCTTATTGTCGCACAGGTAATGCATAGAATAAGGAAATTGAGGAGCCATTTTACCCTAATCCTAGAAAACCTGTCTGGAAGAAGGGATGCTAGCAGCAGAACCTCCAGATATACAGTTATCACACTGTCGTCCGACGTATTTGAGGGCGCATCTGAAGTGGAAGGAGAGGAGGTGAACAGATAAACGTAGATCGTCTTCTGAAAGGGACAAAGAAAAAGAGATTTGAGGGAGAAAATATAATTAATCAAATATACACTACATCTCCTTTAAAGTAGAAAAAGAAAGTGTACTGTAGAGAACCCACAAAGGGTTTGGACAACTTGGGTACATATGATATTAGTTGCCAGTAACAAACACAGGAAGAGGTTTGGCCAGGTGGGACTCAACTAAAATGTTTATGCAGTCTACGAAGCACCCTGAAAGCTTAAGTTCACTTAATCCATGTGCATGCTGGCAGGCATGCAGAAAGACAGGCAGATTTAACTGCACACACACACCCACCCATCACAAACAGCATACACACATAGCATGTATGCCTCAAGGCTAGGAAGAGTTGAGTGCTGTTTGCTGCAAACACATACAAATAAAACTTTTAATTCATGCACAATTCTAGGAAACCCTGGGCAAAATAGTTGGATTCTGAACATGTAATGGATTATTTCATATTTAAAAGAATTATGTTGCACCTAAGTTATATATTCTTACCATGAGTGCAGCACACTGAACTGTCACTCTTCTTCATCCAGATTCTACCCCAGTCCTGAGCCTGTCAATCTTCTTCATCCAGATTCTACCCCAGTCACAGCAGACCATAACACAGTCCAAGAAACTCCAGAAAAATAAAGTCATACCAGGCTTTCCATTTTGTACAAATAAATTTTAAAATCTAAGTTCTAACAGAGTCCCTAGTAACTCCTAAAAAAACTTAACTCATACCCAATTATACACCCTGCCCTGTTCTTTTATACCCTGGCAAACTTACTTCATTCAATTTCATCTCATTTCAATATAACCAAACTGTTGGAAAGGTGCACTCTTGGCATCATGTTGACCACAACTTTATTAATATTAGTTTAATATGTGTATGATTGTTATTTTTAATGTCTTTGATGTATAACTGTGAATGCAACTCTGTACAAATGTTTGTTCAGTGATATTCACCACATCTCTTATATTGTTAATAATGTTATGTTATTCTTAGATTATATGGAACTATATTTAGAACTTCACTATTTTTTATAAATATGTTTCTTAGTTCTTGTTCAATTAGTGTGTTGAGTGTTTTTCTGGTTGATGTGTTCTGTTACTGTCGCTATTTGCTTGCCTGTTATTGTCTTGCAGTTATCCAATTAAAGTTTAAGCTATAGTCATTAACAACTGGAAAGTTTTCCAACACAAACCCACCCCTCCTAAAAAATATATTAAATTGTGGTTCCTGTTTTTTTTTCTTTTCCTGCTGTATGAACCAGCCTTGGTCTGTATCAGAAATGTTTAAAAAAATTACTAAAAGTTCCCCCCCCCCCCCCCCCCCCTGGTTGGGAAAAAGGAGTTTAAATTTTCTATACCAAAAAAACAATAACAACAAACAAACAACTACAAACCAAAAACAAACAAACTTTTAAAACTGTGGTGGAATGCTTAATGGGTGGTTTCCTGAGGGATTAGTTATCACTCAAGTAACTACATACACAGCATATGGAGTTCCATTGGAATCTGGTACATTTTTATCTGTTAAATGTATTGCTACTATGCATTATCATTAATTCCTTACACTCTTTGCTTCATGGATAGAAATAAGACTCAAAAGGATAAGAGAAATCTAACTAAAACCTCCCATTTTGTAGGGAGGGGGGAGCATTTCCAAATCAAGCTAGTATGTTCAGTATGTTTGCATGTCATTCCTCTCTGGAATTTGATTTAAGTCTTCCATCATATTTTTGTTGGTATAGTACAGTTAATATATGAAAGTTGCTGGTTATTATAATTTTCTTGAGATATATGCTGTTTTTTTTTTTTTTTTTTTTTTTTTTTTGTTATATGCAAAAACAACAACAACAACAAAAAACAACCCATTATGAAGGGCTGTGAAAGGGGCAGGAGGTAGGTGGTTGGCACCAGAGTCTAAGCTATTCAATCTATTATAAACTATGGGTGGATAAATATTACCCCAACTTGGGCTTCCTAATTACAGAACAACAAATTTTAAGTTGAAAATGGAATTGCTTAAAGAAGCACAGCTGGAGCAGACCTAAAATACACCTGCCAAGCTGGCTCAAAGGAAATGTCCAAACAAAGTGAAAGCTATAGATGATACAGTCATGTGGTAAATGGTGATTGAAGAGGTTAAAGTAAAAGCTATATGGAAAGGTTAAATTGAATCATGCAAAGGTCAGCTAATCAATGTGGGTGTATGGCATGCAGAAATTAATAATATTCATAGCTATATCCTTGTGTTCTTAGTTCTTGTTACTCTGGGACTGACATTGGATAACTACTCCGGGCTATAACCCACCCATCTGGTTGATCAGTTATGGCAGCTATAGCTCATCCACTGGGATAAGTTATAGTGTCATAAGTGATTCAACCCTGCCATAATAGATCCTGGAGTAAAATAACTAGTTATGATTACTGATTCCCTCTAATATCACATATCTCAGCAGAAATACCCGATTCTGAAACTAACCCTGACCTCCACAACCTGGTCATCTCAAAAATGAGGCATGCCCCCTGTGATGTTGCCAACCCCCACCCCCCACCCACCCACCTGGCATGTCATTCAGTGGTGTTCAAGAAATACATATAGTTATTTATAAATACTGGCAGAAAACCCACCCTAATGGTTGTTTTTAAGTGGGCCACCCTCAGTAACTAACACGTTAAGTTTGCTCTATTTGATATACAAGGATTATTGACTGTAATCTCACTAATCAGGCAAGCATGATACAATTAATAAACATGCCAATTTTATTGAAATTGGTCATTACTTAGTGTTCCATGTCACCAAACCTCACCCATTGAGAAACCACACCAATAGCCGCCTGATTTGAACGAATCTTAAGCGAGGCTTGCAGTGAAGTGCCCTAATTAATGCCTGAATGTGTGGTAAAGAACTCTCCAGCAGATTGGGAGGAGTAAAAATCTGCACATACAGAGAAAAAAATTGTATATTATATTAAAATTATTGATTCACCTATAGCATGATACAATAGTCCTATCAGTTAAGGTAGGTCTGATATTGGGTGGATCAGTTGCAGGGATTAAAAAAAAAGAAGATATCACTATCTACTTTTATCAGTTTCTCAATTTTTGCCAATGGAGAAGAGGCTTAGGTATAGATATTTATTTAACACTTATAGTCTTCTGATATATTCAAATTATCATAAGATGATTTTATATTAACAGAAATGTTATGGATTAGATGGAAAAAGATTACAAAAGCTTGAAGTTGAATTTCGATATATTAACATGCTCAATACAACATTAAATTTAATCTGGTTTATTATAATGTCATTGTATTTTTTAACTGCACAGAGAATACTCGTTTTGTTTTCACCTAGTGTGGGTGAGTACATTTCTGCAGGTCCACTCTCCAATTTGAACTACTATATAATTAAAATACAAATAGAATTGTATTATACATTTCCTAAACCAGTAATTATAATTGTTTGACTCTAAAATACTCCAGATGAGGTCAATAAAAACTCCTGTGAATGACATGAACACAACAGCAAATGTATGAAGGTGTGGCTTGTGGGTTAACAATTTTTAATGGCTTCTAGTGTTGTTTAAATTTTTTCTTCAAAAAAAAAAAAAAAAAAAAAATGGAGGAAAAAAAAAAAAAATGGAGGAAAAAAAAAAGAGTTTAACATATCAAGGGAAGGATTGAAGGTACAAGAATAGAAGCCTCTCTTTTTGAAAGCATATATGCTAAATTACTTAAATTACAGCTAAAATACATATATTGAATGCATGATCATGTATTGCTTGTGTAGTGGTATGGGGGGTGGCTATCACAATAGAGTTTAATGAATTTTTGCAAAGAGGTTCTAGCTCACTACAAGGTGTAAAACACTTTGAAGTATTGATGCAATTATATCTCATTAAAATGTATACCATTTAATGAAGAAATTTAAAATCATGAAAAATATTGGAGTCCTTAATTTCATTACTAATTTTAATTTATAATTGGAACACACAACTTCTTGAAAAATGAAAGCAGACAATATTTCACAATTCCTATTTCGGTCATCATAGCAGAGAGAGAAGGTAATATTGGAGTGCTATTACCATACAACAGAGGATACCATTTAAATTTTTTTCTTTGAAATAAAGTTTGAAAAAAAAGG
>OZ017780.1:13399517-13430576 GCA_963969325.1 Lycopodina hypogea | reverse complement strand
CGTTTTGTGCAGACAGAGCTGAAGAACAGAACCTTTTTTTACCGGTTTTTTTCACTAAATTTTCCTCACTGCTTGCTGGGTAAGAATGGGCAGATTTAAGGGGTGAATGCCATTCCCACCTCCTTAGTGGTGTATCAACCTCTTTATTGTTGTAATCGGTTGTAGCACCTGAGCTATGTTCTTGGCTGCACCAAATCCACGTGTCTTCAGTGCTCTTCTCTCTGGCAGTATAAGTGATATTATCTCCTCATCAGAGAATGATCTTCGACCTTTCCTTCCATCTCTGGCCAGAATTGTTCTCTGTCCTATCCCTAATTTGGAAGTGGGTGTGGCCTTTGAGGCACCAGGTGTGTTTATAACCTCATAACCAAGCCCTCAATGTTAGCCAGGTCCCTGTGCACTCAGGAATCTGCATGGTAGAGAATACATGTTCTTGTTGGCTTATAGCAGATATGAATTGGAGTGAATTGTTTCTCTGATCAACTTCCTTGTGAATTGAGTCAATGAATTTAAAAGAAGAGAATCAAACCAGAATTCATTGACAAGTCAAACCACCCTTTACCATTTATAATAACCTCTATACCCACTGTAGTCTACTGATTTCATTCTGTTCTAGTGCTGTCTTAAGGCGGGTTCATGATTAGTTGATCACAGGCATGAATTAGATCAGGTATAGTCCAGACTTGTTTGTCATAGGGGTGATGGTCCTTTGTGAAGTGTGTCCCAAGCTTTATCAGAGGTTTATACAGGTAGACTCTATGTTTACCTTATTGCACCATGTGATTGATGAGTGTGGTAAGTGCATTGTACATGTTCATGTATAGAGTGGAGTGGGCGTGGCCTAGAGGAGGAGAAGAGGAAGCTTGTGCACACGCACATTGCTGGGATAGTGGAGGTGAATGCTATCAGAAGCTATCTTGAACTCAACTTCCATGTAAGGACTACATGTGTATATACCGACTATACTGTTCATGACAATCTGCTGGTGTTGCTTGTGGTATCATCTATAGAGATAATTAGTCACTCAACATTGTTATTAATAAATTTCCTAGTACTGAACTAATTAGAGGGACTCGGTCCCTCATGGTTTGATTTTATCTTGTCCAGAATAGTTGGAAAATCGGAGCTTATTAACTCATTTAAGTCATGGCTTTGCTCTTTAGCTGTATTGTGTTCACTTCTGCTCATATTCCTTTCCTGACACTCCAACTCTTCCCTAAGGTGCTGTAATGGCACTGTGAAAACCACACATGTGGTGGAAAACCCGCACAAAGTTTATCTTTAAGAATATTTCCATCTTTTTTTTTCTGTTTTTTCTTCATTTTTTCCTTCATTTTTTCCCTTCATTTAAAAATTTATATATATATATGTATATATGTGTATATATATATGTATATATATGTATATACATGTATATATATGTATATATATGTATATATATGTATATATATGTATGTATATATATGTATATATGTATGTATATACGTATGTATATATATGTATGTATATATGTATGTATATATATGTGTATATATATATATATATATATATATATTTTTTTTTTTTAATAAAAAAAAAATAATATTTTTCTGTACCAACAGTCTCTGGTTCCAATGTGTTGATATGAGAGAGTGTGTGCTGTGCTGTTATTTCAAACCAAGTAAATATGTAATTGAAAAAGTGGTAAAGGGTTAGCACCGACAATGCTCCCACAAATCACTCATTGTAGAAGTGAAGGCTGTCAGGGGAGAATAAGTATGATATTATTCATTAAGTTAGCTCCAAGCTTATTTACGAATCCACGGAACCATCATCTTCCAAGTGTAGAAAGCAGAATTGCAATAACGTTTGGTGTACAGTCAATCATTTCCCTGCACAAATCTTGACCAAAGGTTTCCTCTGTATTCCCAAGGTCACTAGAAATATTATCGCAGAAATCTTCAAATTGTTCTACACAAGGGAAATAGCCATTATTGGCATATTTTTCAAATTGAATGTTCAATCACTGATGGCCTTATGAATAAAGCGTTGCGACAGACATTAGCAGTTCCATTCCCTTCAAAGCCCCACCCCCTCCCCCAAAAAGGCGAAAAGTTAATAAGAAGAAAAAAAGGAAACATAAGGTAACAAAAAGGAATAAGAACTGGTGCATCTTCACATAAAGTGATTCCCACAGCGTTGATGTTCTCATGTCACTGAGTTGTGATTTGTGTGTGACACTAGCACAGCTAACCAAGTAGCTGCAGCTGTATAATCAAATGTAAATCTGGATGGAATCCTGGATGGAGGGATGCATTGTGGGTGGGGAAATACCTGTGAAACCAGTTTGTGGTTTCATATTGATGTCTTTATGTTGTGAGTATGTTCTTATTATCTCTGTGATGTGTAGGAGCTACGACAAGATGCTCTCAAGGAGCAGCACTTGCTAAAGAAGCTCGGACCAGTGGACCGAGTTCAGAGCATTTTGGCTTCCTCCCTTCAGTTTGGACTGGCCATTGAATTTGAGCGAAGTAACTTTCTGCGAAGGTTCCGTCTCTTCTTGAGCGAGATTCTCAAAGTGCTGAGTCAGCTTGATGCGTCTGGTTCTTTCAAGCTTGTGCAGTCAGACTTGTTTGAGTGTGAGGCTCATCTCGAGGAGATCTGTGACATCATGTGTGTGGCAACGGCAGGTACTCTAATACATGTACATGTGTGGAACAGGAATACATCTACTTGTGTGGAACAGGAATACAGCTACTTGTGTTGCAGTTATAGAAGTTTACATGTTAGGGAAAGGTCAAGCTTTAATGCTGTATATGTGTATGTTGCTATGGTGTAATCTACATGTCAGACTTCATGTTAGGTTGATGGATGGATGAATACTTCTATTGGTGGCACAGTTTTTTTTGTGTCTATGCTCTGAAGTAATTATCACTCTTTATGTCTTGATTGGAATTTGTAATAGAGATTTTTTACTGATACTTCAGCCTTTAGTAATGCAATTGCATCCTTCAGCTATATACTACAGCGGCTAAGTGGCTGCCCCACCCCATGGTGGGGGTGGGGGTGGGGGTGGTGGTGGTGGTGGGGGTGGTGGTGGGGGTGGTGTGTCCCAATTATGGCAGAGGAGAAAAAAGCATGAACAGACTGAAATACAGGGGTAACTTCAAAGAAATGATGACATTATAAACTTCAGCAATGAACTTGTTAGGCAATATCAAGATGAAGGCTGGTATTGGTTCTTCCCCCCCCCCCCCCATGTTTTTCTCTCTCTGTCTTTGTGAGCATTTTTTATCATTCTACACTAGCAGCATAAACCCGGCGTTGCCCAGCCAATATAGGCTAAAATCCTACCATTTTTGGCTTTTTCTCATTACCATGGTAACCATTTTGCGAAATTTTTTGCCTATGTTTTAAGTTGGGTCAAAACCTATCATCATGCCGAGTTTCAGAGAAATCCACTTACTGGTTTGGCCGGAATGATGGTACATACATACATACAGACAGACAGACAGACAGACAGACAGACAGACAGACAGACAGACAGACAGACAGACAGACAGACAGACAGACAGGCAAACAGACAGACAGACAGACAGACAGACAGACAGACAGACAGACAGACAAACAAATTCTGTTTTTTCCCAGACATGCCACTTGGCTTAAAACCATCTCAGGGTGTGTCTCCTCCATCCCTAAAAGTTTGGTCAAAATCTAACAGAGGGATTTTGAGAAATGGACCAACATAGTTACAAAGGTAGGTCTTCTAGTATATATATATATATAGAACATCCAAGAAGGAGTAACCACCCTGTACCTATTTGGGGCACTCCTCAATATTTAGATGAATCTCTCCCCATATTCTTATTTGTCCTCTACAACTATCTCAGAGACACCATGCAGTTGTGGTGTGTAGTGTGCAGTGTGTGTATAGTGCATGTTGGTTACACTTCTGTCCACCTGTGTGTGGAGCCACAGAGCTGGAGTTCCTGTGGACGTCTGACTTGGCCTAGTTCTTCTCCAGGCACCATTTGCAAGTGTGTTCTGTGTGTTACGTACTCTAAATTTCTGTCCATAAGCTCCTTACCTTGGAACTGTCACTCACATCTTTGAAGAGCCTAAGAAGTCAGTAACTTCTGTACTTTCTTTAGTGTCTTAAAAACGATTTTTTAAAAACTTTTTTAAATTAGCAGCAATCACATCCTAAGGGTGGTTTTTCTGTCAGCCTCCAGCATCCCAGCAGTAATTTAAAACATTTTTTTAAAGTTTCTTAATGTAACATGTAGGCATTATTGACACTAATCTCATTGGAGTCTTCCATATGTCCACAAGTTTTGCTCAAGAATAGATTTTTAGCTAATCGTTTACTGTTTGGAAAAGCCAAGGCTTTTTTGTTGTTATTACATTAATTGGTTACAAATAAATGCTTTTGCTGTATGGAAATAGGCAAATAGTCAGGCAAACAGACCGATGCACGAACTAGTTTTGAATTATAAAAAATTTACTAAAGATATTTTTGAAATATTATATATATATTCATTAATTGCTATTGCAGAGCTTCCCTCGTTACTTCCCATTGTGCAGTTGTCTGAAGGATTGCTACGGCTTTGTAATGGGCCACACCTCCTGGCTCGTCTCCTTGCCAACATGCCGGACAGCTTCGACCAAGGTGTGTGCTCACTGTCATCCAGAGGAGGTATCAGTGAGTGAGTGAGTGAGTGAGTGAGTGAGTGAGTGAGTGAGTGAGTGAGTGAGTGAGTGAGTGAGTGAGTGAGTGAGTGAGTGAGTGAGTGAGTGAGTGAGTGAGTGAGTGAGTGAGTGAGTGAGTGAGTGAGTGAGTGAGTGAGTGAGTGAGTGAGTGAGTGAGTGAGTGAGTGAGTGAGTGAGTGAGTGTGGTGACATTGAGTTGTGTGGACATGAAGAAGTGCTTGTCTGTGATTATGCCAGTGTGTGCACAGGAAGTTGGGCTTTGGATTCTTGCTGGGTAGCTTTCAGTGGTTGATTGAAATACAGTTACATATGCATTTTTTTTCATTTTTTTTTCATATTCCTCCTCCCCACCTTCCCTTCAGTGGTGACTTCTCTGGTGGTGAATGGCGAGAGTCTAGATGAGGTCTCGTTGGCTGGAAGGTGTCGGACTGATGCTCTCCGCAGGTTGTGTCACATGCATCCGGCCAGAGCCTCCCATGTGCAGACCTTGGCCCTGCAGAACTGCAAACATCCTACACTACTTGTGACCCTAGCCCTTGAGGCCGAGGAGGAGTGGATGAGGTGGAAAGGGAGGGAGGGAGGGAGGGAGGGAGAGGAGGGAGGGAGGAGAGACATAGAGGGTGAGCAGGTGTTATGGTGAACATACACTTTATTTACAGTCTGTATATTTCAGATTCCATGCCAATGGAATGGAATCCAAACATATTGGTCCCGTTTCGGATCTAAATTGGTCGTCAGGTCAAGCTGGTGTGGTCACCTTGTTACAGAATGTCCTTATCACTGGAGACGAGCGCACCAAGACTTGGTTCATACAGTACCTCAAGTGCATGCAACAGAAGGTACGTACAGTCGTGTACACTGGCAGATGCACTGTGTCCCATCTGTCAACACTACCATGTGTATATAATCAAGACCATCCATGCTCAACAACAACAACAACAACAGAGCAACAAAAAGTGTGGTTCAGTATGTGAGTCATTTCCTCTGGACTAATCTGATTGTAAATTGATGAGTCAGTCCTTGATTAAATGTGAACCCCCCACCCTCCCCCTTCCCTCCCTCACCCTCCCCCTTCTTCACCCTCCCTCTTCCCCCTCCCCCTCCCTTCCTTCCCCTCGGAAGTGGTGACTATGACTTCACTGGAAAACTGTTCTTGTAAATTTTCAACACTAGATCATGTACAATATTTGTAATTTTGTTTTGTTTTGTTTCGTTGATTTATTATTTATTTTATGGAAGTTATACTATTTTACATACATACTTTCATACATATGTAATCGTGCATGCATACATACATACATGCATGCATACGTTCATTTGTACATACGTGTAAAAGAACTTGTCGATTTGATTCATTGTAACCTTGGAAGTGTGGTGGTCACATACACAAATACTTGTCAAGTAACTATTTTATTTTGATAACTAATACATTAATGGTGATTATTTTATATTTTGTGTGTAGCATCGCAAGAACAAACTGTCGGCAGTCACGAAGCTTCAGTCTTTCATCTTCCATAAACTGCAATCCTTCAACACTCCCTCATCTCCCAATATCTCAGCCGTCTCTAACTCCTCTCCTCCGCTACTTACAGGGGTGGGAGTGCATGAGGAAACCATGGAAACAGAATTATCACTAGTGATGGAGTCCAACCAGCAGACGAGCACAGGTCATGTGACGCTGGTCAAGGACGGAGGTGAGGAGGAGGAGGAGGAGGAGAGGGAGAGTGTTGCTGTCTCCAGCTCCTCTGAGACTCTGGAGCAGCTGGTGGACCAGATGGAGATTGAGATCAGTGGCCATGATGGAGAGGGGGAGGGGAAGGAGGAAGAGGAGGAGACGGGGACACCGAAGATAGCGGGTGTTGCTTCGACCCTGGGGAAGACAGGTGTGACTGTGGAGGAGGTGACTGGAGGAAAGGTGGGGAAGGGGGCTACGTCTGTGAGGATTGATGCTGGTCGTGGTGGGGGGCAAGGGATGGTGCAGGAGAGGGGCGTGTCACATGGTCTAGAGTCTCCAGAGAAAAGGTTTGCGGCCGGGAAGATGAGGAGGAAGAAGATAAAGAGGATTAGGCACTCTTCAACCTTTGAACTAGAAGGGGTGGAGTTTCCCACCATCTCATTGGCCAGGCAACTCAGTAATGAGGATATCCTGAATCTCCAGAGCCTGCTGCAGGTACGTAGGTTCACCAGGAGGTTAGGCCAGGGAGGTGGGTGTGTGGGTGTGTCTTGTGGGTGTGGTAATGTGGATGTTGTACTATAGGCAGTAATAGTTTTTAATATTTGCATTGTGGTACACTGCAGTGAAAATTTACTGTGTGTGTGTGTGTGTGTGTGTGTGTGTGTGTGTGTGTGTGTGTGTGTGTGTGTGTGTGTGTGTGTGTGTGTGTGTGTGTGTGTGTGTGTGTGTGTGTGTGTGTGTGTGTGTGTGTGTGTGTGTGTGTGTGTGTGTGTGTGTGTGTGTGTGTGTGTGTGTGTGTGTGTGTGTGTGTGTGTGTGTCCCATCTGTGTGTGTGTGTGTGTGTGTCCCATCTGTGTGTGTGTGTGTTGTGTGTGTGTGTGTGTGTGTGTGTGTGTGTGTGTGTGTGTGTGTGTGTGTGTGTGTGTGTGTGTGTGTGTCCCATCTGTGTGTGATGTGTGTGCACATGTTGTAGCTATATAATAGTCTTCATGTGCTTGACCTAACACTGCAGACATTGAAATTGAATTATTCTCTGTTGATGTCGTATGTAAAGCGTCAATGCATTCTTGTGCCTAAAAAAAGTCATTATAACATATTGATACAGTTGGTGCCCTCTCACAAACAAGGCATATTGTGTATGTGTACAGGTATGCTGTGCCCTGAAGACACAGACGATGATGTACATGTACGACGATGAAGCTGTCTACATTCTAAGCCACATTATCTGCACATGCCCGCCTTTCTCTCCTGCCGGCATACATTTCATTGAAGTTTCTCTCTGTGTCATGCTGGCATGCCCTTACCTTATAAGGTATGGGTCTTCCTTGTGTGGCAGATTTTCTTAATCTAAAAAGAAAATAATCCACCTATAATTATATTTTCACAACAGCTTATGAAGTATCAACATTTTTTTTTTGTTACATGTATATATGTGGACATATTCCTCAGCTGTGGGGTGTCCCTTGAGCAGATGTCTAGATGTAATGATCTATCCACATATGCTTGCTAACATGTTAATAATGTCTCCATAATGATCTGAGCTGCATTTACAGTTATCAGTTACATTTGTGTTCATGTGTCCTGTTATGTAAGTTGTGTGTGTGCATGTGCTTGTGTGTGCTTGTGCATGTGTGAGTTCGTGTGAGTGTGTGTGTATGTGTGTGCACGTGTTGAATGCATGTATGCGTGTCATATGTTAGCTGTCAGGATGTTCTTGTTTGATCTTGGTCCCTGCAGCTTGGATGGCTGTGAGTGTGCTGTGATCAAGTGGTTCCAGTGGTTGCTGGAGAAGCTGACTGTGTTTGACCAGTGAGTGGCTTAGTCTGAGTGGTTGGGGAGAGCATTAGACTTGCCCTACTGACAAGGCAAAACTCTGTATCTTCCACTATACAATTAATAATGCTGTATTGGAGTTTTTTCTACAACTCGAATAATCCTGACTCAATATCCCTATCTCCTGCATCTCTAACCCCCCCCCCCCCAGAGTTTGTGGAGGTCACTGCAGCTACGGAGAGCTGCTGTTGCTAATCTCCATCCACCTCAGGGAGAAGCAGCTGGACCAGATAGAGGAGCTCATAGCAACCATATTGAACATGAACGTCTCTGTAAGTGTACCTTTGTGTCTAGCATTAATGGAGGAACTGGCACCATTATTGAGAAATCATGCATCCTTATCATGTGGAATAGAAGTGAGCCACTCTCTCTCTGTGCCATTCTCCACACATGGTCCTAGTTAAAGTTTAATATAGAATCCTCTGTTCCCCTCAAGTGCCTACCCTTTACCCTTTACCATGCAACACTCTTTATTTAATCTGTAGGTAGAGATCTCCCAATGAAATAGGCTAGCATTGTACGTGTGTTAGTGGTCAGTATCAGGTTAATTGCTCACACACAGCAAATAATCTCCCAAGGAATGAGAGAAAATGGCCACCCTAATATAATTATAATACACAGAGTGAAGTGAAGTCTAAGATGTGCGGACATGATAACATGAGTTAATTAAAGTGCTCACCATAAAGCTCTTTCTAACTTTAGAATTGAACAATGCTGTGTACGTAAACATAAACCCAGAGTACATGTATATAGTCAATTAAGTTAAAAAACAACCGAGTTTATCTAGCTGAGCTATGAACAATTATTTATGATAAAACAACTAAACTTGAGCTTAAGTTCTAATAGATTAGTTGCATGATTGAATTACTCTTAGCATGCTTGAGACAAAGTGATGTAACAAAGTGATGTAACAAAGTTTACTCTCCTAGCATGATCCAATCTAAATTCACTCCCAGTTGATTTACTAGAAAATTACTATGATTTACTGGGGTGCTAGTAAGGGCTTAAGATAGGACAATCTCTACCTCTGTCTGGTAAAGGGTTGATAGTGAGTCAGCTGTTGACTCCATCACCACACCTCCACACCTGATGTCTGCTTGCTCCTGCTTTTTTTTTTTTAAGCATCATGTAATATATCATTCCACTGTTGTATTCACTAATATTTAGGTTATTATAAACTTTGACATGTCGAAATACTGGCCATTGTTGTTCATCAAGATTAATTTTGATTTAGAATCTTGACCTCAGCAGACAATGTATTATTAGGTAAAGTGTGCTTACTTTGAAAAAGAATGATTGACTTGTCATTCCCCCTACCCTATTTGATACAGTCATTAGAAATCCCATACAAGTTCTTGTCATCACTATGTTTTTCCCTGGGACTCATACCCTGTGTAGCCCTAAATTGTCCTATTGTCCTCTCCTTAATAGCAGTCCTAGCTATTGACCAAATACAAATGTCTGCAGCAATGATCTTTTTCTTGCTTTCCTTCATTCCTCACTCTACTCCCTACCCCCCTCCATCCCCCACCCCCCCTCCATCACACTTCACACACAGAGTGTTCTAAGAGGTGATCACTTTGCAAATCTGACCGAGCTCTTCTTGAAAGTCTTCACTGAAGAGGTCAGAGTAATGTTATTGATATGTACAGACACCATAGCCAGGTATACCTCACACACTAGGTACATGTAACCTTAATGTACGAGTTGTTTAAATCTAACCTTGCCTTGAATTCTGCTGCAATTTTCATTACTTTAAACGGACATCAGCACAAAGTAAAGATTTTTCACCAGAGCATTGTATATATTTTGAATGTATGAGTAACTCACAGACTGCACCTGGGATTTCATCATGTTTATACACATTACTGGTTCATTGATTGTTTGTGGTTGCTATTCTATTGATCAGTGTTGTCTATTAATTGTTTGGTGTATGTGTGGCAGGATTAATTTGTGTTCCCTAATTGTGTTGTGTTTCTATGTATTGCTATTGTTCAGTTTGCTAATTGTTAGCTGACCAATGGCTGGACTGGCTGTGAGTGCATGTGTGAGCAGCTGTATGCAGTTGATGTGTGAGTGTAGAGGAGAGACAGACTGCCATCTCTAGATCTCTGCTAGTAGGTTACCCCTGTTGATAGTACACGAACCAGTCCTACCACTGTAGTGTACACTAAATAAGTGTAACCTCCACATGGTTTCACATAGAACAATGCAGAATCTGTATAAATTCTGTACTTCATTTTCAGGGGTCAACTTTTGTGTCACCTGAATGTAACCAGCATATTTTAATTGAGTTAGTGGGATGTGGTCACAAACTTTTCTTACGGGAGGACATGTCTTACGGATGACATTCTTATTGGAGGACATGCTTTACAGAAGAACCTTTCTCAATGGAGGAAATTTCTTGTTGGAGAACATCTTGTTGAAGGATATTGTCTTACTCGAGGACGTTTTATGAGAGGACATGTCTTACAGGAGGACATGCATTACTGGTGGGACTGCTCTTGTTTCATGTTAGCGTTGATTTAATGATATTGTTAAATGGTTGTTATAAGTACAATGACAATGGTGATAAAATGTGTCTACTATTATGCATGTGTTACTGGTGTATATATTACAGGTGGTGTGTTCTCATGCGGTGGGCGTGCCCCCCACTGGGGGTCTGAATGCAGAGATGAAAGGATTTCTTCCCATACACTGCATTCACCAACTCATCAAGATGAGAAACTTCCGTAAATATAACATATCAATTAAGGTGCGTACTACAGCGGGGTTTGTACAGGAATGTAGATATAGTTGGACTATTAAAGTTACCGTAGTAGTGGTTATATAGTAATAGTATGGTATGCCCTTTGTGAGCACATTCATGCACACACACACACACACACACACACACACACGCGCACACACACACACACACACACACACACATTTAGTTTTGAAATATTTGTATTAGTTATTAGTAATTAGTTATGTCATGGAGTGGGACAGTCTGTCAGTGTTGAGGATAACGAGAACACTATGACAAAGTTACAAGTTGTCTGCACTCAATGCCTTGGGCACTTTTTTTGCAAGCACTCATTTCTCCAACTTCTCCCCCCCCCCCCCCCCCCCCCCCTCCCCTCCCCTGCCCAAACAAGAATGTGCTATCTTAATTTCCCTCAGAGCTCTGACTGTAGCGTGTATATTCTCCCGTGGGTGTGTGTGTGTGTGTGTGTGTGCATGTACGCATTTGGAAACTCTCCATCTGTGCAGTAAGGGGTGGTATGATGGTCCCAGCTGTTGGTGCAGGGTAGTGTGGTGTGTGTGTCCAGATCTGTGGCAAGTGACAGGTCACATGATGGTTTCTAATCTGCCCCCTTCTGGTGACCCCGAGAGTGCCCAGCCTCTGTGGCCATGTTCCTAGTGCAGTCATAGATGTGCACAACCTTTGGCAGGATTGGATCTACAGGCAGTTGCTGGTGGTGGCCGAGCCCCTGCACTCTTCCCTGCCTCTGCTGCTGCAGGAGTTTGTCAACTCTGTCCTCATCTCTGCCATCACAACTCCTCCAAGGACCTCTGCCTACTCATCAGGGGGGAGGGGCAGCACCAAGAATCACACCCCCTTCACGGCAGAAGAGGTTTGCTTCTTAAGATACAGTGGCATATCTTTCAGTTTAGATGTTCATGCATCCTGTTGGGATGGAAGAGTTATATAATGGAATAATGCTTTTTTTTCATTATTTTTGATGTTTGGAAGAGTTCATTAGCAGAAAATAATTATACCAGGCTTGGGTTATGTAATTACCACTAATCACCACCTGCAGTGCTAGTGATGTGATAATTGTTGTGATTGGAAGTGTCTGTTGTGTCTGGTGCAGTTGAGTGAATATTTGGTCTTATCTTTGGAAGACAAATATCTGAAGATTACGCATATATGATTTCATATTTTTATGTGAATTCACCTGGCTCAGATTTATTTAATAGTACAATCACTATGATTAGGTCAGGTCAATTCAGTTAATCCTGGATGAGAGCAAATGATAAATATATGCTGAGAGAGCAGCGGAATTTTCACTGACAGGTCCTTGTGTCCACCATTCGATATCCCTCATTTTTCATAGATGAGCCTATGGGCCCTAATAGTTGTAGTATGAACACACAGGCATAAGATTAGATATTTTAAACCTGAGTCAATAAGAACAAACAACAATAACAACAGCAATGTTAATGTTTTTCAAAAATACAATGACACTAAACAAAAGTTGTCTTTGCAACCCTGCTACTTTATGCACCTTCAGGCTACAAATTCATAAGATGTGATTCTAAATCTGCTGTCTCGATTTTATCTTCATGTTCATGGAGAATTAAGTTAGTGAGTTTTGTTTTTTGTGTGTATATAGTTGTATCTGTTGTCACATTGCTCAGGTATTGTCAGTGTTCAGGCGAGATCCAGACACGTACAAGTCCACATATCCACTGCCGGCCCAACTGCTGATGCTCTACTATGTTCTCCTCTATCAGGACTGCTTCCTCACCAACCTCAGGCCACTCCGTGAGTCCACCTAGTCACACTGGGTAAACAGTGGTCACAGAGATTAGCTCAGTTTTTTTTTTTTGTTGCTAATTATCTTTGGACAGCTGTCGCATTAAAATTTGATGTAACATATTTCACATTAATTTTGATAGTTGCAGTGATATGTGCCACCTTTCTCTGACTGTCTGTGTACACCTCCAGAGATTCTCAACCATATCCCCCTCCTGCCCCTCCCCCCACTTCCCAAGGGGGAAATATCCTGTCAAGCCTGGGTTATTTCCTTTTTTAAATCCGGAGATTGTCAACTGTTCCTCCATCATTCACTCCCTCAACATGTAATACTTAAGAAATTTCCCCCTTACTCCCATACAAAAGTGCATAGCCATCACAAGGACTCCTAAAAGATGAAGATAGGAAACACATTTATTATCTATAGGATTTGCATAAAATATAGTAATATACTGTGATAAGAAAAATAAATTATATTGTGCATTCATATCACTTCAAATTTTTAATTAAAAAAAAAAAAGATCATAGAGTCAACCAGTTTTATTAATTCCAAGAGTGGTTATTATTTACCCCATGCTATGTCATACTTTATCCCCAGGGGATAAATTTACCCCTGGTAGAGAATCCCTGGTCTGCACCATCGAACCCAATCAATATCAGATTTATCTTGACACATGATGGGGTTATGTATTCATGTGAATACAAACCTTGAGGGTTTTTTAATTAGCAATGACATGCACATATTCTCATATAATGTGCCACTTGTGGGATCGCCATGAGATCTGAACACTTGTCATAGTTTGCTTCATTCATATGTCACATTCTTTGCATTGGACATCATAAAATAGTCTATTATAAACATGCAGCCAAACAAGTTATAATGGTTTTCTATGTGGTTCTAAATCAACAAAACTCAGTAAGTGTATCATAAATTGTCATAATTGTTGAATGTGTTTGCTGATGTTGCAGTGGTGATCCAAAGAGATCCAGCTCCTCATGGCTATAGTCCCAACGTGCTCACACAGATACCAGTGAAATACCTGTTGGATCATGCCCGTCTTTATCAGGGACGCTATTCCACCCTTTACCCAACTCTCCTCAAGCTAACAGCCACGCAGTTCCCTCAACTCTGTCTTGTTTGTGACTGGTTGACAGAGCAGCAGGAAGTGTCTGGTAAGGGTCCACTACTGGTTGGCTTAAGGTACTACTCCCTTGCACACAATGTGAGGAGGAGCATGCATCTTGATGAGAAATACTGCAAGTGGAGTGGTGGGTGAAATTTTAGCAATAGAATGTTTTGCAAAAAAAATTCTTTAGCATCAACACCGATTTATTAAAGCATTTCAATATCAGAAGCAAGTAATTCAGCACTTGTGCATACATCCAGTGTTATGCGACAATCACAAGATAGAGCTATTCCTCCAGTGGTACGGTGTGTTGGCTGGGAGGGCATGTGGCCATGGCTACCATCTGGAGAAGCCTGTGATTGTCCTTGGTTATAGTTGACTTTAACCCAGAGCTGTGTTGATCCCTGTGTGTTCCCCTTTAGAGCTATTGCTAACCTTATTAAGCATACCTTACCCCGGGATGATGTGGATGCAGTCATTGTGCTTGTGTCTCTGTTGTTGACGCCTACCATCCAATATGCTACCAAAGACTGAATAGAGTTAAAGAAAAGCAATTTCCATAAGAAATATCGATAATTCACAACAGAGGCTCCCGTAAGTCAGTACATGGCTTCTCAGTAGTGAGACCTAGTCAGGTTGGCTACCATAATCTAATCTCCATTACAGTAAACACGATTAACACTTTATATCTCTGACCCGCACCTATTTGACCAGAACACACCATGGCAGTCTATTGTGATCATATATGATCATTAGTTTATTGTTCTGATGTGCTCAGTGTCTGCCTGTGGCCCCTCCTCCTCTTGTCTGTCTCTCTACTACAATCTCATCTGAAGACGCTAAATTTACAATCAGCCAATCTTAACATGTAATGTTCGTATATGACAACCTGTTAATATATACTGTTGTTATCACTGTTCTGTCTGCCACACACACCTTAGGGATTACATCATTTGACCAAGGCAAAGGTATCAAGGTGTCCAAGAAGAATCTCACGCCAGAGATGGCTCTAAAAGGTTGGCTACCTCACTAGAGTAGCTGGTCTTGATGATATTTCCGTTGTTGCTATCTCTGTGTTGTGTTCATGTATCACTATGTGCAGAGTTGTGTGCAAATAGATATTAGTCTACAAATAGGGAAGTGTTGTCCACTTCTGTTGTGTCAAGTGAAGGGGATAAGAGTAACAGACTATTATAATTTTATTCAGTGTTTACTATTTAATGTTTTATTTTGACAATTTGTTAGAATAGAAGTGATATCAACTTATTCAAACTTTAATAAAAATGTCATAGTGAAATATATGTACACATTTTTTTAAAGATTAAATGAAGGATGTGCTTCTCGAGTTTATTTAGCTGAATAAATAAAGATTTTTAAAAAAAGTTGATTAATTTTTAAAATTTATTTGACCAAATTTTTCTACTACACTCATCCAGTTCGACATGAAAAGGACTAACAATACTTTTGCTGTTGAGGTCATAGTAAGTGTTGAATTACATCATGAGTTTAATGTGATGCAATGTAATGTAAAATATCTCAAGCAGCACCAGTAAAAGCTAATCAGTGTAACTATTTTCTTCAATGTGCAGTCTGTAATTGTGACACAAACAAGAAGCAACTGGACCTTTTGTTTGACCTACTTTGTTCCCACTATGTGAATATGTTCTATATCTGTTGTTGTTTTGTTGTTTGTTTTTTGTTGTTTGTGCTTATGCAGTCTTGCAGGAGGTGCATGTGCGCCCCTCCAAGGCAGTCCTCCTCCTCCATCACCTCTGCTCTTTGCCTCCCTCCTCTCTGGTCCCCTACTCCCACCCCCTCACCTCCACTCTCCTCTTCCTCCTGCACTCTCCCTCCGTCTCACAAGCTGCACAGATGCACTACGTCACTCTGTGGACCAAACTGAACACCATCATACCAAGGAGGTGAGCTCCTTGTTCAGTGGTGATCTTGCAGTTACCAGTCAGGTAGGTGGTGAGGACCCTTCACTATGAGAGGCCCGCCATTCTCCCACTGCATACCCGACATCTCAGCACCCGAGAAAGCCTCATTTCATGCTGTGTGGACACTACTCTTGATTCATACTTATAAGGGGGAAAGTTAGGAGTTGCAGAAATCATTCTTTCAAGAGACACGTCCCTGGGCACATAGTGTTCCAAATGACCCATGGACTTTACAAATCTAGCTATAGCTATCACGCCTCCCACAGGTACTAGTGCAGGCTAGGGTTGGACATGGAGCACTATGGCTTCAAATATAGACTTGGCCTGCCCTAGTACTCTAGGGGTGTGCAGATAATATGCTAGATTACTTTGAATATATTGAGACTACTCAGGCCAGAATACAAGATTTGTTCCTTATTGGGGGGGTGGAAGTGGGGAAAGTATAGGAGTATGTTCTAGCTACATTTTTCTTGATGAATTCCGGTGGATTTTGGGCAGCCACTGACTATAAATACTCTGTACTTACATGACATGTTACTTTTACCTTTGGTGAGGGGGTGGGGGAGGGGATTTCATCTGGGGGGAAATCCCAGGGTACTTCCCCCCCCCTTTCATGAACCACTGCTACTGGCAGAATTGATTTTGATAGGAAGCAATCTCCAAACTCTCATAACTAAGTGAAGAACTTGTAAAATCCAAGGGAAATTTCATTTGTCAAAGATAAAGAACTAATGGGCTCAATCACATCATTAATTAATACTGGAAAATTCTCACTTGGTGAATTGGATTAAATTGTGATGTGTGGAGGGACTTGTTTCCTTCAGGAGAACTGCTAAGGAGATGGTCTAACCAAGAGTGCATATGTGTACATGTAAATAAAGATTAAACTAATTGTTCTCTTTTAGGTTGTGGTTGGACACTGTGAATGCCTTGAGGCCACAACAGCATCTCTCTCAGCCGCCCTACACCAGCGAGCACATCACCAAATACCCTCTCACTCTGCTGAGCTGCGACTCCAGAGTCTTCAGGTGAGAAAAGACGGCTCGTCAGCTCTGTGTCACCTGACTTGATGTTTGAGTGCATGGACTCAGTCTCTGGTTGAACTATATGTAATATCATGGTTGAGTCGTTAGAGTGTTGCCATGGTGACAAGTCAACTTCTATCCACTAACGTATGGCCATTTTTGTTGTGTTGGTCATGCACGTTCTACAGATGTCCTGCCATCTTTGATCTGCTGTTGCGATGCCTGGCTGCTTACATGGCCACTGCCAAGACATTTCTGCACGAGCAAGCACATGTGCAGAACTGCACGGCCATGGCCAGCTCAGAGTCAGCTGGTGGTCACATGACCCAGCAGGAGAGAGATGAACTCTGCATTGCACTCATTGCCACACAAGAGAGCTCCATGATTCAGCTTCTGTTGGAGGTGTGCGTGCCAACTGACGAAGATAAGGAGGTGAGAAGGGAGGGAAGGAGGTGGGGAAGTGTAGGATTAGGGAACGAAGAGGAAGATGAATGTAGATGTTAGTATATTGGAGGGGTGAAATTTGAGAGAAAGTTTGAGTGGGGGGGGGGGGAGGGGAGTAGCAGGGAGAGAGGAATGGTGGGGCAATGGAACAGGCTCAAGCTGGCAGTGAAGGTATGGGAAGATGGAGGAGGAAGTGTTCTCATCCAACTTCTACATATCCCATGTGATCTTGGTAACATATCTAAGAACGTGAATTTGACAGTATGTTAGTATTTTTTTTAGGTGTGTTATATATACCTTGTGGCATTTTCCATTTTCTCCTATGATTATGTGTATCTGTGTTGTCCAGCTGGAGTCTGGGTTTGGGCGCCAGCTGTCAGCTCTATGTGAGGTGCAGTGTTTGGTCTGTTCCTTCCTGCACCACACCTTCATAGCTGAGCCCAGTCTGGTCAAGCTGGTCCATTTCCAGGTGAGACACCCTCTGGCTGAGATAGCTCTACTGGTACTTGGGTGGGGCCCGTGGTTTCACGAAGTGTAACATGGGGTAACAGTTTTGACTATTTCTTTTGCAGGGCTACCCCCCTCAGCTCATCCCCATGATGGTGTCTGGCATTCCCTCCATGCACATTTGCCTTGACTTCATCCCTGAGTTGTTGGCCCAACCACAGACTGAGAAGCAGGTGCAGTGTGTAGTGCTCCATCCACTAGAGCTGTGTACATGAACATGTAGTTGCTGTCAAGGTGCAGATGTAAGCCTAACAGGTGTGAACATACCTTGGGCGTGATTCTACTTGTGGTGTAGTTAATTTCTAATCAGCCCTAGCAGTTCCTTGTATATGTCACCACAGCCCCTTAGGTGTAAATAGGCTGTTCTAAAGCTATGGATCAGATAGATGACCCTTTACCAATTTATATAAGAAACCCTTAATCTGCATGAAGTCAGCAATGTTATGTATTCAATGTTAATTGGTAAAAGGGAAATCTCAATTAAAAGAAACATCTAAATTAAAAGAAACATCTAAATTAAAAGAAACATCTAAATTAAAAGAAACATCGTTGTAGCAGCAACAGCAATTATAAGATATTATCACTATGAATGTGTACGTCCTGATGTGTCTGGTCTGACCACAACAAGGGCAGCAACACTCTGCACCATCACACTCACAGGTCATCTTGAATATCACTTGAGAACTGCCTAATAAAGTGAAGTTGATCATATGTTCACAAGTTTGCATGTGAATAATGTTCCCTCTTACATGTTTGTGCAGGTGTTTGGCGTGCAGTTGGCAGCACAGGTGATCCACCAATATCCAGTGCCAGAGTCCATGGGCATTGCCAAGGACATCCTACAGCGTCTCACAGTGCTGGCTGGAGAACTACCACACCCTCTCATGGAGGACTACTTCACTGCCATCCTCCCCTCCCTCTCTCTGCTCTGTCAGACATTCCCTCCTCTCTGCTCTGAAGCCACCGAGTTCTTGGTGCATCTCACAAAGATGTGCCAGCCTCTTGGACCCTCATCCTGCTCTGTGCTGGGGAGTGCAGGAGGGGATGTCCATGACAGTGTGCCTTTAGTAGTGGCCATAGAAAACACCTTCAGTGAACTAGTAGCCTCCATAACTGCTTGAACACTGCACCTACACACAGAGCTTGTTTAGTGACTGCACAAATATGAATGCACATGAATCACACACCAAGTATGTATGCAAGCGCATATTGCAGTGATAAGATCATGTGGTCATTATTAATGTTATCCTTTGCATTGGGTAGAGTGAATGGTGACTGTGTCATGGTGAGGTGCGAGGCATGGTGTCAATAATTGGACAGATGTGAGCCTTCGTTTCAGTAGATTAAAGCTCTAATGGTCACACACTGGTGGTGGTGGTGGTGGAGCTGGTGGTGGCGGCGCAATAATATTATTATGATGGAACTAGATACCTAAATATGTATGCATGCAGAGGTGAAGGAAGACAGAGCCCACCACCTGTTCAAGTCTGAATACTCATTTCATTAACTACTAGCAGCGTAAAACCCTCCTGGGTGTTTTTTCGGCCTCCTGTTGTTACAAACTTGTACAGATTACTTAATTTTTTTTTATAGTGAGTTGGAGATTTGTGGGGCATTTCTAAAGTAAGTCTTATGAATGTGTCTCTAGTATTTAGTGCCCTTTTGAACTCAGGAGGGTAATAATTCTTTGCTATTATACAGAGGGAGGGGGGATGTGGAGCATAAGTAGCTTCTATAATGTTATATATATATATATATATATATATATATATATACTAGCAGCATATACCCGGCCAATATAGGCTAAAATCCTACCATTTTTGGCTTTTTCTCATTACCATGGTAAGCATTTTATGAAATTTTTAGCCCATGTCAAAACCTATCATCATGCTGAGTTTCAGAGAAATCCACCTACCGGTTTGGCCGGAATGATGGTACAAACAGACAGACAGACAGACAGACAGACAGACAGACAAATTCTTTTTTTCCCCAGACATGCCACCTGGCATAAAACCATCTCAGAGTGGGTCTCCTCCATCCCTAAAAGTTTGGTCAAAATCTAACAGAGGGATTTTGAGAAACGGACGAACATAGTTACATAGTCAGTTACATAGTTACATAGATCTTCTAATATATATATATATATATGTATTAGGCCACTCAATTTTTGGCTTGGTTGGTCCTTTAATTAGCTTTGGCAGCCAAATGAACTTCCTATGGGTGTGGCTGTTACCAAACCACACCTGCTACCACACCAACAGTAGTTAATAATGCTTACCTGATTACTTTGATTCCTTATTTATAATTTTAGTCTTAATGGTCCATGAATGTATTTTAGGCAGGTATTATGACATCCTATGGGTGTGGTAATGATTAACCACACCTATTGGCTTACACATGTGATTAAAAATGCTCACCCAGTTGCTTGGAAACCTTATTCCAAATTTCAGTCTGGTTGGTTGTTTGATTAGCTTTTAATAGCCTAAACAACTTTCAGTGGGTGTGGCTAATCAAAAACCACACCCACATGTGATTAATAATGCTTTCTTGGGTACTTGGAGATGACCTGCTTGATTTTTTTTTATTTTTTACCTAATTGGTCTCTGATGAACTTTTTCAGCCAAAATAACCTGTGAGGGCGGCTATGGGAAAACCACACCCATTATCATGCCCACATGTTTAAATACGCTAATCTGGGTTCTTGGAGAGCACATGCCCAATTTCGGCCTTTTGGTGCAAGTGTTTGGCCATGATTCCTATACACATATATAAATACGTATGAACCCAAATATATATATATATTAAAATGGGTTGGTGGATCTAACTCCTTACTTTCAAGAATTAATCAGATTTATTTATTTATTTTTTTTTTTTTTTGTGGTACTTTTTCACTTTACACACATATGGGAAGAGGTGTAGTCAGGAGGGATCCTTCCAATGTTACTCCCAAAGTCAATTTGTGTATAGATACCATATTTTGAGTCTGTTGCTCCAAGGGTTTATTTGGAATTATACATTGCCATTGAAACTATCATTAAACCTTTACCTATAATCAAGACCAGTCAAAAAATAGATTTGTTGACACCTAGTCTAGTGGTGAGCGCCTAACATCCCTGGAATTCTTTACAATAGATAGATTAATGCTTGAATTGTGGGAAATTGAAGGAAAGGTCGAACTAGACTGTTGGTAATCTAATGTGCAAGTTGTGCTCTCATCCAATTGTTGGCAATCTACCACTGACCATTACACCATGATTCCAAAACATTCTGGCCTCTCTAAAAAAATCAACTGGTAAACCGTACTCTCAAAGGGGAGGTTTGGCACTGTATTAGTGCTGAAATACAGTTTTGTGGGCATTTTAGAGCCTATGACCTAAAATGGGAATGAATGTTTTCAGGAGATTTCAGGTGAGATCAGGTTTCAGGTGATTTCGGAAAGAACTTTTAGGTAAAATAATCCTATGAAGTTTAAGTTGTTTTTTTTTTTTCCTATAGCTTTTCAGTTCAATATATCCTGTGGGGATTCAAATAAAATTTACTATAGAGTTTTAGGCCAAATTTATCTTATATTCTTGTTGGCAGCCTTTTTTGGCCTGACAGAAACACAGAAAGGGGTATGGCCATATACATGTATTTAAAACATTCCCCAAATGACCCTAAATAAAAAGATATAAGATTCATAGGTCTAACTCCCTAGGTCCAAGTGTTATTTCGAAGTACCATTTTTGGCCTTTTTGGCCTTGCACAATGAGAAAAAGAGGTGTGGCCTGGTGAGACTTACCCCATGTTAGTTGCAGAGTCAAGTTGTTTATGTATACCAAGTTATGTCTGCAGCTCCAAGTTAGTCTGGAAAAAATACCATTTTTTTTCCTTATTTGGTCACCATGATAACCATTTTTCAGATTTTTTAGCCTATGGTTTAAGTTGGGCCGAAACATATGATCATGCCAAGTTTCAGAGAATCCATCTATAGGTTTAGCCAGAATGATGGTACACACATACAGACAGACAGGCAGGCAGGGTAGCAAATACACGGATGGACAGAGAGATGAATGGATGGAGAGACAAATGGGGAAAGACAGATACAGAGGGACAGACAAAGAGAGAGTGACAGTCAGACAAACAGACGACAGACCTATAGACCTACAGACTGATCTGAGGAGAGACCTGACTGCCAGACCTACTAACCAACTGACCAACTGACAGACAGACAGATGAAGCAACCAACCAACAGATGTATAGACTATTCATACTTTTATAGCATACTAGCAGAGGTACCTGCACCCTCTGCAGGTGTCCTACTCTAGCAGCCTCAGACAGGTTAAATGACATTCCTCAAGTTGTCCTACAGTTATGTATATATGAAATAGCTATAAATTTGAAAGAAAAGAAGGTAAGAGCCAGAATCCAGACTAAATTGTGTATCAATAGAAGCAGGAACATTTGCCTCTTTTTTTTTGTGAACTGATCTACAGAGCTAAGGCCCATTATTTCTGTTGTCTCTTTGTCTAAAAGGAATAATTGTGGTGCTGTACCACTGCGCATCACCACCAATCCATTTAAGAAAACCTGGAAACAAAATCAAAATTATTAACTTTTTCATAAATCATTTTAAAATATATTCCAAGCACCTTTTCTATTTCAAACTCTGAGAGTGGAATGCTCTTTATGAATGAATGTTTCTTCCTATAAATGTTCAATGTTTAATATGTCTTGCCTGTATTAAACAGGAAGTAGAGATGTACAAAGCTGCCACCAAGCATGTCAGGCAGACTTTTACACTACCCTTCACACACCCCCCCCCCCCCCCCCCCCCCCTTCCCCCTTCCTCCTCTGTTTCAACCTTTGAAATGTAGCTGCTGCACAATACAACTGCACACTACAACTGCACACTACAACTGCACACTACAACTGCACACTACAACTGCACACTACAACTGCACACTACAACTGCACACTACAACTGCACACTACAACTGCACACTACAACTGCACACTACAACTGCACACTACAACTGCACACTACAACTGCACACTACAACTGCACACTACAACTGCACACTACAACTGCACACTACAACTGCACACTACAACTGCACACTACAACTGCACACTACAACTGCACACTACAACTGCACACTACAACTGCACACTACAACTGCACACTACAACTGCACACTACAACTGCACACTACAACTGCACACTACAACTGCACACTACAACTGCACACTACAACTGCACACTAC
Organism: Lycopodina hypogea; assembly: GCA_963969325.1. Taxonomy (NCBI): domain Eukaryota; kingdom Metazoa; phylum Porifera; class Demospongiae; order Poecilosclerida; family Cladorhizidae; genus Lycopodina; species Lycopodina hypogea. Next base: position 13,407,564 of record OZ017780.1, on the reverse strand, counting down.
AACTGCACACTACAACTGCACACTACAACTGCACACTACAACTGCACACTACAACTGCACACTACAACTGCACACTACAACTGCACACTACAACTGCACACTACAACTGCACACTACAACTGCACACTACAACTGCACACTACAACTGCACACTACAACTGCACACTACAACTGCACACTACAACTGCACACTACAACTGCACACTACAACTGCACACTACAACTGCACACTACAACTGCACACTACAACTGCACACTACAACTGCACACTACAACTGCACACTACAACTGCACACTACAACTGCACACTACAACTGCACACTACAACTGCACACTACAACTGCACACTACAACTGCACACTACAACTGCACACTACAACTGCACACTACAACTGCACACTACAACTGCACACTACAACTGCACACTACAACTGCACACTACAACTGCACACTACAACTGCACACTACAACTGCACACTACAACTGCACACTACAACTGCACGGCTATAGTTCTTAGTTTATCCTCTGAAGTTCAGGAATAAATGTTATAAAATTTAAAGGCCCATTCATATTATGAGGAAAGGCAATCCATTTTGTTTTACACATTTCACACAGGAATTTGTTACATCAGTTTTCTTCCTCAGGAATGTTTTCAGGTACTTTGAATCACAGAACTCACAATAGTGGAAAATAGTTTTAATCATTCAAAAAAAAAAAAGGTGTGATATTGCTACTAACTCATCAGAACATATCTGTATTTACCTACACCCACAATCATTATGTCATCCCCTTTATCTATCTATACATATATATCCTACCTAGTGTCATGTGCTCAGAATATATGTAAATGGATGCAATGTGCTATTAAAGAAGTTGATTAAGAGTTATATCTTTGAATCCTACTTGGGAGTTCATTAAAACAAACAAAAACACCACAAAATGGCCATGAGGATGACCCCTGCTTGAAATTATGGGCGACATTGAATCTTTTTAGCCAGAGCACTGAACCATCATAGCTTATCTTGAGAGGGTGGACTTATACTTAGAAGCCAAACAAAGTGCCAGTTACTAAGAGAGTGGTAGTCATGTTGAACTCTATTGGAGCTAAGATCTATGCCTACTGAGAAGTCTAAGCACACCTCATCTACATGCTGATTAGTCCCTCACTGATTTGAAGGAAGTGTTGAGAAGTCATTTTGAGCCTACAAAGATTGTAACAGTGGAAATTTTTTACACTTTTATCGCAGAAATCAAGAAGAGGATGGGAGCATTGCTGGTTATGTGGCTGAACTTACAAAGCTCGCCACTCATTGAGAATTTGGTGACTATTTCCCACAAGCTCTATGTGATGGCTTGGTCTGTGGCATGAAAAGTAAGAGTACACAAAGGAAGTTACTTACCTTGAGGGACCTTACATTTGCCAGAGCTTTGGAGACAGCAGAAGTATGGAAACAGCTGAGAGGAACATATAGCAGCTACAACAAGGTAGTTATGTTGCAGTACATAGTGTAACACAGCCATGTAATCATTGTGAGAGGAGTAATTACAACCCTAATAATTGTCATTTCAAGGATGCCATTTTTCATGCATTAAAACAGAAAGGGCACCTTGCTAATATTTGCCAATCAAAGGGATGATTTTAGGACAGACAAAGGCCTGAGGGAGAGACAACCAAGAAACAGCACAGAAGGAAGTATGCTAAAGCAAAGTTGGAACAAGCTGAGAATGAAGAGAGTTCTGGAACCAGTGATCCAGAATTGTCCATGCACATAATGGAGCACCTTCTGCACACTCAGTACTTCATCGACCAAGATAAACACCATTTGCCATACGAGATAGCATTGGAAAGGAGCTAGACTGATTGGAGCACGATGGCATTATCGAGATACTGGAGATAAGTGAGTGGGCTGTACTCATCATCCCAATTGCAAAAAAGGATGGAAAAATAAGGTAGTGTGGGGACTACAAAGTTTCTATAAACCCACATCTCAAAGTGGAACAATATCCCCTGCCTAAACCAGATGATCTGTTGGCATCACTGGCTGGTGGCAAGAAGTTTATGACATTGGACTTAACACGTGCCTATCAACAAGTGTTACTTCAAGATGATGCTCAACAGTAATTAACTATGAACACTCATAAAGGATTATACAAGTATTTGAGATTACCATTTGGAGTTGCATCAGCTCCAGCTATTTTTCAGAGAGCCATGGACACTATACTACAAGATATCTCTTATGTAGTATACTACCTGGATGATATTTTGATTACTTGTGCAAATGATCAGGAGCACTTGAGGAATATGGAGGAGCTTATCAAGAGGTTACAATATCATGGCATTCATCTCAAGTTGAGTAAATGTTCATTTCTTCAAGAGTCAGTTGAATATTTGTGTCATTGCATTGATGCAGAGGGCCTACATGCCACTTCAAGGAAGGTTGAAGCTATACAATTAGTACCTACTCCTAAAGGCCAGACACAACTGATATCTTTCCTAGGCCTAGTGCATTATTATGGAAAATTTTTGCCTGAATTTTTTTCTCTGCTATATACTCTCAATACTCTACTATAGACTGGCTAGAAATGGAAATGGACAACTGACTGTAAAAAGGCCTTCCAAAGTGCCAAGGACTTGCTAATGTCTGAACTTGTATTAGCTCACTATGATCCAAAATTGCCTCTCCAATTGGTGGGAGATGCTTCAGCTTATGGTACGGGAGCCATGAATTCTCACACCTTCCAGATGGCTCAGAGCAGCCAATTGCTTACGCATCTAGGGTGTTCACTAAAAGTGAAAAAAATTATGCTCAACTCAAAAAGGAGGCTTGTACCCTGGTGTTTGGAATTTGCAAGTTTCATCAGTATTTGTATGGTCGAAAGTTTACCTTGTACACTGACCACAAACCATTAACCACCATATTGGGACTGAAGAATGGAATACCACCACTAGCAGCAGCTCAGTTGCAATGTTGGGCACTCATACTATCGGCATATGATTACAAGATTGTATTCAAACCAACTCAGGCACATGCTAATGCTGATTGGCTATCGTGACTTCCAGTTGCTACTACTGCTACCACAGTTGAGAAAAAAAGTGTGTCTGTTTTAAAAATGTCTCAGGTTTATTCATTGCCAGTCACATCCTCCCAACTTGGAAGAGCCACAATACAAGATCCAGCATTGGGATGTGTACTATTGTATACAAATAATGGTTGGCCTGAGGAGGTATCTTCAGAGTTAAAATCATACTGGACACGACTAACGGAGATCATGATTTAAGGAAAATGCCTAATGTGGGATATTTGTGTGATAATTCCTGGAAAGTTGCATTGCAGAACAACATTTTAAACGAGCTACACCAAAGTTATTCTGGTATAGCCCCCAAAAAAAGTCCCTTGCAAGAAGCTATACATTGTGGCCTAATCCTGATGCACAGATCAAGAATCTGACAAAATTTTGCACAGCTAATCAATCAGCCAGGAATGCACCAATGGTTGCACTGTTACATCCTTGAACGTGGCCATAACAGACCATGGCAATGTATTAATATAGATTTTGCAGGACCATTTTCAAGGTAGGATGTTTTTGAATATTGTAAATGCGCATTGTCGTTGGCCTGAAGTAATTGAAATGAATAGTACAACTGCAACATCTACCATTCAGTAGTTAAGATGCCTATTTTCCTCATATGGGTTGCCATTACAAGTTGGGTTGGAAAATAGTCCACAATTCATATCAACAGAGTTCAGGACATTCATGCAAGAAAATGATGTGAAAGACATCCAATGTGCACCATACCATCCCTCATCCAATGGAGCGGTGGAGAGGCTTGTTCAATCATTTAAATGAGCAATATAAGCATGTGAGAAATTTGGCTGATCATTTCAGCAGAGACTGATAAGTTTTCTTCCTGCATATCGGAGTGCACCACATAGTACAACCAACATAGCACCTTGTACATTGTTTCTTAAGAGACAAGTTTGTACGCTGTTTGATCTCTTTGTCCTGATGTCGAGAGGTGTATTGCTTCAAAATAGGCAGATCAGAAACTCCATTATGATAAACACGCTAAAGTCCGAGAGCTGTATTAGGGACAGAGAGTATTGGTCAGGAATATTCATCCTGGACAAGTGTGGATTCTGGGTACTGTCATAGAAAGAAATGGACCACTTTTATACCTTGTTCAAGTATCAAATAATCGTGTTTGGATGAGACACATTGACCACATCCGAACAATGAATGATAGTCCACAACAGGTACAGGAAGAGCCTCAAGCACAACTGGATTCTGGAGATCACAACTAAATTGATGGTTTGGATAATGATGGAATTCCTTAGATGCCACAGCCTCTGATGCTGAGGAAACTAGATATTTATGCATGATCTCTGGCACTCAACCAACATCCATGGCGAAACCTACTCTCATGATTAATCCTAACACTTCTTGGAAATATCCACTGAGAGACAGGGAGAACATTGGAGGTTTAAGTGAAGGATATCATTCATACTAGTGAGGGAGGAGTGTGATATTGTTACTAACTCATTGTTATATATCTATAGCTAACCCACAATCATTATGTCAACCCCTTTACCTATATATATATATATATATATATATATATATATATATATATATATATATATATATACATCCTACTTTGTATCACATCTTCAGAATATAAGCATATGGATGCAATGTGTTACTAAAGAATTTGATCAAAAGTTATCTCTTTGAATCCTACTTGGGTATTTATTAAAGCAGACAAAAACACTACAAAATTATGTAATTGTCCTATTATATGTCTACCTTGTGAAAAATAATCGAAGAAAGAGTAAAAAAAGTTGAAAGGTGAGACATATTTTCCCTCGAATTAGATATCTAGCTATGTGGTAAACAACAATATAAATTTAACTAATATCTTCATTGAAATGAGGCTCTCTGACCCAAAATACCAATTTAGCTACCTAATGCTGAGTGTTAAAAGATTTGTGTATCTATTACCTAAGGTATGATTAATTATGTGCTTAGTTATGTCTCCTGCTATAGATATGGCTATTTATATATATATATAAAAAAAAGTAGGCCAATACCTCAAAGATCATGGCATAGCAATTTTGTTAGAGCTGAGATTAAACTAGCTGTGACTACAGCAGCCTAAAAGCTGGCTCTCATCCTGTGTTATCTTGCTACAGGGAGCTCTCAAGTAATAAATATACATAACCTAAAGCAAACTCAGTGAAATATTATCTTCATATATTTCAGGCATGCTTGTCGGTTATCTCCAGGATAGGTAAGCTTTATCCTGAAGGAGATTTCATTTGAACTACACTTCAGAGAGCATATTTCAAGACACTATCATGTGGTGCTGATTTGTAAGAAATCAGCATAGCATTTCATCAGCTGTAGAGCATTCAAAACTGATTTGATACATATAATTATATATGTATACTGGTGTAAGTAAAAATATTAATATTTGCATGTATTCCCTGCTATAAATATTAAAATAGGAGTTATGGATGTTTAGCATTCAGTTGTTCCAGTTCCTGTCCATGTATATTCATCATAATTGAACTAAAGGAGAGACAGAAGCTTAAGATGAAAAATAGTTAGAAAGAAAATGTGCTTTTGTATTCCAAGGAAGCAATAATGTTAAAAAATTGTTTATGGAGTACGAAGTCTGCCACCAATTGTCCACCTAGACTTTCATTGATGAAGAAATTGAACAGAGAGCATCCTATCTAGTGGTGTGGAGTCTGTGGCACATACTGGAAGGAACATTGTAGTTATGCTCATGATTAAATTAATAAAAAAAAGAAAAAGATTTATGTATTCAAGGTCTTCTGCTTCTGTGGGTGACACTTTCAAAGAATACTTCAACAGCTGCACTGGTGACTGTATCATGGCAGTACAGCCATGTCAGACAGACATGAATATTATACACATTACTACATATGCACATGCATAAATGCAGTAGCTACTAATATTCAATATAACAGTTAAAGTATGAAAGAAAAAAAAAAGGAAGAGAATTTATCATTAAAGTTCATCAATTAATATACGCTGTAGTTGGATGCAGGAGAATGGACTAACAAATTTATCCCTGGTTTCTCAACTTTTTTTGAGTAATTATCACAAGTGATGCCATCTATGACACAAAAGAAAATAATTTAGCAATGGGCATGGACTGCAGGGAGTCTTAAAACTTAGAACACTGAATCACAAGCGGTACTATTCATATTTTACCTATTCCGTAACCTCAGGCATTTTTTTGGCCTTAATATATTTATATTCCTTAGCTGATGGTTGGTAGAGGCAGAAAGAGGTTGAAATTTCTTCCATGATATACTTTTTTCCTCCATGGACATCACTTTAGAACCAAAATAAGCACTTGTACGTGCCTTCAGTGAGGGTTTTGATCCGAAGATGATCCCAACCTACGCAGGACCCCTTTCAGAACGTAAGTGTAAGCACCATAGTCCCTAACCTATTCACAATAACATCACCATTGGTTGGAGCTATGCAACACAGCAACATACGCAATGGATTGCCTTGCGTCATTTTGTGAATAATGGCCGAAGAACTGGATTTTCTATCACTTGATATTATTGATACACTTCTTGACTCTGTAGATATGAAATAGAGCCTATTGGTCCAAGTAGTGGGTGGGCATGCATACAGATACAGTACAAAACTTAGAAGAATCATGGTTAATGAATTTGGGGCTTGGACCACCAAGCCATAGTTTTTCAGGCTCATTGCAAAAAAATTGATTCATCTTTTCTTCACCAGGGTAACCCCAGTTTTAAAAATGTTTCTGACAAATAATCTAGTGCTGAGTCCTCTAAATATTCAAACCAAGTTTGGTACAGTTTCGACCAACAAATGGACTCACCAATAATATATATACTAGCCCAAAAACCCAACCTAAGTTGGGCTGTATTCTCCAAAACATCTCCTTCGATGACAAAACAAAAGCAACATGTGATTAGGCAAAGTGCACTTTTAGAAGTAACATATTTTTGGTGCATTTTTTAGATTTACCCTCAAAAGAATGATGTGTACCTTATACTTTTTGCAGAATCAAGCTGTTTGCATACCAATTTTTAAGCCTGTAGCTCCATTTTTTTTTTGGTGGCCAATTTACCATTTTTTTAAACATTTCTAATGCAAAAGGGTGTGGCCATATAGATATGATTTGGCATTCCCTGGTGACACTGATTCTAAATACATATATGGGTTTTTTGGTCCACCTTCAACCGTTTCAGTGTGAATCAAGGATACACAGAAGGACAGACAAACAGACCAAGAGATAAACAGAGAGACTATTCATACTTCCAAAATATACTAGAGAAAAACCTGCCCCACTGGTTTTACTCACGAGCTCCACAGAAGCTCACAGGTATAAAAGTCACTTTGTTATCATTGTTCTTGTGATACTCCCTCAGATACACAAAATATAGGGAGTTCGCCAAATATGGGTAATTTGACACATATGAGGATTATATTTTGTAAGAATTTTAAAAAAATGCACAGGCCCAAATGTCCAGGAGTTTTAACCCATTAATAACTCCCAATATTTTTCATGGGCTATGTGCATGCAAAAATTAGCAGGAGTTTCAATCCTAATAATGAACCCTAATGTATATTTCATGGGCATAACTACTCCTTCAGAAGAAGAAGCAGAGAAACGCATTCCTTGAAAACTGGAAAGCCCCAGTGGTGAGTTGTTTAGGTATACCCAGCACACACAGTGAGCTGTGTATGCTTGATACATTTCAAGCTTGTTCACAAAAATGTCTTCTTTGAAGAAATATGTTGCTGGCTTCTAAAAAAAAGAGAAAGCATTATTAAATCAAGGGTTTTATTAGAAGTACCATTTGTTCATACTTTAGCATTAAATGCAAAGAGGAAGGGGGTGTGGCCAGTGGGATCCACCCCATGTTATTCGAAGAGTCAAGTTATGCCTGCCAAGTTTTAGGTGTGTAGCTCAGTAAAATTTTTCTGGCAAAAGCACCATTTTTGGCTTTTGAATACAGCAAGGGGTATG
>OZ017780.1:13332307-13399317 GCA_963969325.1 Lycopodina hypogea | reverse complement strand
ATATATATATATATATATATATATATATATATATATATATATATATATATATATATATATATATATATATATAATGACCTTCCACTACCACAGCTACAATGGTTGAAAGATACATTAAGAGTTATTAGAAGTTGTTGACATGAAGCAAACTCTAAAGCAGGTATTGTGATACATGATTAATAAGTGAGGTGCACAAATCATGTGACATAATTGAAGGATTGCACAGGGGAATAATAAAGAATAGTGAATATGAATCGGTTGAATATACTATATATGCTCACAACATCATCAATTTAGCTAATGATTAATTCAGTTAATGGATCACAGATATCATACTTCTCCACTGAGTTTAAGATTTTTTAACGGATGCAGTCCACACATGAGTTTTATCCAAAACGGTCAGGGGCATAGGCCTATTGCTTGGTCAAGCAGCTCAGAAATTTGCCTATCCAACATTTTAGTAAACTACACCCGTTTACCTTGCTATGCCCATTTTTAAAATAGAAATGATGGCTACTAGCGATATCATTGAAAAACAAGTTAGTGAAACTGCCATGCACACTGCCCATTTACCACTGAGTTTTAGCTTTCCTGGTCATTCATTTTGTACAAATGCATATAAATGTTGTTTTAGGAAGACCTGGTCTGAAGTATTAAACTCATTCACTGTATATTGGTTGCTCCTGTTACCAATGCAGACTGAAAGAACATTTTTGCCAATTATGCATGCTGAGACCAAATTGTGAACAATCGTAACTCAGCAGCGATATAATTCTCTTATGCCATTACACATCAACAAGGAATATACTAATAATTCAAATCTGAATGATGTTGGAAGTGAATTTTGTAAAACCAAGGACTGCAGGAAATCAAAATCCCCATATTATTATAAAAGTTAATTTATTCTTATTCGCATTATGATGCCATACCCAAGTCACTCATGTAGAAGAGGAAATGGGTATGATTATGAATGTTGGTGTGAACAACCATGCTATATGCTGGCCTTCCCAATGTAAAGTGTACTGCTTCACCTATGAGTGGGTGTATGTTTCAATCTGAACTTGAAGGAGATACATCCAATGGTGGGTATTGACACCTCAAAAGCATGGCTGATTGTGTTGAAATGGATGGAATTCCTATTGTAGAATCAGAACTTGCAACAACTTCATATGTTTCTGATGAGTATATTATTTTTGGAACTATAACTAAGTCATGTTCTGAGTTAATATTAGTTTCATCCAATGTTCGAGAACAGACATGGCCAATGTATCATCAAACTACTCTTCCATCAGGAAATGTGTTGTGGTAAGACAGAGGGCCATTAGCAGAAATTGTGCCAATAACCACTCCTTTCCCAGGGGCAAATCCTGTACAAAAAATGGATTATCTGCAAATAAACTCACAGAGCTTAAAGCGAGCATCGTGGTTGGATTTCTGCTTCTTTTGCTTCCGCTGAATTTTGAATCTATCATAGATTTCTGTTGCACATTTGTAATCAATGTAGGTGCTAGTGTGGGGTCATGTCTCATATATTCACAAGTATGACATACCTTAACTTTCTTCTGCAGTTATGATTAATTCCTGTCCACCAAATGAATGAACAAGCCAATGTTTTTATCCTGATAGTGTCAAGGTGTCATGGAGTAGATCAATTACTCTGATCATTCTTTATGGTGGAACCATGACTCAATTAACTTGAAGTATGCAACCATCAACTAACGAAAGTTCATTCCAGCATTGCCAATAAGAAATAGGTATGTCTCCCGTCACATGATGATCCAACCATGAAGAACAACCTTCTTCACTTTCAACAAAATTGCACACTAAGAGGTCCATTGACTGATGTGAGTAGCAGTGACAGGAATTGAGGTGAGTGTTTCCATCAGTAGGATCATCACATGTGGAACAGATACATGTGTAAGTGCTTCTGGTAAAGGTGGGCAGCCGAATAGATTTGAATTCACATGATGCACTTCTTATTTGTAAGCGATGATGTAATCACATCCACCTAGATCAGTATTCATCTTTGGATCCTCACAGAAGCCATAATAGGTGTGGTTCTGGTCTCACTAAAAGGTGTTGTAGTGGCTGGTGGTTTGACAAGACAATGAAATGTCGACCAAAAAAGTATGATGAAACCTTGTTAATGCAAAAACAATCGCAAGTCCTTCTTTCTCATACTGTGAATACTTTTTTTCAGCTACTCCAAGTGACCTTGAAGCAAAGGAAATGGATTTCTCTTGATCATCGACTTCTCAATGAGAAAGAACTGCCCCAACCCTGTAAGGTGAGGCATCCTGTGCAACAACGATTTCTTTAGAGGTTGTACTGAAGTATCAAACAATCTGAGGCACATAGCAAATCACTTTGTCCAACAACCTCTGCTGTTTGTCAGTCCAGATCACTTTGTGTCTTTTCAAAATAACCTGTGCAAGTGAGAAAGAACAGTGGATCATTTTGGCCAAAATTTATGATAATAGTTTATTAATGCCCAAAAAAAAAACAACTACTTAGGCTGTGACGAATTTGTCAATGTAGGAGCTCTCGGTATAGTATTGGCTTACTCTGTAGTAGGTTGCAGAGCAGCTTCTGAGATTAAGAATCCCAAGTCTCCATGGATGGTAGCATAATGAAACACTTGTTTCTCTGGTGCTTTGCATTGGCTTCTTCTAATCTCATCATGACCACTTTTAAACTTAGTAAATGTTCTTCTGTGGTAGGACCTGTTACAAGGTTATCATTAATGTAAATATACATTTTGTATGCCTTGCAGAATATTTTTTATTATTCATTGAAACATTGAAGAAACTGATGAAACTCCAAATGGCAGTTGGTTGACTTGGAAAAGAGCCTTTTGGATCTCAATAGTAACAAACTGCTTACAGAATAACTACTGATAGGCATGTGAGAGGTCCAGCTTGGTGAACATTGTACCCATGGCAAGTAATGCATGAAGGTCCTTGATACTTGGTGAATGGTAGGTGTCAACTTTGTCCTCTTATTGAACAATAACCTTGTAGTCACCACATTCTTTATGAACTATCACCTTCTTTTAGAATAAGCACCACTGGGGCCGCCCACTCAGAGAGTTTCACCTACTCAACAATACCTATCTTTATCTGTCAGTTAAACTCAGCTTCAACCTTGGCTCAGACAGAGAGCACTGAGCCAGCTCTGAAGAAATTTGGCTAAATGTTAGAATTAAGATATATTTTGGCAGTGACATCCTTAATCTTCAAAAATTTACCCTAAAAAAGATATTTGTGTGTGTTAGTCATCCTTTCCAATTGATTGATTGGATAAGGTTGTAACTGGTGAAGCATTATATAGTCCAGCCTAATAAGGCATAACCAGCCCTATCCCATGAGAATGGGTCCATCTCCAGAGACAATGAATAAAATCAAATGTGTCTTTGGGGCCAAGTATGTCACATCAACTTCAATAGCTCCATCCACAGGAATCCCCTCCCCCATGTAAGTGAATAGCTTGGTTTATGTTCGATGGTTTGATAGATGGGGCTAATGTTCCTGTCCAAGCAGGGTGGTAGATCTGAAGGCTGATGATTATTGAGGAAGTGGCTTGCGTGTTCACCTACAAGGATACTGGTGCAGCTTAAACCAGTAAGTCTACAAATAATGATTGAGCTTCTGCTGTGTGATTATTATACATTTGGTATTAGGAAGATGCTCAAACTCATTAATTTCCTCCATATCGTCTTCTCAAACTTTGTAGGTACTATAATGTTTTCATTCTCAGACCGTGGATATTGTTACTTTTAAAGTAATTTCCTCAGTTCTTTAGAGTTCCTCATCTTCTGTAAACACACTGATGCAATATACTGTCTCACCTCAGAAGCCCCAAGTGATGCAGTTTCATTTTATCACTGGAATTCTTGAGTGAGGAATAATTGATAAAGGGACAGTGAGTTTGGTTCTGGTTACTTCCATAGCAATAATAAGTTTATTTTGCTGATGTTGTGGAGATGTATGATGTGATCTTGGAGATATGCATCTGGAATGAATCGTATGGACATACTTAATACTACTAAAATATCTATCCTCTTTATCAGCTGCTTCCATTCAAAAAAAAAGAGTCAGAGTCCTGTCATATGTTAAAGCATATTCAGATAGTAGTCTCTATTACCATTTCAGATTAGCTACACCACAAACAAGGTGGGCTCTCAACATCTCATTTAACTTGTCTCCAGACTGGCACTGCTCAACTAACTTCTTTAGATGGGATACATACTCAGCAATAGCATAGCTGCCAACTGTCCTAATTTTGCATTCCTGTCTAGCAACTGTCCAGACACATGAGTTCCTCCATCATCTGTTCCGGAGTCAAGAATTAAAATACATCAATTTTGTACCAAGGTGAAACAAAAGTAAATAAGAAGCTTGCTTCTGTTGTTTTAGCATTGACTGTGATAGCATAATCCTGTGGCTGAAGTTGATTTTGTTGATCAAGTAACTGAAGAGCCCTCCTTGGCTGAAAGGAAATTAGAATTCACTATAGAAATTTTTAAATTTCAAACTTGTTCTGTTTGCTTAGTATTCTATATAGGGGGTGGGGAGTTTGTGGGGCATTTTAAAGAAAATATTATAAACTTATCTGTATTAACTAGTGTCCTTTCAATTAACCTGTGCTATATGTAGGGTAGGAGGGTATGTGAGGCATTGCCCCATTTCGAAAGAAAAAACATCATGATGCAGCTCTAGAATTGAGTATCCACTTCTTATGGAATAAGATTAATGTGGTTTGCAAAAAAAATATTCCTGTAAAGTTGTTCTTTTAGATTTGAAATGAATCAGACCACACATCACAAATCTGCATTCATTCATGAATGTGAAGATTTATTTAATGGGATTATGCCCTAGCCCTAGCCCTTGCCCTAACGGCATTCTCCCCAAATTGGATCAGTGGTCCAGTGAGCAGCAGCCCCCTTGAAATTTTTGAAGGATTGGTCCAGGCATCTGGGAGATGCATTATACACACTAGGAAGATATTATATTAGGAATTATAGATGTTGTTTCAGGGTGGGTGTGATCTGTCTCTACTTTCCATTTTGAAAAGTTTGCAGCTATGCAATATATTCCTACCCTGTTGAATAATCTGCAACATTGGGTAATCTGAAGTGGTAAAGGTAAAATACTTTGGGATAATTTCTCCACTATAGTGTCAAAGTTCATGCTACAGGGACATCTGAAGTCAAAATAAACATAATAACTCTGTCAGTGTTAGGGCCACATGCACTTATAAGAACAGTACACATTTTCTAAGGAAAGTCTATATCATTAGCAACCAAATACTCTAAATCTTGCTCAAGATAGGTAGTCCACTGTTTTACTGTTGTCAACTTTTCCAAAGTGTCCATGGCTTGCTTGTGAATGCTGATTCTGCCCGATGCCTTATGAAAAATAATTGTTGACTCCATGGTATCAGGACAAGCGTCCGAGTTTGTTTTCAAAAAGGGAATATGTGATCAGGTTATTACAATGGATATAAACTTTAAATGTCCATTAGGAATGAAGATATTCAATTAGAGTCCAACCTGCTCTTTCAGAGAGTGATCACTGCAGGAATTAGATATCATGATGTCCCTCACATCATGTCCTATGAGCACTCCACATATCCCACAGTTTTATTAGATTCAATGGTCATGATGAAGGTTTTAGGCTAGATATGGGTAGTAATGGTCTAGAAAACCCAGCACTACAAGGTGAAGTACAATATAATCTAGATGGAGGTACTTTCTTGCACCACATTCCATAGATATGAAATCCTTAACATATACTGGCACTGTTTATCCAATAGGTATGCAAGAGCCATGAATGTGTTTGATGGCCAATAAGATATTTCTTCTCCAAAGGACTGTAGACACAGTTAAGATACAATAGAGAAATAGCTAGTTGTTGTTCATTTTTCTATGAGCTGAAGTTGTTGACAATGAAGGGGGAATTCCTTGCCAACTGGCAGAACCAACAAAAGTTTATGCAATAGAGTAAAGTGGGTTTAGGTCATCCATGCTGCTATGAATGGTGATGCGTTAATGGTCCAAACATCAATTGAATCAGCAGCAATGTGACAGATACTAGTTGGTAGCATTATTAATGATAATACCTCTTTTATACATGCTGTCCATGGATGTGTTACCTTCTCTAGATTACATTACATAGAAAGGCATGTAGATTTGACATAATAAGGATTCCAATCTTTTGTGAGCAGGCACAGGTCTTTGCTGTACCTACCCAGTTATATATGGGAAGTGCTCAGGAGCTTTGTTTTGGGTTTGATGAAGAAAAAATAAGATCGGAGTCTCACCCATATTTGATGGTATTCATAGTCTGGATAGGATGTGTTTCAATGCTTTCAAAATTATACCAGCAGAAAACATGACCTATAGACAGTGTTTAATTAGCCACAGGCTATACTACATGTTTACTTTGATTTATATAACATAAAGGGATTATTGACACTGATCTCATGGTCTCATTATTTAAACAAACATGGTACAATTAATAAAAATGCCAATTTTCTGTGATAGGTTGTGTTCTCTACTAGGATGTATTCTGTAATAAGTTGTATTAGTATTAACCTAACTACACCCATTGACAATGTGACACCATAACCACCCAATCTGAATGAATTTTCAAGGACATGCAGTGAGGTTCCTTATTCAATCCCTAAAATTGTGTAATTTAGAATGACTATGATTAGATGTGTTTGAGAATTTACTTTGAGTATCTTGTTTAAACCCAATAAAAGTCTTTCTTTCTCTCTCCTCACATGGAAAATATATAGGAGGCACCTTTGGGACATACCAAACAATGGAAATCATGGTGGAGCTAAACCTGAAATACTAATCTGCAAGGATCACCTTCAGTGTCCACCTTGTGATAATGTGGGGATTGATTGGAATTTCCTTCTTATTTCTGCTAAAAGCAAACACACTAACTTCTGAATGCTTCAGTCACGGTGGTAGTGCAGGTTTGGTGACCATGCAGCTCTTTGGTATGGTTACACAGTCAGTGGACAGGTTACATTGGGACAATATTTCCACTTCATATGCTTCTTGGCCAATGAATTAATAGCATGCTTTGCCCACTTCTTAGCAGCATCACTGTAGGGTAAATAAAAGAAAGCTAACCATGAAGGGGACTTCACAAGGTTGGTAAGTGTGGAAAGTGGAGATAAGGCTTGGTGAAAGTTCTCCTGGAGTAGTTCTAATTTATAACCTGTGCAGTGATGAGTGGAACTAAACTGCCACCATGTAGGAGTGGTAAAAGTTCTTCTGTGGTAGGTGTATTCAAAGAAAAGAAGAAAAGATAAAGTTTGGAATGAAGCCAGGTGCTTGTTGACATCAAGAATGGAAGAAAGTAAAACAACTCTAAGTATTATTCATCCTTCTAAATTACACTATTTTAGGGATTGAATAATACTGGTCACTTCACCTATACCACCTACCCACACGTCTGTGGTTCATGGATTGGGCTCCTTTTCAACCAGCGGGCTCATGAGAGATGCAACCTAGATGGGAACCAGAGGATATGATTGTCATCATCAGCAACAGTGGAGACCCATAAGCAAGTAAGCATATTTGTAAGCTGACAGTAAGAAGGACCACCTCTGCATTCTTGCAGCTGCCAAAGAAGACATTCTTTTCTTCGGACCCAACATGGTGGCTAAGAGAGGTTTGTCATCTCTGATCATAAAAAAACACCCTTCCATAAATATATTGGATAAATTTGCATACTCCAAATACTAGAGCTAAGGCCTCTTTCTCTATTGGGGAATAATTTCTCTCACTTGGGGACAATGTTCATGAAGCAAACACTATGGGGTGCTCAGAATCATCAGGCATGACATGTGATAACACTGGTCCTTAACCATAGGAAGAAGTGTCTGCAGCTACCTGTGTGGTTAAGCTTGTATCATAATGCACAATAACTTTGGAGAACACCAATCCACCTTTGATCTTTTTGTCAAAAAATTATTGTGAGTGTGCAACGTTGCTGACAAATTCTTCAGAAATTTGCTAGTATAATTCACCAGACCTGAAAAGGCTTGAGTGTTGAGTTAAGTTAGTGGGAACTGGTGCCTCAGTGATATCTCTGACTTTACTGGTGACTGCATGCAAACCTTGGAAATCTATAATGTGGCCCAAATATTCCTCAGATGGTGGCAAAAACCTACACTTTGAATGCTTCACTCTTATGTCACACTTCTGTAATCTTCACAAACTTCCCTCAAATTTGCAAATGCTCATAATGAGATTAACCCATAACAAGAATATCATTAAAGTAACACACTACATTGGGAATTCCCTGTAATAAAGATTCTATCATCTTTTGAAAAATAACCCGGGAAGACTCTACACTATAGGGTAAACAGGTATATTTGTACATACCTTTATGTGTATTAATAGAGATATACTGAGCAGATGTATCTTTTAACATAACTTGAGCATAGGCCTGAGATAGAACTAATGAAAATTTTGTACCTCTTGCAAGTGTCACAAATAGCTTCTCCGGATTCAGTAGTGGGTGCTGGTCAATCTCAAGGACTGGGTTAATCGTCACCTTGTGATCTCCATAGATCCTGAACTTTCCATATTTCTTGGGGAAATCTATTATGGGTGCAGCAATATCAGCATGAGGGTTTTTCCCCAGTATTCCTGTAGCTTCTAGATGACCCAGTTCTTCACCCACTGCTTCCTGAATGGTGAATGGAATGAACCTGGGTCTGAATTTTTTTTTGGTGCTGCTCCTTCCTTGAGTTGCAAGGAGACCTGAAAATTTTGAATGGTACCCAGTTTATCTTTGAATATCTCTGTGTATTGTCACAATGATGCATCCAATCGTGTAGCAGACTCAACCTTGGCAATTTACACTACCACGAGCTTCAGAGCATCTAGTTAATTCCTGCCCAAAAGGATAGGACCATACTCATTCACCACAGCAATTGTTAACATCTTGGTAAGTTGTTCATACTTCATTAAGGTTTCCCACTGGCCCAAAACTGAGAATGTCTGAGCAGAGTAGGTTTTCAGTAGAACTTTTTTTTAATGATAATTTTGGAAAAAGAGATCCTCAGGTGTCTTGACAAAGTATGGTGACCAATGCTCCTGCGTAGACTTCCATGGCTATCTTTTCCCCTTCAATGAAAACTCTGACAATTATTGGTTTTGTAGAAGAGTTGCTAATTATAGCATGCAAACTCAGCCATCCTCTGTCAGAACTGCTTGCCTCATCCTGAAATTGTTGACCTGATACCTAATTTTCCTCATCAGTCTAGTGTGTGTTAGGTAGGTACTTTTTCTTGACTCTTTCTTCCTTTGCTTCTTGGCTGCGCTACATATTGATGCAATGTGTCCTGACTTGCCACAATTGTAGCAACATGCTGCTTGAAACTGACGGTCACATGCCGCATGATTGTTTTAACCACAATGTTTGCAAGGAGGAAGCCTGGGAAGTACCATTTGTTGCACTGCTACCACTTCCAACTTTTGCTATGTTTTAATATTTTAGAAGCAGCCTCCATTCCAGTTGCTAGCTCAAATGCTAGTTAGAGTGTGAAAGTATCTTCAGCCAATAATCTCCTCTGCACTGACTCATTGTGTAGACCACAAACACACTGATCTTGCAGGGTATCTGGCAGGTAAGAGTCAAACTCACAGTCCCCAGGAAAGCTGTGAAGATCAAAACAGAAACATTGAATGATGATCAATGGATTGGGATCCAAATGTGACTTTAGTGCTGCAACTAGGTCAGTGAAGGACTTTGTGCTAGGTGCATCAGGAGTTAGCAAATTATTGAGAATCTCATACACTTTGGCACCCAAATGTCTTAGGAGTACTGTTGTCTTCTTATTCTCTGGGACTTCATTATGTGCAAAAAAATAGTTCAACTATTTCAAGGTAAGATGAAGTATTTCCATCTTTGGGCCGAAACCCCTCAATATGGCCTATGTTGGTGATAATGGCCTTACAAAAAAAAAAAGAATAATAATTACAACAGCTAGTAACCAATTGAAGAGTTTCCTTGTTGCCTATGTAGTGTTTTGCAATATGATTAAACGTGGATGTTTTTCTAGCAGACACTAACTTTAAATCTCCAAGTATTCAAGTACACACAAAGGAAAAACTGGTCTCATCAAGAATTGTATAGACATTTGTACATAAATAATAGGGATAATACTTCCATGGTTACAAATGGTCAAAGTAAGTTAACCACAAGGTATTTCAATACAACCTCTACACTCAAGAACCCTCAGGATGAGATGAAGGACAAGACATTTCTAGTCAGAATCTCCTACCAGACTACAAGTGATTCCAGATAATAGAAAATTGCAAGACTCTCAAAGAATGTCTGCAGGAGGTAGGTAGTAAGACCGAGAGCCCTGGAAATGCCAAGCACATTTTTGTAGCATGGTTCAATAATAATACAATACATGTAATATGCTAATATTTAAAGTAAGATTCGAAGTGAAAGGAACGATTATTCACAATACTAAACATAATTCATAATGCATTACAAAGATCACAGAGTCCCAATATAATATAATGGACAGTGAATGAACAAAAACAATTACAAGGAACAAAACAAAGATAAGGATATATTATTACTGAGCATGAGTAAGTTACAAGAAGTCAGTTCACTACATTCCTCCCCCATTAATTGTTAGCTGGGTTGAAATACTGCAGAGGTGTGCATTTCCATGTAGGATATAAACGTATAGCTCTTGGATACAAATAATTTATTAAATTTCAAAGAAAAATAATAAGTTATTACCCCTACAAGAAGAATCCCATTCTGCATCTATGGCTGTGAATTACCAATTAATCTGAAGCAAAGGTTGTCATAAATATCTCAACCTAATGTATTTATCTGCTTTTCTAACTTGGTTTTGAGTATGAATTTATGGAGTTCCATAGTATTTCTGTTATGTTTTGATCAGGAGGATCATGGTGAAAGCCATAAAGTCAGTTGTGAACTAGAAATCAAGCACACGTAGCCTAATTATCTTGTGCAAAGAAAATCATCACCAATTTTAACTCATTTTTCAATAATCGATAAACTGATATAAAAATACTAATCATAGCATTGAGCAATTTCTTCTCTCCTTTTAAAATTCTTCTGAAGGGTACTCATGCATTGGTTTCTTTTCTAGCGCAGGGTACAATCTTTGTTACTCTTACACCAAGACCACACAACATTCCCCTAGATTAACTTAGTCACTCAGCACAAACTTCTGCTAAGTTAGCATTTTTGAAAGGTCAACCATGTCTTTCCCCACCTCGATTACCTCAAGATTCATGCCAATAATATGTCAGCTAATATATCTCTCCAGGACCAGGCTGTTATCAGTGAACCCTTCTGCGATCACCTGTAATTGGAGGAGAGCAGATATTTCTCCATTTCGGTTCACTCAGGACTAAAAATTGGTGTCCATATATATTGCTGGAAAGAATATCCCGTAATGTAGGAATCATACAGATTATTTCAAGGACCACATTCGGTGCTAGATAGTCCACATTCCCTGCTTTCATGTCTGCCAGAATTATAGAACATTGGTCACACTGGACTTATCAAGTTTGTCCCTGTTGATGATGGTTTCTGATAAACAGGAGTAATAATTGTGGTGGCATTATCGGAATGTTGAGGGGGGAAGAGAGTTTAGGTTGCAGTGGTCACATGGGATTGGAATTTCAATTTTTTTGGTTGGTAACAAAGTTAGTTACACAATCAATCTAATAAAGGCAAACATAATGTTGTGAATCAGGTAAATATTTACAAAGAAATAACCTACATCTGTAGCAAATAAACTTATCTTAGCTCTAAGGGTCTATCTTTGATCAACTCTCCACCATAGCCCATCACTCAGGCTCATTGCACAAGGGCCAAGAAACTGCCAAGGAAGAACAGTTCATTTCTGCTCGTCATTTTTTAAAATTTATCCTTTTATATTATTATTTCTATTTTAGAAAGGTGAAGTAAGTACTCCTAAGTAGTAACCGGAAACATTTACTTTGAGAGTTTTCACCTGTGGTTACGAGGCGCGTTGAGCATCCCATTTAGTGATTAGGGACATCTACTTCCGCCTATTTTCACCCTTAGTTACGCACCTGCGCAATGAAAAACTCACACCACTGAGGACAAGAAAATGGGATAAGAATATGGCGGATAGCGGACAGTACCGGGTGAGAGCTAAGGCGGGTAGGAGTAGAAAAAGGGCCGCTTACTTGGGTGAACTGGGTGAACTGGATGACTATGGCCTTGGGAAGCCCATTGAGGACCTTGCGGACGTCGTCCCTGGCATGATAATTGAAACTACCGACAAGGACGGCAAACGTAATGTTGCGAAGGTGTTAAAGTTGGATGAGAAAATTGGTGGAGTCTTCGTTCACTACCCGAATTGGAGTTCCCGCTACGATGAATTCATTACCTTGATGAGCAGCCGTTTGTTCATTTTGGGTAAAGCCAAACAGGAAGAAAATGCTAGGGAGGAAAAAAAGATGCTTCAGGAGGTGAGATATGTGGTTCCCATAATAGCTAAACTACATCTAGTGTGTGAAGGTGTGTGTGCAAGTATATATGCATGTGCTGAAACCTTTTGTTCTTACTAAATGTTTATCAGGCCCAGCAAAGCTAATTTGTTGCTTTTCAAGCATATATCCATCAAATTTTTGATACTATTTAAATTTTTTTGGATTACAAATTTAGTTTAGTGGGTCACATCACCTAAAATATGATCAGAAAGAAGATTATAGTGTCTGGGAAGGGTCTGGCACCTATGGCTATAAAATCTGACAGGTTGGAATGGGATTAGAAGTGTTGTCATTGATGGTATATTAGCATAAATCAATGCAAAAAACAGTCAGAGCAATTTATGAGCCCATCCAGCTACTTATGCGTGTAATAATTATCCAAAAAGTGAATAATAATTACAACATCATTTACATTTCACATGCAGCATTGTTCTTTATGAAGATATTGATAATAACTGGACTCTTCGGAGGAAGATGTGGCTACCAGACTACATTGCTATAAAGATAATAGCAATTTTTTAATTTTTCAATTTCATTAAAAAATTAGTTATATATTTAGATGATTATTGAATAGAAATGGTGGGAAAGAGCATAAATTATATGAATACATCAGGAAGTAGAAAATTACCAATGCTCAGTAAAGAGTAGGCATCATATAGATTCTCAAGATCAATCTCAATTCGCCTCCCAGCTCTTCCATTTGCTTCTTTCTAACATCAGTGTCACCCAATAAAAAAGGATTCTCTAGGTCAATTTATGTCATTTTGGACTATACCAAGCCAAACATCCTTTTTGAATAGGTAACTATAATTATCTTTGTGATTTGAGAAAAAAACTAGAAACTTTCAAATATAGCTTCTGCTCTGATACAACTGTACATTTATATTTATAGGATCATTCTTCTGAAAGCCCAAAAAAAAATTATCAAAATTAATTAACCAAACTATGTCCTGAAGGATTGACTCACTTTCTGTAGATTGGCTCTGTAGATTTCAAAATTAGCCTCTTGGCCTTGGTAGTAGATAAATTTACACACAATTACAGTATTTAAACCAGAGTATAATAAAAAGAAAAACAGGTGAAAGTAAAAGAAGATGAATAAGGGAGAGAGAAATAAAAAGAAAAAAGACAAAAGGAAAAACCCCAAATAATTATCAAAAAATAATGGAATATGGGGATGCTAGCTTTGAACTTTCAGCTTGAAAAAAAATAATTCTACAAACTTGCCATTACTTTTAATGCTCTTTTATATAGAATTTTTTTTTTTATCTCCAAGAAAACCAATTTTTTAAAATGTGTCTAATGAATAGCATCATGCTGAAACTATGAATAGCAATAATAAATTTTATTCAGTTTCTATGCAAAACTTTGGCCCATTAAATCATGCCCAACAAAAGGATACACCAACTTTATATATACTAGTGAAAACCCAACCCTATGGCAGCTTTTTTGGCTCACATGGGCTGCAGTCATAAATGTTTTGCACAGTCCTAAAAAGGTGTGAACATAGGAGATCAAAATGTTTTTAATTAAATACCAATTTTTACATCTTTATCCATACACACAAGGAGGATAGGTATAGCCTGATGGAACTCACTCCATGTCATTCACAGAGTCAAGTTGTGCCTGCATGCCAAGCTTCGGGCCTGTAACACCATTCTTTTTTCTTGTAAAAGTTTCATTTTTGGCTTTATTTTGGAATACAGAAAGGAGTGTGGCCATATAAACATACTTTTAATGTTCAACTGGTGACACTGATTCCAAATATATTGGGTTTGTGGGCCTAACTTCAACTATTCATGTGCTAATTGAGGGTATGCAGAGAGACAGGTAGACAGAGAGACAAACAGACAAACTGACTATTTTCTCTTTATATTGTATAGAAGGATATATAGATATATTTGTTGATAATCTGTGCTACAAAATGTATTCCGATCCAGTTTTTAATGGAGGATTATTTTATGACATTTATGACAAATATTTTCTATGAAATAAATATTACTTACTAGCAGTGAAAGTAATTTAAATTTTTTTTTTGTCAATAATAGAGCAACACGAACAGATGGTATAATATACATCCAAGCGTGAATCAAGGATATGCAGAGAGACAGAGAGACAGAGAGACAAACAGACAAATGGACTATTTGCACTTTATATTGTACAGATACACATATATATTAGATAAAATTCTTTACTACAGAATGTATTCCCATCTAGTTTTTATGGAAGACTATGTTATGGCCTTCATGACAAATATGGTGCAAAATAAACATTACTTTCTAGCAGTGAAAACAAAATCAAGTGGTTGTGGCCAATAACTGAGCAACACCAACACATGGTATAACACTGTCCCAGTTTAATGGAAATCATATCGCAAATTTCATTCTGATTAGTTTAAGGATATGTAAATAACTTCCTTTCAGTGTAGCAACCTCACCCATTACCACCTGATCCTAACAAAATCTTAGTGACCATGTTGCAGTGAGTTGTCTTAATAAACCCTGTATGTATCATGTAAATTCTTCCTGCAGTTTGGAAAAAGATAGAGTTCATGCATACACAGAGACAGATATATCATGAATTGTAAGAATATTATCAATACAGTTGAAAAAGCCATCACTTTAAACCAAATATTAACCATTGCACTGTTTCTAACTTTAAGTATATTTCTGGCTATACATGACTAATCAAACTTTACTTACATACTTTTTCCCCCATCTGGGTGTGCACTCTACTAGACACACTCTCTCATAGACATACTCTTTTTCCTCAGATAATTTGCTAATATCTTTTCATGTCTGTTAGTAAATAGAAAGCATCAAAGCCATATCACTATATTGTGTTTTAATACATTTCAAAGTGGAATTCACCAACACACACCCTCTATGTCAAACATGTACTTCACCCCTTCCTGTTTCTTCTTTCATTTTGGCATGCCTAAACTTTGTCACAGTCCTCCAAGGGTAGAGCAAGCCTTTATTATCTGGTATAGAACTGTTATATTTTTAATATAAATAGACAAAATCTTTTGTCTTTCGAGTAATGCTCAAGCTGATGTCCTAGTTTGAGGAAAAGAGACATAAGACTGTTCATGAGTTATTGACATGGGAAGAGAGAGTGCCTTAATATGGGTAAATTCCATTTTAACTTTAAAAAAAGGAGAAATAAAATCATGGTCACAAATCAAATCATTTCAATCTCGCTGAAGTTGACTATATTCACTGCTTGTTTGGGGAGAAATTTAGTTGTTGGAGGATAGGCTGACAATTCCTCAAAGACATTTTTTATGTTATTCAATATATATATATATATATATATATATATATATATATATAAATCAGTTACAATTGCCTAATCTTGATGTCTAATAAACAATCCCCAAATCAGAAGTGTGGCAGGCATATTCACCAAATTAATTAGTTCTTTTCTTTCATTCGGAATCTGTAGAATCTTCTTCCAGAGGATCACATTCAAGCCAAATGGATGGATGGGAGGATGTATTTTGGGACAGTGGTGAAGATGAATGATGGTGAGTGATGAACAAGGAATGGAGATGGGGCAAGTTGAGTCTGAGGAAAAAAATTATCATCCTTTGCTGATACTACAATTTATGTTAATATCAGAATATGTGATGCATGAAAATTTATTGTAGACACAAGATGAGGAATATTAATGGAAATAGCCAAATGAAGTGCATGGCCAAAGACTGCTTGATTAATATTGTGAATTTATAAGAATTTTGTAACTTTTTTATGTCTGTGTGATATACAGCTGATGTGGACTTGGTGTTTGATGATGGAATAAAGTACACAGCTCCATTTGCTCATGTTCGCAAAAAGGTAAGAATTACTAAGTTAGAAATAGTTTCATTTCTTGGTCATCATTCTTAAAGCTGAGGCATATATATGTACATATATATTTTTTGTGTTAACTATTAGGCATCTGTAAAGGTCCACAAGGAGAAGAATCAATTATCCTCCAGTTCTGCTGAAAATAGTAAAACTAATGAACATAGCTCTATTCCTCCTGCTATCTCACCTGTGCTCTGCATGCCCCCACAAAAGAAGAACCGTTTAATTGTTGATCCCACATCGGATATGGATGAGGCTACCAATATCCAAGGAAAGATACAATTCCAGAAACAAGGTAGTATCAGTATTACAGGAGAGAAGTCTGTAGCAAAGAAGGTTGGGGAACAAAGTAAAGATGAGGAAAAAGAACTAAAGGCAAGAACTGATGGAGAAGAACCAGTGGTGGCGAAGCTCAGGGGTATAAGCAAGTGTGGGAATGAATATGGTAGGAGTAGATGCGATGCAGTTGAACAAGTGGGAAGGAAGTTCAGGGTAATAAGCAATGATAAAAAGAATGAAGGTGAAAGCAAGAGTGATGGAGACAAACTATTGTCACAGAACTTTGGTGAACTCTGTAGAAATGAGAAGGATAATGCTGAGAGTGTTTATGATGTAGATGAACTAATGAAAATGATGCAAGATGAATACCAAATGGTTGGAAAGAAACTCATAACAAAAATAAAAGAGGTTAGGAGTAATGAAGAACCATTAGCAAAATATCAACATTATGAGGTCACAACTGATGGAAAGGAACTCCCAAGTAAGATGATAATCATAAATGAAGTGGGTGACATGATTACCACAATCACGGAAAAAGCTGCAACAAGTCATGAAGAAGAACTGGATAAGATCATTGATGCAGCTGATGTGAAGGAATTGGAGGCTCACTTCACCATAAAAACAAAGGTCAATGAATATTCGAATGTAATGACTGAAGACATATCATTTTCCGAATTGACTGAACAAAAGGGGGACTCAAGTAAAACTTCTTTGTCTAAGGAAACCCTGTCATCAGAGAGTGGTCCATCCACTACCAGTCATAAAATCAGTTCCAAAGTGAGAAAAAATGTTATCCTACATCATTCAACACCAAAGTCATCATCGGCCATTCTAACCAAAACACAGATGGTAAGAGTTGATGATATTTCTGCCATGTTGCCCACCAGTGATTGCCACTTTTTTTAGCTTTCTAATTTATGTTGTTTATTTTTCCCTCTAATACAATGTATAATGTGATGAAGAAGTTGCCGGTAAAGCAGGTACCAACTGCTGCAGTACAACCTTTTAAAACATTTGGGATTCAGTGTTGTCACAATACGTCCAAATGCCCGATCTCTGGATGCACCAAGGCCTGCAGGAAGAAGGGTATATTTGATGCTCCCTACAGGCACTACAACAGCACTAAGACTACAAAACAGATGAGTCGCAGAAACGAGCATTCATCTACAGGTTAGGAAGTCGAAGGATTTTGGGGTGATACTGTGTGAGTGAATGTGTGTGTGTGTGTGAGAGAAGAGATGGAAAATTTGGGGCATGAATAGGCAAGGTAGCAGCCTATTGGTTAAAAAAAAAATTTTTTTTAAATTGTCTTTTAAAACACTTTCTTCCTTCCCAAAACTGGAATTTAATAGGAACCAATATCAAGTTTTCACCTTCATCCCCATTCAATACCAAAGCAGAGGATATTGCTAAAGTGAATGAGCTGGACTTTCCTTTCTCTGATATCTTTCAAGAAGGCAATGATCCCTTCTCATCCTCATCACAAGTCCTATCAGAATCAAAATTATCTCCAGCCAAACAGCCACCAGTGATAATACCATCTATTAATCATTCCTCTTCTGACACATCCACTAGTAAAGATAATACAAACACAGAGCCCAGCAAGGAATGGAGTTGTGATAAAGTGTACTGCGTGTGTGGAAGTGATGCAGATGAAGGATTCATGATACAGGTATTGTTACTGTATCATCGCTGATTATTGATGCACTATCATAATTAGTTATATACTATAGATATCCACAACTACTCAAATTGGGCTTCCTATACATATTGACAATATTGTAATATCTTTAGGCTAACATTATATGAAAATGTGGAGAATATGTTCAGTAGTCTTTAAGGTTGAATTCAAATTTGATATGCTGTGTTTGTAAAATAGTTTTCATTTACAAAAATCACTTTTTGTATCTTAAAGGAAGCCTTACTTACATTTGTTTTTCAAACTTTTCTTTGCTCTACATAATTTTAATTACATCCTATATGTTCATAAGTTCACCTGCATAAATAATTTCAAAATTGTTTGATTAATTTATTCCTTCATTCATCCATCCATCCATCCATCCATCCATCCATCCATCCATCCATCCATCCATCCATCCATCCATCCATCCATCCATCCATCCATCCATCCATCCATCCATCCATCCATCCATCCATCCATCCATCCATCCATCCATCCATCCATCCATCCATCCATCCATCCATCCATCCATCCATCCATCCATCCATCCATCCATCCATCCATCCATCCATCCATCCATCCACCCACCCATCCATTCATTCATCCTTTATTATTATTTTTTTAAATTCTTTTACTAATTTACTACACTATATGATTAAGAAACATATATGATAGAAACTGCCCAGAATATGAATGATATCACACATTGTGAGGACCTGTTAGTACTATTTTCCCACTACAAGGAGATACTTTTGATTTTTTCTAGAGCGAAGAATTATACCTTGTAAAGAAGCAAGATATATTATACACCAAAAAATTAAACAGTAGTAATTATTGTAATGATAGTTGGTTCAACAGCAAAGATTCATTCAAATAAGTAAGATCAGAGATAAACGCAACAGCCAGTCATGTGGCAAATCACAAAGTAACTCATGATGCAATAGCATAGCATGATATCACTACATCCACCTTACACCAGTAAAGTTAACACAACCCTAAGTATATAGGTACTACACTATTATGTTCTACATACAAGTTTTCATAAGATGAGTCTGGTTCATACATCAAGTTGTTTTAGACCACGTGTCTTTATATCGAATAGGTGGTCGAATAACTCATCCATTTTGAGTCTCAGCATCTTACTGTTCCCTTGGCATTGTGTCTTGTGGCTTTGGAGGGGTCACAGACTCCACTAATGGTACTGTTGGCATTTCTGAATTTCGTTCTTGTGCCACTCTATCCACAGGTTTGGAGGTACTATGTTCAGTAGTCACCATTGCTTATTTGACACTGAAGTCTCTTCCCAAAGGTGTCATCAGTTTGGACGAATTAGATGGCCACCCTCAGATTTGATCTGATAGGATCGATCATTGCTTCTGGAGATTACCCTCCCTTTAAATCATACCTTTTCTTGTGGTCTAGATCATGAACCTGTTGCTCAGCTAACATTATTTGTAGCTCCTTGGTATATTGGTCGTATAAGCCTTCTGTTGACCCTGTACTGCGTTCACATGTTCCCAATACTCCTCAGCAGCCATCTGGTTGCAATGGTATGGAAGTACAGTTGATATTGGTCAGCTGAACATCAACTCTGCAGGGCTAGGTAATGTTGTATCTAATAGAGTCGCTCTTACATTCAGAAGTGCAAGGGCAATGTTACCATCAGATTTGAGGCATTTCTTGATAATAGGTTTCAGGTACCTAATTTGACGTTCTATAAATCCATTTGATTGTGACTACCTTGGATTGGTTGTTGCATGCTGTATACTCACATTCTGCACAAAATTGATTATATATTACTTGGTACTGCAGCCCATTATGAGACACAATCTCTCTTGGAACACCAAACATACTGAGGATCTCCATTGTTGCTGTGACTACAGCAGCAGATATAATGGACTTTAGCTCTTTGATGATTGGGTTGTGACTGAAATAATCAGAGATAATGAGGAACTTTCTCCCCCCAATTTCGAATTGGTCTCTCCCCAATTTTACCCACGGACAACCTGGTTTCTCATGCATTTTCATTGTTTCCCTTGGTTGTTGTGGTTGGAGTTCCTGGCAAAGTAGACATCTTTTGCATAGATATTTTTGTTTATTCTTGGCCAATATACACTTTCACATGCCAATTGTCTGGTTTCCTTTATGCCTTGGTGGCCACTGTGGAGCTGTGCTAGAATACCTGGTCTCAACAGTCTGGGAATAAGAACTTGTCAACCTTGAAGGTAATGCATCTTCCACTGCTAGTTCATCTCTGTAGGACAAAAATTGATGTATATCTGTGGGCATTTTGCGTATCCCTATTGGCCACCAAGTAAAGATTGCTTAAGCCAGATTATTTAGCACTGGATCTCTGCAAGTTTCTTTTCTTACTTGGGCTTGCTTGAGAGCTGAAAAGTTCATGAGGTCAATTTCAATATCTAATTCGATTTCCTTAATTTTTTGGTTTGTTTGGGAGTCTATAGAGTGTCTGCAAAGATCATGTTTGAGCCTGGTTGATAGGTAGCTCGAAAATCACATCCTTGGACCTTTAACATCATGCATTGCAATCTGGGAGGAGCTGCACGGATGGGCTTTCTGAAGTTCATCTTGAGCTGCTTGTGGTCAGAAATGACGGTGAAACTCCTACCAAAAAGGTAGCAATGAAAATGTTGAATGCCATGCAAAACAGCCAAGAACTCCCTTTCAATGTTGCTGTAGTTAGCTTCAGTTGGTGACAGAGTTTTGCTTGCAAAGACAACAAGGCTGTTACCCTGGACCAGAGCTGCTTTCAACCCCTTTGATGATGCATCTACTTTCAGACTGACCTATTGGGTTGGGTCATAGTACCTCAGACCAATATTAGCTGCAATGGGTTGCTTGATAAGCGTGAATGTATGCTGGTGATCGTCATTCCATTCAAATGGAGTATCCACTTTCAAAAAGTCTCTGAGGATGGCAGTATGGTCTGAAAAATTAGGCACATGGTTAGACAGGAAGGTCACATGCCAAGGAATCACTACAATTCTTGCTTGTACTGTGGGGTTGGCATGCTTGTGATATCTTCCACTTTCTTGGGGTCGGGATAAACACCTTTATATGTATATTGCTGCTGAAGAAGGAGACGCTGTGTGCCTTGTCCACACATTTGCTTGAGTTTAACATCAGATGCTCCTTCCTAGCTACTTTTAAATGGTTGATAAGTCACTTATCATGCTGTTCCTCTGTGTCTCCATATACCGTTAGATCATTACTGATGCTGACAACACCTTCACATTGATCGATGATTCCGTCTATATGTCTCTGGAAGAGATCCTGGTTGACACAAAGCCCAAATGGTAAGTGAGTGAAGCAGTACCTTCCAAATGGACATGGAAAGGTAGTGAGCTCTTGTGATGTGGATGCTAATCGGACACTACAGTAACCAGCCTTTGCATCAAGTTTTGTGAAGTACTTTGCTTTTGTAAATGCCAGGGTTATTTCCTCTACTGTGGGTATCTTGTGGGGGCATCTTTTAAGTGCTTGGTTAAGCTTCTATGGATCCAGACACATAGGAAGTTTCCATCCTTCTTAATGGCATACATAATTGATGAATACCAGTCTGTGTGGTTTGTTACTGGGCGTATGATCCCTTTCTTAATCATTTTTTGAAGTTTGGCTTTGATTTTTTCATGCAGATAGATTGGGCATTGGCTTGGTGGGTCTATGAATGGTGTTGCATGAGGTTTTAGGTGGAATTGTTCTTTGCCCTAGAAACATCCAATGTCATCGAAACAATTGGGGAACCATTTCTTAACATGCTCTTTATTTTTCTTTCTGTTGGAGGCAAAGGGTGAATTTATTCCTGCACAGGTATTTTTTCCGTGAACTAGGATTGATCACTTGCAAGGCTGATTGAGTGGTTTTCTGCATCAATATTCAGCTGCACAAAACCAAGTAGCTCACATGTTGCTAACCCAACCACTGCTGGTCCCTGTACATCGATCACATAAAACTTGTGTTTTGTGTATGTTTCCTGATTAATTCTGCAGATGTCAAGACTGATAGAACCCAGGCACCTGATCTGGTGGCCACTGTAGATTTGAGTCTAGTATTTGGTTCTGGTTTCAAAACACAATGTGTTGGGCGACTACCAAACATTTGTTTGTGTGTTCTCAGGGGTGGAGTATTTCACCAGAACCAGTATCCACCTTAATTCTCAAGGGACCTTCCATGTTTGGATTAAAATGGCATGTCCTTAGAGTTGTAAAAGCTTCATGTGCAGGTGATTGCAAATCAACATTACCAATGTAGATTGGATAAAATGATCTTGTGTACTCTTCACCTTCATCTGCACTCACCTCAATCTCATCTTGTGAACTTGTACTTTCTGGTTGTTTGTGGTATTGGATTTAGAATGCCTTTTTTTTCCTCGGTACTTCTGCTGATGGACATCTTGAGGGTCAGGGTGTCCTTTATTTTTTCGACAAAAATTTTTCCAGTGCCCTTTGATGCCACATGCACTACACTCCATATGGTAAGCAGGGCATGCTCTCACTGATGTAGCCCACAATTACTGCATACACCAGTTTTTGAAACAGCATCAATACTACTAGTAACTGAATGGGCATACATGGACATGAGTGAAATTTCTGAGGCTTGAATGGCCTCATAGTCCCTGCCTCTTGCAAGTACAGCTGACATTGGATATCCGTTTGGTTTAGCCAGTAGTTTCTTTCAGAATTCTTCAAATGGAATGAATAAATTTATCATCTCAATGAGCTTTTCATTCAGCTCAGCAGTATCAAATTCACATTCAGTAGTTTTTTCATGGTGCCTTCACACATAATTTATTATAGCCTCATCTGGTTTTTGTTTCATTTGTGACAATTCCAGGCAATGCACTCGGTAGTTTATCTTGACACTGGCATCTAACTCTTCTTCTAGCAGATTCCATAACTGTCTTGAGTCTCTTTGTTGCTCTTCTGTGAGCCTAGATACCAAAATTTGCCTAATTACTTTATCTCCTAGAGCAATATTGATTTTGATGGCTTGTTTGGTCAAGTCATTGATCTATTTATCCTCTAAGTAGAGGGTCATTTGTGCTTTGAATGCACAAAAGGTATCTGCTAAGGGCTCATGCTTCCAGTCAAGTTTTGGCTTTTTGCAGGACATGTCAGCTAGGAATAATTGCTAACTGGTAGTAACAGTTTAGTTAAGCTTATTGATGCTGCCAAATAACTCACTGGCTAGTGTATCCCACCCGCTGCCACCATGTAGTGATAGTTGGTTCAACAATAAAGTTTCATTCAAGTAAGTAAGATTAGAGATTCATGCAACAGCCAGTCAAGTGTCAAATCAGAAGATAAGTCATGACACAATAGCATAGCTATGGCATCACTACAGTTATCAGTGAAGCCAGGCTAAGTGTTTGCATCTGATAAATTTCAATCCTCATAAGTGACTGAGTCATTAGTTGAATTGATAAGATAAGAATGTTGATCATTCCCATGTTTCTTGACATAGGCTTACTCTAAACGTCTGTGATAACTATTGCTACTGAGGCTAGAAACTATTGACAGCAATTCAAAGTCATAGAGGGAACACTGAAAAACTTCTTATGAGGATGTGCAAAACCCTAGAAAAATAGCCCAAATATGAAAAATTTATGTATTGAAAATGCTTATAACAGCAATCCATTTAATGAATAGTGCATTATTTCAATTCATAATATATGTGCATGCATTATCTGGGACAAACGTGAGAAAGCTAAAAGTTCTTTAGTGATACTTATTACTTAATACATCATAGGTGTTGAATGATCTTGTGTTGGAACGACTAATAAACCCAATTATTCCTTCTGAACTTTCATAACACATCTGCATACTGAAATTTTCTGAAGAGGACACCCCCTGATAGTAAATTAATGTTCCTGCAGAAGTTCAAATCATGTAAAATGCTATTGCATGCTGCTACAATATGGAAGTATATTCCAATCCTTAACTCTGCTAAAGATGTACCAGAGGGCACAATTCCAATTATTCATTATCATTGACAGTATCAAAATGTAAAATCTTGCATGAAGTAATCATTCTAATCATTAATTGTAGAAATCTTATATCTTTTAGTATTGCATAAAGTGTGTGTCCCTTGAGTTGCTGGATGGTTTCAAGGTAGAGTAACCATTGTGCTTGCATCCAAATTAAACAAAAATGCATCTATAGGTTAGAGTGTTTCATTGTATCTTCCCATTGAAAAAGTCATTAAATGCAATTGAAGACAAAGATAAATCAAGCAGTCATACTTTGGTAGGGACACAACCTGTCCAAAAATGGCCGAGATCTGCAGGGGCTAGCTGATACAAGATATGTGAGGAAAAGTTCATCCTTTGTAAAAGGGATAAATATCTTAAATGGAAAAATACTAGATTAAATTTATTCTATGCATGGGACTTCAAACAGATTCTACCATATGAGAAGAAACAACTTCTATAATAGAAAGTGAAATTCTTGCTCTAATAAGATGTGAGCAGCTGAGGAACATTATTACAAATTTGCTACCATGCCTATACAAGAGTAGGAAATCAAGTGACATCAACTGATACTACTAGCAAAATTGATGATAATGATGTTAAAATGGTGTGTACTAATGCATTACAGCAGAAAGAATAACACCTCTTTCCATTTATTTTGAATGAGCTTTCTCAAACCCTGATGTATAATCAATGATAGATCTTGCATCAAAGCTGATTACAAAATTTGGAAATGTTGGAATCCTGGATGTTAATATGTCTATTTGTATTATTGATGCAGTGGCTATCATCCAGAAAATCAATGGGAACAATCAAACATAAGCTGAAATTGAGAATTCTGTTCTTAAGCTTGCATTGAATGAAGGTGGACAGACCCAGAAAATTTATGTGCTATTCGACGTGTATCCTGGTACATCGATCAAGGATGCTGAAAGGATCAACTGGGGCTCAGGAACTGGTGTTAAATTTAGAATCATTGTGGATGGTCATAAAATAAAGCAGTGGTGGAATTTTTTATCTGAAGAGCACAACAAAACAAGTTCTATCCTGTACCTTGTTGGAGAATGGACATCATTGAGCAATTGTGAGACTGCAGGTAGCAAACATTTGTATGCAAAATGCAGTTTGGAGTGCTAGAAAAGAGGCAGGGATGGTTGTTACAAAACACATGCACTGTTTTCCTAGCAGGAAGAAGTAGATGCACAGGTTATATTGCATGCCAAACATGCCACAGTTGAAGGATACCATAGTGTGGTCACTATCTCCGAGGACACAGATGTCTTCGAATTATGACTGTCATTTGCCAAGGACATCCACAGCCATCTGTGCCAGAGGCAGAATACCTACACCTAAACACAATTTATTGACATTAAAATGCTAAATGACTAGCTTGGTATTGACCTTCCTCTTGGATTAATAGGATTGCATGCCTTCACTAAATGGATGATGTAAGTTTGATGTGGCAAGATGGGATGATTGGAAAGGTTAAGATTGAAAAAAAGTTCCAGCATATTTTTGTTGATCAAGGAAGAACATTAGATGTTTTAGCTGAGCTTTTCACCAGCTACAATATTTTTTTCTTACCTTCTGTATACACCTTCAGACAAAGCAAGACAGGTGAATGCGTTAAGGTATGAAATATTTCTTACCCAATGGGTGTTGAAGTGGAGTCACACATTTTGCCTCCTAGCAAGGACAGTCTCTCAAAATACATAAGGTGTGTCAACTATCAGGTTGGAGACTAGGTATGCAGTTTGGAAACATATCCTGACTTACCTCATCCAGTTACGCATGGCTGGACCAAAGGAGATGACAATTTAACCATCAGGTGGGTGCAAGGAATGCTAGTACCTGATTCTGCAATGGAAATGATAGCTTGCCAATGCAAATGAGAATTCAAGTCAGAGAGCAGTATTTGTATTGATAAGATGTTGAAATGCACTCCTATGTGCAAATTACACAAGTGTGAGAATCAAAAGTGTGATGACACGGAACAGGAAATCTGTATAAACATCGATAATGATACTTGAGATGATTTGGATTAAAAATATGTTCTTGCAATATGTCTACCATTCACAATTTATTGTAGAGAATTCTCAATAATGAAGTAGCAGTGCATTAATTCTGTATGACCTTTAACCAGTGCAAACAAACACATCATAATTGATATCAATTTTTCAAAAGTATTTAATAAAAAAATTTTAAATATTCATTTGTGACAGTATGCTCATTGATTGCAAAATCATGACACATTTTGTTCCCCCCCCCCCCCCTTTTTTTTTCCAAGCACTAAATATTAAATACATTTTTTTTCCTCGCCTTCATATGTTTATGTGGTGACATTTCACAAAAGCTGTAAGTTGCGAAAGTATATCACATGAATTTATCAACTATATCCATGGGGCTATTCAAAAATCACCATAAGATTTATTTTCCCACTCATATGATATCAACATGTTCTGGGGAGGAGGGTGGTAGTGTTTTCTCCCTCCATTGGATGGGTACTTTTCTAGTTATATTAAAAGGCTTTTGTTATCACCGTCCATAGGATGGGTGTTATACTAAAATATCCTTTAATGTGGGAGTCAGGAGATGCTCAATTTGAAGCATGAAAACCATCCACAAAGCTTTATTATGAATATGACAAACCACAATTATATAAATCCACTCTAAGTGAGATTAGCAGAACTATACCTATAACCCTTTCCTTGTCTTTCCATTTTCTTCTTTGAGCCATGCAGGGCCAAGCATCCTGTATGTGGCAGGAAACAAACAAACCAACAAAAAAATTTCAAATTATGATATGATATTTCTGTTGTCTCCATCTGTAGGATGGGTAGTTGTCCAGTATTGTGAACTAATCATGTGCCCCATGTTTACCACAGTATTCATAAGTCTAGCCTAGTACACTGAAGCCTTATGTCCTATGGGTTACATGGAATCAATTATTACACTGTGGTATGTGCATGTGCATGTGCAGTGTGACGAGTGTCTCTGCTGGCAGCATGGAGATTGCATCGGGATCACGAATGACTTTGTGCCCGACAAGTACATTTGCTTCATCTGCTCCCAGTGCAAGGTAGCCCTCAGAACTCCATTCACCACACAAACCAGACTTCTATATTCTATTGTGGTTTACCCTGATTTTTGAACTCTTGTTGCTGTTGATGTTCAGCTTAGTCCGGATTGGTACAGGGACGGCACTCTGCCTGGTGTTCATGGTGGTCCTCACTTCTCCCCAGCACAAAAAAGGTCTGCACTGTTGTCAAACAAGTTGACAGATGATTTGTATCAGATTCAGAAGATGCTCCACAGTTCAAAAGTCAAGCTACAAGCTGCCAGGTTTGTAATCTTAACAAGTTTCCTGATTAATCCTTGTGTCTTTCTCTCTTTTCTCCATGCAGCAAACAGAAACACCCTTTCCTAAAAGAGTGGTGCAAAGAGTGCAGACATTACACTGAAGATGATATCATTGCCTACTCCATGAAGCAGCTCAGTCCAGTCACCCACCATCCCAAAAAATATGGGAAGGAAGGCACACAAAAAATGGAAACACTAGGAGAGGAAGTTATTCAAGCAGACATAATGAAAAATGAAATACAACCAAATGATGGCAACGTTGGTCTCATAAGCACTGATAAAGGATTCTTAGGGGGAGTGGACAGAGGAGCAGATATGGTTGAGCCTCAAAAACAGTTGGGGGCCCCCGCATTGGCACAAACAGTGTCACAGGAGAATATCATTGAGAACTTCTTGAATTGGGACTCAATCAAGTGGTTTCTCAGCATGAAGCTATTTGATCATGTTGACACTGTTCATGGCAACATCAAAGCCTTGCTCAACCAAATTGACACAATGGTAACAGGTGGGTTACTTCATAATTGATACAGGAGATTTCACCATGTAGAATAATAGTTCACATAAGGTTAATAAAAAGTGTTTGTACTTAGCCTTCAATATGGTCTGATTGATATATTTATTTATTATAATTTTTTTAATTGTAGATATTATCTGCATGTGTGTGTGCACAAGTGTGTGTGTGTGTGTGTGTGTGTGTGTGTGTGTGTGTGTGTGTGTGTGTGCATTGTGTGTGTGTGTATGTGTGTGTGTGTGTGTGTGTGCATTGTGTGTGTGTGTATGTGTGTGTGTGTGTGTGTTTGACAGGTAGATAATATTTACAATTTATAGCAATGAAATGATTTAAATTTTGTCTGTAATTGTTTCCCAAAAAACACCAAGCGCATCATTTTAAAGTTATGTTTGTATTAATCCATTTAACAATTTTGACTGTATAGATCTTCCAGATGATCATACTATGTTGGAAGATTCAGAGAAGATGCTTTCTGAGATACACACCCACTTAAAGAAACTTGACGATGATGATAAGAGCAGTTCATGACTCCCTTATAAGAGTAGTTCGTGACTCATGTATTTAGAGAATTCTAACAATAATATTTGCTATTTTATCCTCTGAAGTTTTGTTTGGGATCGTGGTGTGGGGCCATAAAAAAAAACACTACATGTATACATGGTATAATGTATAAAACGGCAGTGTACTCTGGTACATTGTCGAAGGAAGTGATGGATATCATCTGAGAGGAATTGTAGATTGCTCTGCTCCACATATGTGAATTGATTTTACAGTTGCACACCCTTGATATTTGATGCTGCACTTTTTTTAAAATTCCATCTACCACTATGATCCTTCCCAAAAAAGAAACATAGACTGACCCTACCACACCTCAACATGCTGGGAGGAGGTGAACTAACAGTAATTAAAGGCCAATCAATGGTCAGCTGCAAATAAAGTTTGCCTGTGATTTTTTTTTTTAAATAATTTTTTGAGTGGGAGATGATTTATTTGAGAACATAATGACATGTTAAGAATGAAATGTAAATTAGACAAGTTTTAATTATGTCACATGTTCAAGGACTATTTCTAAATTCATGCAAGATAAAATACTTGGTGTAACAAATCTGAATTGTTCTGAAAGGGATAGAGTCATCTACTTTTCAGTCAACTTGGTAGATTATATTTCTTTATTATCATATTATATTCCATTTGTTGAGGGAAAAATTGTCCCAAGTTTTTGTTTGTTTTTTTTTCTTTCCTATTTTATTATTTTTAATAGCAGCATATACCCGGTATCGCCCAGCCAATATCAACATTAAACGTTATAGAAGCCTCTCAAATTTCAGCCTGGTTGGTTTTTTAATTAGTTTTTGGTAGCCAAAACAACTTCCTTTGGGTGTGTTTAATATCAAACCACACACATTGTCATACCCACATGTAGTCAGTAATACTCACCCAGTTACTTTGATATCATATGCCAAATTTCAGCTTGATTGGTCCATAAATGAGCTTTCGGCAGGCATGACATCCTATGGGTGTGGCAATGACCAGACCACACCCATTAACTACACATGTGATTGGAAATGCTCGCCCAGTTGCTTGGAAACCTAATTCCAAATTTCAGTCTGATTGGTCATTTGATTAGCTTTTAATCACCAAAACAAATTCCAGTGAGTGCAGCCATGGCCAAACCACACCCATCTGGGGTTAATAATGCTTTCTCAGGTACTTGGAGATCATACACCAATTTTTTTCTTAATTGGCCACTGATTAACTCTTTTCAACTAAGATAACTTTCTTTGGGTGTGGTTATGATGAAACCACATCCATTATCTTGCCTATATGTGTTTAAAAATGCTCACCCAGGTTCTTGGAAAGCAAATATATAGTGATAAAGCTAACAATTATGAACAAGTTTCTTTTTATCATCTGGAAGTGCTTGTGTGACACACCCTGTGTGTGTGTGCATGTGCGCCCATGGGGGTGTGGGCACATGCGTGCATGCGCATGTGCGTGTTTGTGTTTATTATATATGCAGGCTGAGAATTTCTATTGAGTGCCTAAACTTATCCTCTGCGCATTTTGATGAAATCTTGACATTTTCAAACCAAATAACATTGAGCTGTGTTAGCACCAAATAATATTAATTATTTAATATCTTCGGAGCTGGGGTGGGGGGGGGGGGGGGGGGGGGAGATCAGACCTTTGAAAAGGCTGTGTATCAACCCCTCCCCCCCCCCCCCCCCCCCCTCCACTATGAAACATAGTAAGCTGTCTTTATTTTAATACATAGAAAGAAAATGATATGATTTCTGCATCAATCCCTGGATAGGACTAATATTGTCAACATCAACTATGATACAGCTAATTTGATCCTCTCCAGATCAGTTCCTTCAACTTTTCTACACATGCAGACTTACTAATGACAAACCATACACTTTCCCTGAACTCATTGACCTTTGATTAACAATTATAGGCAGATGGAGAGGACTGGTATGTGATAGCAGCCACAAAAAAAGGTTTTTAGTATAAAAAAAATCTGTAAATAATCTGTTAAAATCATATAATAAGGTGCAACTGTCTTGTTTCCATGCAATTCTACTTTGTACTATTTCCTGTATATTTGTAACAATGACCATGCAAGATTCTGACACTATACATTTGTTGAAATTTGACAACACTCTCCTGTACTAGTCTCTGTCCCAGACACCTTCATTCAAAGAGCTGGATGTATGAGTGAGCTGTCAGGAGTGTGGCAAGCTTACTGAACAGACTTGGTTCTTCACCATATATAAATTTCTAGAAAATTTATTCAAACTTCATTCCAGTGGTTGGAAGAACACCTGCATTATTCTTTGTGACTATACAGCTAATCTAGGCTCCTTCCTCAGGGAGCTTAGGCATGATGCCAAAGAACTGCAGTCCAGCTGAACTGGAGTGGTGTCTGCCTAAAAAATAATGAGTGAAAACATCTTTTCACAACCAAGAGGTTGCACATCTATGGTCAGACGTGTGAATGCCCTTGAATCCATAATGTTGTCTGAAGTGTTCGCAAATGTCTATAAAATCGACCACCATATAAAAAAAGGTCAAATGAGACACATCAACCATTGTGTGTAGTTTGTGCCTGTGTGTGCGTGTGCATGCCCCCACCCCCATTTTTCCTCCTTCCTTTTCTTCTTTCTGCTAGTTTTTCTTCGTTCTTTTCTTCCCCCCTCCCCTTTTCTCTTAGTTTTCTACTTGAACAGCTATTTTCCTTCTCTTTTTATACTTCTATCCCAATTTATTTTCCTGAAAGTAGCACCCCTGATCAACTAAGTGGGAAATCCTGGGTTAAAATCCAGGTCTGGGCTTTTTTTGCCTTCCCACAATCCTTTCTTCTTCATACTCTACCCTCTTTTTCCTTCCTTCTTTTCTTCTCCCCTCCCCCGCCCCCATTCTTCCCTTCCATATTTTCCCTTGACCCCCTCCCTTGTCTGAGCCCTTGGGTATGCAGCTACAAAGCCACATTTTTACTTCATTCATGGTTGCACTGTTTATTGTTTAATTAGTTTTTATTGCCTGCATAAAAACTTATGATTCAGAGAGGGACCATAGATGGAGTATTGTTAAAGGTAGATGTGTTCTATCTCAATTTAAAGAAGACAGAGATGCATGAGAATAAATAACACACGGAGAGATCCATGAAGCTTTTTTACAGGCCTAGCAAATGTCTGAGGCATGTTGATATATTTGATATAAAATACACTGAAGCAAATATATACACAGCTCTATGCTACTCATGTGAATCTCAACTAAACTTGTTTGCTCTTTTGTACGAT
Source organism: Lycopodina hypogea (assembly GCA_963969325.1). Taxonomy (NCBI): domain Eukaryota; kingdom Metazoa; phylum Porifera; class Demospongiae; order Poecilosclerida; family Cladorhizidae; genus Lycopodina; species Lycopodina hypogea. Next base: position 13,367,296 of record OZ017780.1, on the reverse strand, counting down.
ATTTCTTATGCCATTTAAAACCAGAATAATTTCAATGCAACCTCAAAAGCCTGATAAAAGTCTGCAGGAATGGATAAATATGGTTATGATTGTGTGGCTTCATATGAACTCATTCCCACCAAGGAGACATTCTTCAGCAGATACCAGAAAAGCACAGCATCTATAGGCGACTATTCAACACCTCAAAGTGTAAGGTCAAACAAATTTGTCAATGAAGTTCTGTACACGTTTGGCATATGGTGATTAGAGATAAAATGTACAGATGATTGTTTACCTGAATGATATATCCTATAAACATAGCTGGTTTTTTTTTTCTGGTTTGTTTGATCATTCTTTTCTTTTCTTTACATTTATTTTTTCCTTCCTTCCTTTTCCCCCCCCTTATTCATGCACAATTCTGTAGTCAAGCAGACAACAATTCTAGCTGCTCTCAAAAAGCAGGTGCATACCAAAGTCTTGTGGTAGATGTTGATTGATTTTTAAAGTCTGTTATGGTCTCAATGCACGTGTGCAAGAGAAGGGTAGTCTGAGTATACTAGAACTCTCCATATCAACCCAGATATGATCCAACACATACAATTGTACCACCTCATGATTCAAACTTATGGTCTCTTAGCAAGAAATATCAAATATAATACAAAATTTTAATCTTACAAAACATTTTAAAATCATCTCAAATTTATAACCAATAAAGTTAAACAAAAATATATCTAAAAAATACTTGAAGCAAAAGTCTTTCTTCATTTGCAGGCTTCAGGCACTTGAAAATTTCCATGGACTAATGGCAGAGTGTCAGAGAAGAATTCAAAATAATAAAAATTGGACTGTTCTGGTGTGTTCCTGTTGTACACGTAGGGAAAAGTAGAACTATTGAGAGTTTGTCCAGACTGAGGTTTTCCCAACTCAAAACGAACGTCTCAGATCTTAAATGGATAAGAACATGTTAAGTCATCACACACTCATTTTTAGCTGAATTTAATACACCTATATATGATAGAGCTTATTATGTCTGTATATTTATCCGTTGTGATAACTTGAATTGTTATTATTTCCTGTATCATATTATGTTACTAGGATATTGTGGTTAAATGATTGTCAATCATTTATGTGCATCTATACCATGGTTTTTACTATAATGCGTTGCACTTCATATTACTTCACTTTAGCTGTTCAGTCTAAAGTTGTTCGATGAATGAGTAAAGTTGAATGGGTTAGTAAGTTATACCAAGCTGTAATAGCATGCAGTATCATAAGCCAAAACTCAACTGGTGATGAGGATACTCTCAAGATAAACTAGGAATATAAACTCTACAGGCAGCTATGTCCATTCATGGTACAGTTACAGCTTTTGATCAAAGCAAGGAAGATTGGAGGTCTTACACTGAGCGGTTGAAGCACTATTTTGTTGCAAATGAGGTCGTAGACAATGACAAAAAATGCTCTATTTTACTGTCAGTCTGTGGCCCAGCCACATACAGGTTGCTCAGAAGTTTAGCTGGTGCGGATAAGATTAATACAGAGCCATATAAGGACTTAGTAAAGATTTTGCAGGACCATTATGACCCCAATCCATCACCCATTGTTCAGTGCTTTAAGTTTAATTCAAGAGTTCGTGGACCTGATGAAACCGTAGCCAAATATGTTGCTGCGCTAAGAGCTTTGGCAGAGCACTGTTTTTATGGAGACATCTTGGATGACATGCTCCGAGATCGCCTTGTCTGCGGAGTGCAACAGGACAGCATTCAACAGCGCTTGCTAGCAGAAAAAGATTTAACATATCAGAAGGCTTTGGAGTTAGCTACAGCCATGGAAGCAGCAGCTCAAGGTAGTCAAGATATGAAGCGGGCTAGTGGTTTCAGTCATGCTACAAATCAGGGTATCCACTGGAATTCTAGCAAGGATGGGAGGAAAAAGTACTCTCCAGCAGATTCCATCCCCAGAAGTAAACAGCAGAAAGGTAGATCATCCAAGCTTACCTGTTATCACTGTGGAGGTGAACATCAAGCTAATGTCTGCAAGTTCATAGAAACAGAATGTTTTCACTGTAAGAAGCGAGGACACATTGCAAAGGTATGCAGAGCCAAGCAAGGAAGTAAACATTCCAAGCAAACCAATCACTTGGATACGGTTGAGAGAGAGAACTCTTATTCCTTGTTTACTGTGCCAGACAAGAAGAGTCCAGGAGCCATGACTCTAGAGCTTACCTTAAATACAGTTCCAGTATCTATGGAGTTAGACACTGGTGCAGCATTGTCCTTGATCAACATGGCAACTTACCACAACATTGCTCAATCAAGTCAGTTACCTATCTAGAAATCCGACGTCATGCTGAGGACGTACACTGGTGAATGCATCAACATCCGTGGGTTGGTTGAAGTCAAAGTCTACTACCAAGGAAAGACCAAAATGTTGAGGTTACAAGTGGTTGAAGGGGAGGGACCTAATCTTCTTGGGCATGACTGGCTGGAGACTTTACAAGTGAGGCTCAATGGTGTTTGTAATCTTGTGGGTACCATTAACAAAGGTGTTGATGAAGTTCTAACCAAGCATATTAAAGTTATTGCCAATGAGCTGGGTACACTAACAGGTTATAAAGCCAAACTCAATGTTGATCCAACAGCTATGCCTAGGTTCTGTAAAGCCAGAACAGTTCCATATGCCCTAAAGCCATTAGTTGAATCTGAACTCAATAGACTTGAGAGTGAAGGTATTATTTCACCTGTCCAATTTTCACACTGGGCAGCACCAATTGTGCCTATAATGAAAAGAATGGCACATCAAGAATATGTGGTGACTACAAGGTCACTGTGAATCGAACACTACAAGTTGATTCCTACCCATTACCAAGAGTAGAAGAATTATTTGCTTCTTTGTCAGGTGGAAAGTATTTTACTAAATTAGATATGTCGCAGGCATATCTACAAGTGGCATTGGAAGAAGAGTCAAAACAATATGTGACCATTAACACTCACAAAGGGCTGTTTCAATACAATAGATTGCCTTTTGGGATTTCATCAGCCCCTGCAATTTTTCAATGTTGCATGGAAAACTTGTTAAGAGGTTGTAAGGGGGTATCAGTATATCTGGATGATATTCTGATTACTAGGTCCAATGCTTCTGAACATCTAGGAAATCTAGATCAAGTTTTTGAAAAATTAGCATCAGCTGGGATTAGGCTGAATCGGGCTAAATGTGCATTTATGTTGCCCAAGGTGGAATACCTTGGCCATATAATTAGTGAGCATGGATTACACCCTACAGAAGAAAAAGTTAAAGCTATAAAGGAAGCTCCTACACCCAAAAATGTTAGTGAGCTCAGAGCATTCCTAGGGATCATTAACTACTATGGAAAGTTTCTCTCTAACTTATCAGCACAATTGTCTCCATTGCATGAGCTTTTGCAGAAAAAGTCCAAATGGAAATGGACAAGTACACATACAAAATCCTTTGAAACAGCTAAAGATGCTTTGCAAGCAAACTCTTTGTTAGTTCACTATGATGATTCTAAACCATTAGGCGAAGTACTTTCTCCCATTATGCCAGATGGTGTGGAGAGGCCAGTTGCTTATGCATCCAGAACCTTAACCACTGCTGAAAAGAATTACTCACAGTTGGAAAAGGAAGGTCTCGATGTTGTTTATGGAGTAAAGAAATTCCATGATTACTTGTGTAATAGACATTTTCTGATTGAGTCTGACCACCAGCCATTAGCACATCTTTTTGGAGAACAGAAGGGAATACCACCCTTGGCTTCATCAGGGATTCAGAGATGGGCTCTGACACTGAGTGCTTACCATTATTCTATCAGGTACAAGTCTGGTAGATTGATAGGAAATGCAGATGCCTTAAGCAGACTTCCTCAACCACAAACCACATCTTCAGATTGCTTACCTGGTGATATGGTGCACCTTGTGAACCACCTCTCAACCACAGCAGCCAGTTCTGAAGCCAGCTCTGACAAGGTCAGGTTGTGGACAGATAGAGATCCTACCTTATCCCAGGTCAAGAAATATCTGAGGAGCGGTTGGCCACAGAAAAATTTGAAAAAGGAGTTCAAGCTGTACAGTTTCAGAATGAAAGAGTTTAGCTTGCTTGAAGGATGTATCTTGTGGGGAGCTAGAGTAGTTGTACCACCTCAGGGCCGCAAATTAGTGCTAGTGAAGCTCCATGAAACACACACTGGTGTAAGCAAGATAAAAGCATTGGCAAGAATTTATGTGTGGTGGCCAGGAATGGATGCTGAGATAAAGGAAGTGGTCAGAACTGTTCAAGTTGTCAAATAACAGGTCCATCACCTCCTGTAGCACAACTTCACCATTGGGAATGGCCGTCTCAACCTTGGAGTAGACTACACATAGACTTTGCTGGACCATTCATGGGTCACATGTATCTTATCATTGTTGACTCACATTCAAAGTGGTTATATGTGCAGATCATGCAATCCATATCTACTTCAAAGACAGTTGAGAAATGAAGGTTTGTTTTTTACCATATAGGACTACCACGAACTATTGTGTCTGATAATGGACCATCCTTTACAAGTGATGAGTTTAAGAAGTTTATGCAAGCTAATGGAATTAGACACATTACATCTGCACCATATCATCCATCTACAAATAGATTGGCAGAGAGAGCTGTTTAAACAGTGAAACAAAGTCTAAAAAAGATTAATGGTAATTCTGTGGAAGAAAAATTGTCAAGGTTTTTGTTGAAGCATCGAATTACTCCACACACTACCACAGGAATTCCACCATCAGAGTTACTGATGGGTCGTCGATTGAGATCAAAATTGGATATGCTGCATCCTGGTTTGTCCGGTCATGTAGAAGAAAGGCAATGGAAGCAAAAGCAAATTCATGATAAAGCAAAAACACTTAGGAAATTCAAGGAAGGTGACCAAGTGTATGCTAAAGATTTTTCTGCACCTAATGAAAAATGGATACCAGGAGTGGTACAGAAAGTTACTTCTTACCATATTCAACTCCATGATGGAAGAGTTATTCGACGTCACATTGATAATATGAAATCAAGATCCACTGGTCAGGTTAAGAAGGAGAAAGGTGATAAAAGTGAGCACAACTTGCCAGCTATGCAAAATGTGGGATTTGAAGCTGGTATTTCAAGTTCTGTTACAGAGAACAGAGAAGCAACTACCTCTGAAGAGAGTGTACTAATCATACCAGTACCAACACCAAATGAAACTCCTAGTCCAACCACACAGATACAGAGATCTGAACGTTGTCATCCTCCACCCTCATATATGAGTTATGACCAAAACTTTGAGTTAAGTACTTGACAGTGTGTTTAAACTAAGAAAGGGGAAGATGTGATAACTTGAATTGTTATTATTTCCTGTATCATATTATGTTACCAGGATATTGTGGTTAAATGATTGTCAATCATTTATGTGTATCTATACCATGGTTTTTATTAAAATGCGCTGCACTTCATATTACTTCACTTCAGTTGAACAGTCTATAAGTTGTTCAATGAATGAGTAAAGATGAATGGTTGACTAAGTTATACCAAGCTGTAATAGCGTGCAGTATCATCATAAGCCAAAAAGGGCAGATACAACTTCCGTCAAGTCCTCCCACAGTTCTCAAACAATCTGATCAAATATTTTGGGAAAACTAAGACTATACTGGAATGAAACCTAACAGGATTTAAAATTTTGAATTTCTTAGCACAATTGTGATTTTAGTTAAGAATAATGTTTGTACTTTTGACACTGTTTCAAACCATTTGCCATTCAATGTGTCCTTTTAATAAGCTATTATCGATACATATTTTTTTTACAAAATACAATAAACTTGTTCCTTTACATCTCCCTCAACCCTACATTCATCTCTATCTTCCCAACATCCATCTCCCTCTACCCTACATCCATTTCCCTCTACCCTACATCCATCTTCCTCTATCCTATCTCCATCTCCAGCTTCCATTTTATCCTATTTCTTAAAAAAAAAAACCCTCCAGCTATCACCAGATCAGATCTTATCAAACTTCATTTCCCTATCTTCCCTGACCTGCTGCCTTCTGAGGTACCTGCACTGATTCCAAACCTCCTGACCATACCCCACCAGAAAACTCTAAACTGGCACCAACACAATCAAACAATTTGTAACTGTAAAGATAAATTAGAAAATTAAACTTAGCGTGGTTCCCCACATATTATAATCTATACCACGATGAGTTGTCTTTCCTGTGTAAGTGGCATCTTCAAGCCAGTCCCAGAATTTGGGCACTTCCACGTAGATCTGGCCTCTACTTGGCATTGGAAGTCAGACAAAACTCTCTAGCTGTGATAAGAATATAATATATTTTTTTTTAAATAATTGGATATCATATTAAAAATTTAAGTGCAGGTTTATTTAATAATCATGTCAAGCACGCCATAAACACTGTTGTGGCACATCTCTTTCATTCCTAACTTAAGAAATATTTTAAATTCTTCCACAGCATTGTATTAGATAAAAACATTATCAACTAAATACCCAACACAGCTTAGTATCACTTACACATGTGTGTGCATGCATGTACATGTATGTGCCTCTATGTAAGTATATATTTAATATATGTGCAAAACTGTGGTGCACATGCTTGTACATGCATGCTTGTGTACATGTCATGACCTTCTTACTGCAGATGGGGTGGTTTAAATAACACATTTAGTTTTTTTTTTACGTATCCACTCATCTCAATGAGCATTGCATTCTGGAAAAGAAAGGTATGAAGGCAGAAAAAGGAGAGTAAAGACCCTTGTGATATATATGTTTCATCGCTCAGCATAGTAAATTACGTTTTACTAGAAGAACCTGGTTCAGTTGATCCTAGGATGGATATCAGAGAATTATCTTCATTTTTCATAGAATTTACTTCAGTTAATATTGCTTCACAGGACAAACACAAATTACTAGTAAATGAAGAATGAGTGACGTAGAAATATCAGGATGAAGAGTTTTTAAAACAAACATTCAAAAGTCAGAAAAGAAGAAATAGGAGAAACTGAAGGATCTTCTTATTTTTTTAAATAGGATAAGAGTGAAGTGACCTTACTAACTTATGATTCACCTATCACCCGTACAGCTAGATCATATATAAAGGTTATGTCTGGATTCAGTATAAGGGATTCAACTCCACCCAGATATAATATCTGGTATTTCCCAGAAATGATATGTTCCAAAGTTTGAGAAACCAAGTCACTGTACAGTTTCCTAGTGTTTAAACAATCCTGGTGGAATCTTGGCGGCACACTAACTACAACCAAAATATTAGAGTGGTAGCAAAGAAAGGAAAACATGGAACATCACACAGTTATTGAAAAGTTATGCACAGACACCTTTAATTCTAAGATAGTTATAAATATTTGTGATCAATATAGTGAATAGTTACAATGGTTTGTCACCAAAGTGATTTGAGGTGCAAATAGTCACAAAGAACTGTGTGGTCTTTAGTAAAGCTTCAGTCCGCACAAATTTGTCTGTAAAGATGGTGGGGGCAGATATATACAATAACTATTTTATATATCAAGCAAGCAAATTCATTATGCCTGTGCCTGAAAAGTAACAATTGTGATAGTTGGTCTGGATTTTGAATAAAGATGGTTAGGATGCCATGACACTTCTTATGGAATGCAATCAATAATTTGTTAATTTTTTTTTTTTTTTTTTTTTTTTTTTTTTTTTTTTTTTTTTTTTTTTCTCCTTTCATCCAGATGCCATAGTTCTGGCTAAATCAGGGTTGAAAAGTGCATCTGCAATAACAGAATTCTGCAATATAAAGACTTTCTAATTATTTAATATGAAGTATTCTGCACTCAATTTTAAATTCATCATATTATTTTATTTCTCTGCACAGAATATGTAGACAGAGCAATTCATTTAATATTAAAATCCAACAACACCGCTCCTTCCATTTTCTCTATGAGACGAGTTCCTTCAACCTCTTTACAATGCAGACCAACTTATATTCACAGACAGTCAAACTATCTCAGAATTCATTGACCTTTCAGCAGCTATGATAAGCTGGTGAGGATATATATCATTCTTTTTCAGTACAGGAGTGTGAATAGCAGTGAATTTGTGTATTATACCAAATACCTATGCTCTATAATTGTCTATAATTTTAAGTTATTTCAAATGACTTATAGAATTGTCACACAGGATTATGGCACCCTCAAACCAGTCAATAAGATCTTTCATAACTGTGTGCAACATGTATTGTGTACAGAACTATGCATAGATTACATTATTTTGAGTGTGTGGCTACAAATATATCTACTTACCCTTGTATGTGGAAGGTCTTACTCAGACCATATTGATAATGAGTGGCCCTCACCCATGCTTCTGCTGAATATTCAGAAGGAGGTGGAATAGCATCTTCTTCATATTGCTCTCCATAAAATGCTAATTTCTTCTCCTCATCTTTTGAATAGGAAACTAAAGCAAAAGGAAGGGGGTGAAATTCAAGTTAGGAAATGGAAGCAAAGAGGATATATATAAAGGTTAACAAAAAGAATTTAGACACTAGATTGAAATAACACACACTCGTTAATAAGATAACATATACTTGAAATAATGCATGCAAGAGTTTCATCTATTGCAATAACTATAGCTGAAAACTTACAGTGCCCACTGAACGTTCTACCATCGTCACCCCCATCATTCCCTAGCCAAGAAAAGTTTCTGGCATATCTGGGGGAACTTGGGGATCAGAAAAACAAAAAGGCGTAACACCTACCAGGATAAACACTGCAACAAAAAAAAGAAAAAAAAAGGAATCTTCCAGTTCGAACAGGGTGGAGTATCTCTTAAAGCGGAGTGCTTGGGATACATCAAAATTCCGCAAGTTGTGTAATGGTCAGCTTTAGTGCGCAGCACGATGTGTCAGACCACTATTTCTAATTACGGGCCTAATTTAATTATTCCCAGATCTAGTAGTAGTGGGGTCTGGGAATAATTCATTTAGGCTAGCTGAGAGATAAGTCCCCAGCCAGAAGAAAAATGATGATTTGATCTTTTTAAAAAATTTTTAATCCTAATAATAATACAACTGTGCTGGTCTCTCTTTGTGAACTTTTCCTTGATGGACCACACTGACTTTGAAGATTCTTTTATGAATGTTCCCAGATTCTGGTAAAGGATCATTAGTAGAACACACCCACCACTTTCAAACACCCCCTCCAAAAATAAACTAAAAGCCATCCAAGGATGGAATCCAACAAGCCTCATGTTATTTGATATTTTAGAATGACCCAGTGTTATCATATAGCATGGTTTGTAGGGTAAGCTACTACTCAAACAATTATTCTTTTAACAATCATCCTACTACAATTTGGGAGGGGGGGGGGGGCTCATCAAAAAAAAATAAGCTTTATGGTGCTGACAACCTGAGGGCAGGCAAATGAGTGAGATGCACCACAAAGAGGAGTGAGATTGGGTTATTCATGAGTAAGATATGCTGATTCACCACTGTTAAGAGGATATTAATAATTACACCCCTCAATGCATTATTCTCCACTTTCAGTGATCATAATTTTTTTTAATTTTTTAAAATTTTTTTATGTAAATACATGCTTCTATCACTTTTGAAAGGAGTAGATATCAGGATGTCAACTATGATCACTTGGGTAACATTTTGGAAATTTAATCCAACATCTGAACATACCAGTTTGACATTAGAGTGGTTTTTACTCACATACACATTAAAAAAATTACTGGATTTCTTAGTATCAAATCTGAGACTTCTGGCTTCAAAATGATCCTTATCTTAGTATCATACAAAACTCTTTCTTCTGCTTCTTCAAAGTGTGGCAAGGTTAATACTAGAAACTCATTTAGCCAGTCAGTTCAAATACACCTACACCATATCCATACTATCAACCCATAGCTAAGGCAGGAGTTCTTGATTTGTTGATATTTAGTAGGTGTTTAATAAAAATATAGTAGAGCCTTATCTTTAAGAACCCCTTTGAAACCTAGAATACACTGGTAGTCCTGCAGATATGTGCCAAAAAATTTAAGGAATTGTGCTTTTGAAGATACAAGCATGATATTTGGTGCACAGTAAGGGCATGTCTTGAGGAAGATTTTTTGGATATAGGAGCATTTCTGAATTGACCTTTGGTGACCTCTTTGTACAAATACGCATTTAAAATGTATTAGATTTTTCATTATAAAATATGATAATGACCAAACTTTATCAAGTTGTGTACATGTGTCAAATGAAAGCCAACATAGAAAGGAGCAAGATGAAACTACAATTACGTAATTTATGTCTTTATCCATTCCAAAGTTAGAGCACTTTTTGCAATTACCTGTTATATGTAAGAACAATGTTCATTCCCTGGTTAGTGCTAATTACTTTAGATCTTTTGCTGCTCATAGAATTGCCAGTGCACTTTGCCCTGATTGGTCTGTTGCATTACCAATGTTCCATGCCTTCACTGGGTGCAAATACTGAGTGCCTATGAAAGGAACTGTAACTTTAGAACAAAAATAAATGTAACAGTACTTTTAATTTCATCTTGCTCCTTACAATGTAAGCTTTCATTTGATACCAAACTTCAAGATATTTACTCAATATCATATTTATAATGGAAAATTAGGTCTATTCCAACATAAATTAGCACCTTAGGAGTACTAAACGTCAAATAGAAAATGCCCCTACATTAAAAAAAAAAAGGAAAAAAGAAAAAAAGAAGAGTTTCTGAGAGTATTTCTCACCTCCATGTAAGATTTCATGCTGGTACCATTAAAAGCACAATTTTGTTTTACCTATCTGCTCTACTAGAATGATGACACTATTTGCTAAAGTGTGCTCATCTCCCTAACACTGTAACTGAATGAAAACAATGACCAGGGAGACCTCAGTTCTGTAAGGGGAACCCTGTGATTTGTAACTCTGAGGCTCTACTGTAGCTGCAGTTGAAGGGAGCTCTTTCTTTTTTTCAATTTTTGGTATATTAACTTTTTGCCATGAGTTTGAACATAACCAAATTGCCTATATAATAGAATATCTGTATATACCTGGTGTGCCTGGCCAATGTCAATGTGAAACATTATATCATATTTTGGCCTGGTTGGTCCTTTAATTAGATTTTGGTAAATAAAACAACTTCCTGCTGTGTGGCTAAGATGAAACCACCCCCATCGACACACCCACATGTGTTTAATAATGCTGAACCAGTAAGTTGGAGGCCACATGCCAATTTCAGCCAGGATTGTCCTTCAAATGCTTTTGGTAGACAAAATGACTTCCTGTGGGTGTGGTAATGAAAAAAAATACTCATTGACAATCCCACACGTGGCCACTAATGCTCATCCAATACTTGGAGTCCATATGCCAAACTTCAGCTTGATTGGTCCATAAACTACTTTTTGGCAGGCATGATTCCTCAGTGTTGAAATGACCAAACCACACCCATCAACACACACATAGTTAATAATGCTTATCAGGTTACTTGTAAACCACATGCCAAAATTCAGCTTGGTTGGTCCATTTATTAGCTTTTGGCAGCCAAAACAACTTCCTGTAGGTGTGGCTATGATAAAACCACACCCATTAACATGATCATGTGTTTAATAAAGCTCACCCAGGTTCTTGGAGACCACATGCTAAATTTTAGTCTTTTGTTTCAAGGGTTTGGCCATCACACACACACACACACACACACACACACACACACACACACACACACACACACACACACACACACACACACACACACACACACACACACACACACACACACACACACACACACACACACACACACTAAAATGTATATAGATGGGTCCGTGGGTCTAACTCCTTCGGTCCAAGCGTTATTCAGAGTTATACCACTTTTTTGGCTTTACACACCAATGGGAAGAGGTGTGGCCAGATGGGATCCTGTCCAGGTTATCACTCCATGGGTTTGTCTGGCCACAACAATTTTTTTACCCATTTTTTGGCCTGACATGAACACGAAATGTGGTGTGGCAATGTACATGCATTTAAAACATTCCCAAGTAGACTCTGATTCCAAATATATATGTCCTGGTAGGACCCATCCATGTTACTCACAGAGTCAAGTTATGCATGTATACCAAGTTATTTAGACCATGTTTTAAGTTGGGTCAAAACCTATCATCATGCAAAGTTTCAGAGAAATTCACTGACAGGTTTGGCCAGAATGATGATACAAACATACAAACAGACATCTCACATACACTCAGTTTATGAACCTATTAAATTATTCAAACACAAATATTTCCTTTAAGGTCTAGTTCATGCAGTGGGTAAATACAACTACCCTATTTTTCTTTCTATTATCCTCGACTGGAAAGCCATTTTTATTTTAAAAAAATTATCTATTTTTAGACAACCAAAATTTTCAAAATTATGCTAGCATGATCGATGAAGGCCTTGTTGCAAACCAGCAAGCCCACCTGCACTGTTGGCCCCTAACTAGGTTCCATCCTTACCCATACTAGGTTTACTGGTATCAGATTGAAATAAACCAGATAAAGATTTCTTAGAAAAACAAACTATTAATAACAAGTATTAATGACACACAATGCAAAGTAATTATCAACTTCAAACAGCTGCAATCCTCACCTATCAACATTAACTTTAGTGGGTGTGGTGTAATGCATTCATGTCTGTTTGTCTGCCTTCTGTCAGTTGGGACCCTCCACCAACACTTCAGATGATTAGTGAAACACAATATCATTAAATGACTTTAGAGTCAACATAATTAGATTATACAGTTAAGTACTGGAATCTTTGATGGACATAATAATGTTATGCAGAGTACATAATCAATGCAAATAAAAAAAATTTAAAAAAAATTAAATAGTGATGTACTGTATTACTGCTACTTGAGTAATCTCCACAGCCCTAATATTACAGAGAGAACCACAGTGACCATGGATAGAGACACGCCTGCAAAATACTTGACAGACTCCAACTTTTGTGTTTCTATCTGCGTCCTGATCTGTGCAACCTGATGTACACAGAGTGGATGCTTGTGAAACTATTTGTATGTGCATGAACACATGGGATCTTTCAAACACGACAGTCACACAATCATATATACGCATGCACGCACACACACCACACTCACACAACATATTCACTAACTCACACTCACGTATACACTCAACAGGAGCTTCTATCCAAAGCAGAGAGAATAATAGTAGGGAAGGGGAGGGGGTAGAAATTATGCTTGTTTTGACTGACTAAAGGAAAAGTTAGTTTCCTGAGCCAGGCAAGTGGAATAACATAAAACTCTGGCAGATAAACCTGCCCATGGGTGAAGCTCTATTGGCTATGCTGTCATGAGTAGTTAGAATTAAAACAAAAGTATAAACAACATAGCCTAGACTAAAGGCAATGTGTTGAATACTGCATACCTCCTTGTCTATCCGATTGTTGGTGTTGTTCACTTGTTGCAAGAGGATAGTTGCCTATACAAACACACGTACATACACGCCACACATGCACATACAGCAGTAAGGATAGTGTGAATATAGAGAACAGACCTACACACTAAACACTACACAGCATCATAATGGTGGATAAGTGTGTGAAAATTGTCAGGCTACAGCCAATAAACCACAGTGCTTACCATGAATTATTAAAAAAAACAAAAAAACAACAACAACAAAACAACACCAAAAAAACAACAACCAAAAAATAGCAACAATTGTTGACAACTACTTCATGAGTACATATACACACAAACAAACTTGCTCTTGTCCACCAAATCAACAAACAGAGCTCTGTAAGTTCACAGGGGTCACACCTCTTCCTTAATGCGTCCCTTCTCCAGGTTGAGGTCTAGCTGCAGATTGGACTGGACCTTCGTAACTTCCTCCTGCAACACAACAGAGCAACAGTCACTACACTTGTCATGTCATGTGACTGTCACCTGACTAAAACTCATCACCATGGCACTGTCACCTGACCAGCCCATGTGATGCTAACCTCTAGCATGTGTTTCCAGTGTATGAACAAATGCCAGTGTGTATGTACCCACAGCAGTCTTGGTATTCGTGACTGACACAGTCAACATTTGTTGTACAGAGGGTAGTGATAAAATCATGCATTTTGTGACAAAAGCATGAAAACTTCTATGTACCTAGAAAATAACAATACTGCTAATTGGAGTTATAGTGCAAACCTGGATATGACGTCTATCCTCTGTGACAACCATTTCCAAAATGGTGCCGAAAGTTTGCCACTTTCACCTAAAAAGCTCCATATCTCTGGATGTATTGGTCATAGAAACCTTAAACTGGTGTTCACTTATTTGGTTATCAAGGTCATAAATTCAGGTGAACGCAGTTTGATTGTCTGATTAATATTTATGTCTTTTCAGGAGAATGTCAAACATGTTCCACACACACACGCACGCACGCATGCACGCACACACAGGCGCACACACACACACACACACTTTCATGTAGTGTTCCAATTGTGGGGGTGTGGATAACCATTCTCACAATTAACACTTTCTGGTGCTGTGACAAAGCTTATCTACAGATATGTATCAGTTTTACATCAATGATAATAAAAGTTCATCAAGCTCCTATTTAAGTAGGTCCACGTCCCTACCAAAGATTGCATCACAGAATTGGTATTGTTTATTTGCTATTGCAATCTTAGAGATAGTGGTATTTTGTTCAAAATATCATAGATAATAAATAGCAGTTGCAGGGCTCTTTATTTAGAATGTCCACATGCAGTTACCTAATATTCAGGTAAACATGGCATCAAAAATAAAATTAGTTATGCTGGCAACACAAGTAACTTCACCACTAGTACCAACAGACTGGCTAAGTCAGGAAGAGAATCATGAAGAGCCACGTTGTCCTGCCAGCTCTCAGAAAAGTAGTGTTGGTGCTGGTGATATTGGTCTTGCTGATAATCTCATTCTATTCAGTGACAATAAGTGCTTGCCTGAAAGCCTTGGCATTTCTAAATTCAACGAAAGAGATGGACTTGAGTCCACATTTGGAAAACATTCTGTTAGTTCCACGCCATATACCATCTCCAGTTAAGCAAGAGTACAAACTGCAGCGTGATGTGGAAAGGAAACATCCAGATGAACAATCAACTAGTGGCAGAAAGATAAAGTAAACTACAGGCAAAATACATCCTCAGCTATAATGTAGGGTGGATATCTTTCTACGTCTGTTTTGTGAGAAGCCTGAGTCTCATTGAACCAATGCATGGAGCTATGATGCCTAGAATTGACCTGAGAGAAAGGCAGTGTGTTATAGAATTCCTACATGAAAACTCATGGCAAAAGTTACGTCTGGTGATCTTATAGCAAGTGATGCAAAATATCATGCTAGGTGTTCCGCTGTTCTGTATAATGCATCTCGTAAGAAAGCTTCCGATTTGAGTAACAGCCAATTTTAGAGTGGCTTGTCCAAGAAACATGTAATGAACTTGGTCTGGCTTGGGTAAGGGGTGGATGGAGTCCCTGTGGGGATTATTTTTCTTCAATTTATGGAGGAAGACCTATTTAATCTTTTGTACCACATATACCAGACAGGCTGTGGAGAGGACGTTCTTGGGAGAGTAAAGCGATAGATATTGAGTCCTATCAGACTAGGAGGAATGGCATTCTCCTCAAGTGCCACATCTCTACACACACACACTCTCACAGACAATAGCACTTGTCCTCAGTATTCTCCCAGAGTCAAGCCTCATAGAAAATTTAAGAGGTATGACCTGTTAACATTGAAGCTCAAGTGAACTACAAAAAGGAAAGAAACCTATTAATATATATACCTACCTACCAACCCACCCACCTACAAACACACACATGCACACACACACACACACACACGCACACACACATACTTTTTTCACCCACAAAAATAAAGGCAGTAGTATTATTTACCACCAGATAAATCATGGTCTGTTTTGCCACTTGAACTCCACTGGGAACTGATAGGAAGTGAAGTATAGGACACACACATGCCACTCACTGTCATGGTACCTTGAGGGGATATGCATGCCAGGGATGAAGTCATTACGACAACTAACCTTGAAGCTGCTCATCAACCTCTCCACCTTCTCCTTCAACACCTGCACACACACACACACACACGCACGCGCACACACGCACACACACACGCACACACACACACACAGCAAACAAACACACACACACACACACACAGCAAACGAACACACACACACGGCATCAACATTGTCACAACCACACATGTTACTGGACATGTACACATGAACAATCCTCTACAGGCATACATGCATATTAATGAACTTCCACAAGTATCTTATATATTAATGTGCTTGTCCATCTATCGTCACCTTTATGCTAAGATAAAATATTTCTTCAGGTGTCTGGCTACTGTACTTGTGGGCACAGGAAGACATCCGGAGAGGAAGAATTAAACAGCAGCAAGGACTACGCTATCCAAAAGAAAATTAGTATTTGGTAGAGACCCCTTACCATACCACTAATTTAAGTGATTTTGACGAAAGACGTTTGTCTTCCTAGATGACATTTTACCTACACATCCAAAATAGTTTACAAAGGAATTTATTATATTGGAGAGCAGCAATGGAGTCTGAGGCAGAGAAGAAAAACTGAGCATTATAAATTATGGGGTGGCAAGGGATATTATAGGGGAAGTTATGAGTGCAGAATATTTTTCCAGGAAACACAGGTGGAGAGCTAAAAACAGCAGCAGGTATTGACTAAAGTTATTACTCAATGCAGTTTTAGCCAACTAGGCTGCAGAGAGTAGAGTGATAAAAAAAAAAGTATCACCCTTTGGTCTACAAGAAGTCCCCCCCTGCAGCTGTTATCCCACCAACAAACTAGTTGTCCAATGTTTAACTGTTTTTTCATCTCTCTCTCATTCTGTATTGATAGGCTAATATTCCATTATTGTGTGTTCAATCACTATCAGTCTACACTCAGAGCAATTTGGAATATTTTAAAGTAGATATATGAATATTTTAAAGTAGATATATATCCAGATAGCAGCAATTGGGGTACACAGCATTTACTTCTCCTTTTCTTCATTAACTTAAAAATTAAATCCACTCTCCATGTTGAAGAAGAAGTTGGTGAGTGCAGGGATATCCTTCCTCTAAACTCATTGTTAAGGCTCCTTCATGACAGGAGCACAGGAAATTATATATCAAGCAGTAAAAATGAACTCATGAATGACCTTGCACTGATAATGTAGTGTAGAAATTATTGTTGTGCAGTAAAACTGTAACATGATTCTTACCATAAGAGTTTATATGTATATAAGTTCAATCAATATCATTCCAGTAGAAGATTCATATTTGTGCTAAGAGACAAACTTGAAACACTTCCAATGCTCCTTGTACTGAAGTGGAGCAGAGCCCTACAATAATTCCTACACAATACATTACACAAACTGCACATGTTTGTTACTACAGGAAGCTAAAGGCTGATGGAAAACCACCCATAGGGCGGGTTCTCACTAGTTGATATATAATGTATTGATTGAAGACATAAATAAGATGGCATTTTAGTGTGTGATAGACATTGTGATCTAATAAAGGTCATTTGGGTTAAATAGAAAATATACAAAACCTTCACACACACAAGGTTTGTGAACCGTTCGTACTGTGTATACCCTATGCACCCTGTGTGAACCCTATGCACCCTGTGTGAACCCTATGCACCCTGTGTGAATCCGGTGTACCCTGACTGTACCTTGTGCTCACTCTTCACAGCCTTCAGGTGTGTGTGCTCCAGTAACATGAGTTGGTTCTGTAGGTCCTTCACCTCCATCTTCACACGCAACTCAGCCAACTCCTACCCACCACAACATCACCATAACTACAGCTATTCCCACAGTCCCTGCATGCAACCTACCAGGTCTCTCTGAGACAACACAGCATTCTGCAGCAGCGCCAAGGAACTCTGCTGTGCCTCCTTCAACAGCTGCACCATCACCTCTGCTTGCCTCTGACTGTGACCTGCAGCAGGATGACATGGGAAACTGAACATGTTGTCCGACAACTGGTGCTTGTTTGTTTCCTATATGGTTGCTGGGGAATAATGAAATAAGTTGAGTGCTATAGTGACCCTTTACCTGATGTGTCATATCACACATCTCTTCTGCAGAGAAGACATACTCTACATGGCAGCTATCCTTCCCGATGGGATATGGTCGTACAGAGGTTTCAATGAGTTATAGATTCAAATAAACCTACTTGGTGACTAAGCTAGAATATCTATCTAGGGAAGATATTTCGGTTTGTCTAAGTTGAAGGAGGAAGAAAGCACTTGGCTTCACGACTTTTGCACTATAACTGTGCTCACACACTCACCAGCAGGTCACACACACACACCACAAAGTGGTGAGTTGAAAACTCATCCCCAGAGCATTCCCAACTAAACCGCCACAATAACCAAGAGGTGGGAAACAAGCATGAAGTAGGCACCTACTGGTGTCATGGGTGGGGGAGGGGGGGAATGCCCTAGGGATACGGAACAAGGATAGCCTGGCTATGGTCTAGCCTGCAGGCATTGCGGTTGCTATCACTGCTCTGAGAACATGTGTAGGAGTAACACTGCAACAGAATCTTTATGCATCCATCCAGGGTGGTGAAAATAAAAATACAGTCTTGAGCACCTCCCCCCCCCCCCCCCCCCTCGGGTGTGGGGCCACCATCTTCAGTACAGACTATAGCAGAAGATCCATGACCGCCTGACCATCACCTCCCCAGACACCTCTCTGACACACGGGCAAAGCAACCCTCTAGACATCAGTCCCTCACCAAACTCACAGTGAAGCCACTTTACAGAGATTAAGGGCACCTAAACACCTCCCAAGCCCTCTCTAAGTCATGCCCTCTCTAAGCCACGCCCTCACTAAGCCATGCCCTCACTAAGCCATGCTCTCACTAAGCCACGCCCATGGCTGACACAGGCCTCTACCAGAGCTGCTGGGGCTGGCCGCCTCCAAATCATCAAGAGACTAGAGATGATACCAGGTGACCTCATCCCAGTTACAATGATTGTGCATGCTGCCAATAATTGAGGTATTAGCCTCTTGGGAGATGAAATCTTGTGGTTCCCACAGCAAATTGGGCAATCTCATCGAGACTCGCCACATCACATTAGTGACAGATAATTCAAACAAAATCTTCTGGAGTAGAGAGGCTTGCAATGCACTTGGAAATGATCAGCAATGAATTTCTCACCATTTTTTGGGACAGCAAGCAGTCCCACAGACACTGTTGCCACACCCCCCCCCCCGGCAGTGATGGATGGTAGCCTCATAGCAGACCACAATTGCCCCAGACACAAAACCACCACCTTGAAGCCATTAAAGATCTTGCAGTAGCAGAAGAAGATAGAAATATCTGCAAGCAATTACGGGTTTTCCCAAGAGGAACAACACAACTGAGGCGAGACAGATAACTTGCTCCCTTTCCAGCAATAGTAAAAACCCAGCATTTACTACAACTAGGGCTAGGGCTGGGCACAACGGTCTCAGGCCCTCAACAAAATCCAATGAAGGGTTCAAACTGGTTCTAGTAGAAGAGATCACAGAGGGTGTTTGTATAGTGGACTAAGCAAAGACGGACACGTCCAGCTACTGGCTGGTCAAGACAGGCATCAGATTCTGGCTATTTCAGAAACACTGCCCAGGTACTGACCTACTCAGACGTCACATGGGTTGGAAAATAACACACCATGCTTCTTGCTAAATCGCGTCCCCCCTCCCCTCCCTCCATCTTCCTATTTAGAGTGAAGCCCTAGCAGTAGCCGATGCCCTTGACAAAGGGAGACATTATTTCCCCCTTGGTTGTGAGCACCTCATCACTTCCGTCAATCACACGACACTTCTAAAGTTATTCGGAGACAGGGCACATGATGATAAAAGCAACTCTTAGCTCAGAGAACCTCAAGAGAATGCTCCCCTTCACATCCTGTACATGGGCCGCATATTAGGTGTGAAAAAAAATAACAACTCCCCTAGCCCTAGAAACATACGACACGATATCCTGCCACTCTACTGGCGACTGGGAGACTCCAATGGTTCACTTAGTGGATGCTATCACAACTACCAATGAAAATCAGTCACTGCACCACTTCTGTGCTCCAAAAAATTCTATTGCTGGCACTGGACTTACTGTGGAGTCCAAATATAATATCAATAACACTAGCCGTGTATCTGCTGTATCTTTTCTCAGTTCACTATAGTCTGGCAGTTGGGATCAGGGCAGTGTCCCACAACACCGAGTGATGATAAGGTGTCTCACTTAAGTGAGATCATTGGTGTGTAAGTGTGTACTATGGTGTGTAAGGGTGTATTATGGCCAATAAGGGTGTAATATGACATGTAATGTTGTAATATTATATGGTATGAGTGCCTGCTCCACTAACACACCCTAGCCCCAGCCCAGAGATCATTGAAGTAGGCACACCAGATTGCCACCATGAGCTGCCAGAAGTAATCTGTGACTACCATCAGTTTTGTGAACACCTCCTCACTGCAGACAGTGTTGACCTTCACTAAGCCTGTGCAGTCATCCCACCATTCCTCAGACAAGACCACTGGTCTGCACTCCTCATAGAGGAATGGACACATGCAAGCCACACCAAGATGGTCTGGAGCACAGGAAGTGGCTGCTAACCAATACCTGATGTGGAGACAAGGTGAGAATCCGGAACAAGATCAACTACTGCCCCACCCTATGGAACAAGACTGCCTCAGTTATTGAGGTGCGTCTATTTCAATAAGTTTGTGCAAAAGTTGATGGCTCTGAGAGGGTAACTCTTGAAATACGTAACTCTCATGGACATATGTACCTGTGCATGTACAGGAACATGACTGGCACTTAATACTGACTCAGCAACAAAGTTTTTAGCCCCAGGTGACTGCGGCCTACTCCTCCAATGCCACCAGCCATGTCTGCCACACCATAACCCCCTGCTCTGGTGTCTCCCTCCAAATTAAGCCACCCATGCATGGCTTCCCCCTCCAACCACGTCAGTGTCTCACTACCACCAGAAACCAAGGCAACGTCTAAACCACTGCCCCACCCACAGCACTGCCCCACCCACAGCACTGCCCCACCCACAGCACTGCCCCACCCATAGCACGGCCCCACCCACATCTGGCCAATATCGCCAAACATATACCCGACTCCCCCGCCCCCACAGTCAATAAAAGGACACCACATATTTCACCCATTAGGTCATCTATCTCGACCGATACGTGTATAAATAAAACCGAGGCCGCCAATAATACCAACTCAATAGACATTAGCATAATTATCAGGTTCTTACGGTTAATCACCACGCCCGACACCCCGAATATCAACAAGATCGTACCCACCTCGGATAACATCTAACCCCTTAACAAATTCAACGCCCCCACGGCGATTGTCGCCCTTTTCCTAAAGAATCTGGCCAATATCGCCAAACATATACGCCAAACATATACCCGACAGCCCCACCCACAGCACTGCCCCACCCACAGCATTCTCCCTGGGGGTCACAGAAGACCACCAGCATGGCTGACCAATGGGGACTATGACATGTGTAATGGGATATAACATATAAAGTGATCGGTCTCAACCAATCATAATACAGGATGCAGCCTTATTTCAGTCCTTGATAAATCTTCATGCCAAGACATATCAAAGAATTGGCAATAGAGAACAGCTGAATGTGTAGCGTGCTACAGTGACCCCTTACCAGATCCTTCATATCAGTTTTAAGTGTGCTATAGTGATCCCTTATCAAATATGTGATAAAATTATTGAGCGTGCTTCAGTGATCCCTTTCCGGATACATCATATCATTATTGAGTGCTATAGTGATCTCTTACCAGATACATCATATCAGTATTGAGATTGCTGTGGTAATCCCTTACCAGGTAGATCATATCAGTATGGAGATTCTATTGAGCGTGCTATAGTGATCCCTTACCAGATTAATCATCTCAGCATTGATTTCTATAATGACCCCTTGCTAAACACAATATATCATTATTGACAGTACTTTGTTGACCCCTTACCATATGAATCATATCAGTATTGATTGCTATAATGTATGACTGCTATGATTAGAGCTGATTGCCTCAAATTAATGTAGTAAATGATAATTGTTCCTATTTATATAGATACTTAAGCAGAGCAACATATATGGTATGAATAAATAGTTAAGATTCAGGGTTAATTTGTCTAGCCTGAAGTTGCCTAACGTACATATCATACTTGACATAGCGAATCTTTAGTTTCACAATCCAGACCTTCTACCCAAAGTACAGGGTCTAGGTAAAATCAATACTTAAAGTTAGTCTGCACAGTCACCAAATATAATTACAACTCGCACAGTGATGATTGTACAGCCACAAAAAGTTCAAATAATGTCCCAAGTAGAGCAACTAGCAGGAAAATTCTATGCACACATACACAATCATAGGGACATGCTATGATATAGGGACATGCTATGATATAGGGACATGCTATGATATAGTTACTGGCATAGCTGTCCTGATTTTCATGACACAATATGATCAAACCCTTCTATGCAATCTGACCACACCCCTTCACATGGGGTCAGCTTTGCGAGACAATTGAACCTTCATGTCTTCAACAGTTGCTCAGGGATAGCTTCTGAAATGTTGCTTGTGTATTTTACAAGTTTATACAGCATAAATATGCATATATAGAGTTTGCTCACATTAAACAATCACACATGCACATATCTAGCACGCTCATATCTCCAAGGGCATACATGGATGGGCATCTTGCACCCATCAGCTCACCAAGGACAGTAGAGTGAGGAGTGCTACTGGTAGCCATTATGTACCACACCCTCTAGCAGTTATGAATAGTGTCATAGTGAACTGCTGCTATGTACAGACACCTGTGAGAGCTAGTGGGCATGCACAGACATAACCTGCGGTTTGAAGTTGCAGCACTGCATGGTGTGTGTCCAAGTAGAACGATGTCGCTGCAGATGGTTTAACAGTTGCAGAGTTCAGAGGGTTAACGCTCTTTTTCGGCACACTGTCTTCAGGGTTTATTTTTATGGTGGGCTCCTCCACCGCTGTCTCCTTCACCACTTCAGCCTTCACCTCCCGCTTCTTGTCACCCTCGCTGGAAAACCACATACAACAAGGTAATCTGGCTGACCCTAAAGAAGGAAGGCCCTTCAGAGCTGAAGAACTAATCAACATTGCAAATAGTACCCACTGGTCGTCATCCTCAACGGCTATCGTATAACCATTACCAACCATTATGTTATTGCTCTCAGGGTTTCCGTAGTTGGGTAATTTTTTAGATTTTGTAGTAATAAATCCTGCCTTCATTTGGAGGGAAAATTACCAGTGACTAAGTAATACCCCAAACCCTATTTGGTTGGGGAATTTGAGATATAATTTTAAGAAAAAGTTGAAGCCCTAATTTTCCCCTGTAGAATATTCTTGTCCAGTTCTACCACATAGATAAACAATTAACCATATATCTGCTATAATGTGCAATAATTAAAGTAATAATAGTAATTGTCCTTGAGTGTTGTGGAAGTTCCATTGTTTATAACCTTTTACAGTTCTTACACTAGAAGTAGTTGGTGACTCATGAACATTAATGTTTAATTAGCTAAACAAGGTACAATGAAGTAGTTGGAAAGATTCTTCACAATTATTTGATATGTTTAGCCAATGCAATGCCATAAAAAAAAACCAAGGAAAGGAGGGGGGAGAGTGGGAAAGGAGGACACTACTGCACTAGAGCGGTCCTAATGGTGATGATTACTAGGGATCATCAGGTCAAAAAACGCAAAACTACTGAACACTCCCACCCAATTAAGCATGTGGGCTAGGCATACTTTGATGCACCCCTATAGCTAGGGTCATGGTAGGCTAGGGCTACATGGCTATATTTAAAAAATATATATTTTCCAGCTATAACCCTAGGGTTCAGCATGAATGTGTTCATTTTTTGAGTCAATTTTTGGCCATACTTTACCAATGAAGTTACTTCACTTGTTTTCATTTGGGACCACTCTAATACAGCTGTACCGAAAGGAGTCCCAAACTCTTGAAGCCATGCTCCACTGGTAAATTTTGCTCCTCCAAGAGAATGGTTCCCCTATCAGTGATATTTATTATTACTTACTAAATTATGTGACTTGTCCTTGATTAATGGAGTAGCTTCACAAAACTCTAATTATTCATCAGTTTCTTGGATTAATCATAATGATTTAGTCAAACATTCCTAATAGATGGTTTTTCTCTTAAATATGTATTTTTAATGATAACATGAGAGCATAAAACAAGCTACAAAATTATATCTTATAATAATGTATGTACCTGCAGAATTACAAGAAAATAGTGAAAATCTATTTCTTCAGTTCAAAATGCTATATTTTTGAACAACTATAATTCCTAAATGTACCTTCCTGAAGAATTTTACTGAATTCTACTTTTTGTTCTTACCTCCTCCCACCCCCCACCCCCCACCCCCTTTTTTTTTTTTGAAGTGTGACTAGCTTGAATTTTTGTAAGAAAAAATGCATATACGTTCTCCAATTTGTCTGCCTAAAGCAAACGAAAGATATGACTTCATCAGGGTGTTACTTCAAATTACATACCTGGTTCAAATACTCACAAACATGAAAGTATGCTATTGAATAGTCTGAAGTTTAAATCAGAAAATTTATGAAATCATTCTCCAAACCGAATATTTGAATATTTGAAATTTAGAACAATATATAATGAAATGAAAAATAAAAATGAAAATTTTTTAAAAATCCAGATGTAATTCTTAAAATGTTGGGAGTAATCTTGAGAGTTAAAAAAAATTATTATTTTTTTTTATTGAACCGAATATTGGCATGAACAATTAAGGAACACAGGCAAAGTCATCTGGAAACAATGGTTACTCTGTTTTTATGAAGATCTGGATCTCTGCTTGTGAAACCACTTCTTTAAATGTCAAATCCCCCTAGTATGCTTATTTTACCTATTATTCTTTAATTTTACCTACAAAAAAAAATGCTATAATTTTAATTTAATGAAAATGTAAACCAACCCCCCCCCCCCCAAATAATAAAATGCAAACAAATGAAATGGTCAACTGTTATTATACTGTACATTAATTATGTCTGGATAACACCCTCTTAGTGCCCCCTTTATTTCACTGTTGAGAAAGTAGTATAATAATTATCATGCATCATCAGACTGATCATACTGTAGTAACTGTTTACTTCAAGGCACATTATGACTACTGGGAAGGGTAGGTGGGTGGTGGTTTAGTGGGTAGGTCTTAGGACTCAATTTACACTGCATTTTTCTTTGTCATGAAATCGCTCTATCGTGCTTCTAATTTAAACTATTATGCTGACATCATACTCACTGCCAAGACATATCTATTACTTTCAAATGATGCTGACATAACTTGCGAAGTCCTACTCTTCCCCTAGCAATAGAGAAGAAATTGTTCCACTGAAGTCAGAAAAAAATCCAACAGATAAAATTTAACCATTTTTTTTCCTTTCAACCTCAGAAACTCACTAACCACAACTCAACACCACACTCTTCTATCAGGATTCAATTCATGGGTTTCTTTAAAGGAAGGAAATCACCCATTTCAAGCTCTCACTCAGTTGTCTACAATATTTTGTGAATCACTCAGAACTAAACTATAGGTAGTAATTTTGTAGTGATAAATTAAGATAATAATAAAAATAAAAATAAAAAAACAACATGTTTATTAATATAATCATAATTACCTGCTTAATTCACATTTGCAGTAAACTCATATAATACAAAAAAATTTTCAATACTCAATAAAATATTTAACATTCTAAGCTAATTACAAGCTCCAGGTACTGCAAAAATGTCAGGATTTGGAATGTCAGTGGTGAAACTTGTGAAAGTGTAGAAAATAGAAGACTCTGCTGTCATCCGATAATAGTAGTAAAGATATTTCGAATGAGTTTGAGGCACTCCAAACACAAGACGTACACCTCCAATCTACAGCAGTCAAAGACAAAACAAAAATTTTTTTAAAATATCCAGAAAAAAAAAAAACAACTTATATTTTCATAATACCCACCCCTTCATCCAATTAACTAAATTGATTTGTAATCATCAAATGTTACATTTCCTAAGTAATTAGAGATAAATATTCTTAACCAAATAAATCCTCTTATTTTTATTTAAGAAGAAAAAAGTCCACATTATCCAATGAATATTCTAAACTAATCATAATATCATTAGTTTACTAAGTTGTCCTAGTCTTTCTTTCGTTCTTTTTTAAATTTACCGGTGAAAAGTGGCATGGTGTAGCTGCTATAATAGTGATAAAATTAAAGAAGTTGGGGGGTGGAAGTTTGATGTTCTCGGGACAGTGACTCCTCCAATGAATGAATACAGGGGGGTAACAGTGAGGAAAATATCCCTCCCTACGCACAAATTAGACTAGAAATTTGAAAATATTTGGAAAAAGGAAAACCTATATAATCATGAGCAGTGTCTAGGGTTGGAGATATTAGAACAACAATAATTGAAACCAAGAAAACTGGAGACATTCACAATTACTGAGGAAGAATTGTTGTGGAAGTCATTTATCCAACAAATGCAATCACTGCCAAGCAGAAGAATTGACTTGAAACCCTTCCAATGCCCTTTTCAATAATGTCTAGGATAATGTTTGTTGGACTAAGTACCTTCATTATTGCAAGAAAAGCTGCAAATGGGTCTCTGGTAGAAGATAATGTGCTACAAAGTTAAGATGCAGTTCTCACTGAAAGTTATAGTCATCCTGTGGGAGGAGGAAGTATCATGCCTTGCACCTACTTCACTCCCTGGTGGTACCTTAGGCAAGTAGAAATGTGATATATAGTATGTACTATATGGAAGCTTGTGCATGTGTTCTACATGCAAACATATCCGTAAAGCAATTACCTTTACTTATATTTTGTGTTTTTCATGATGTATTTAATTAGTTAATTAAAATATTCAATATTTTATCTATATAATTTTCAATACATAGTTGTCTAAAAAGGTACGATCATTTTATAAATAGGCTTGAAAAAAATAAACACAAAAAAAAATCCCAACAAAACAACTGGCCATTACCATTTTATAGCTGACGCTCATGGTTAAATAGCATACCAATAGATATTAAAGGATGTGAAATATTTAGTACTGTCTTAGGCTCAGTGTCAAGGAAACAATCGCTATCTGAAGCAACTGTATGATTGATTGATTAGGCACAAAAAATGTTGAGTCATTAATAGAAGAATTAGCAAGTGGTGTGATATTTATACTTTTTTGGATAGCATTTTATGACAATGTCTGTTATAAATATATACATTATATCCTCCATTCTGTAGATTAGGAGGACATTAAGGACTAATTTCATGGTGATAGTGGTGCAAAAAAAATTCTGCCTTGAAATATTTTGTGAATGTTAAATGAACAAATAAATATGCTTGTATATACATTTACAATCATGTAATTGGCATTCAAAATACTGTATCTGTTATCATTTAGTATGAGAATATAATGAAACTCACGTTAGTTCCCCACTGATCATAAACCACTTGATCAACAGTGGATGTTCCTTCATGGTCGGCATAAGACAGCCATTCCCAGAACTTTGGCATGCCATTGAGAGTATTTTTCTTTTCCTGGCTGCACTTCAGAGTTCTCAACTGACTGAGTTAATAAGAGAACAGATAAAAAGGCCAGTTAAATATTGACAGGTCAGACTATGCATACACATAATGCCACATCTGAGTACACATTTCATAGCCTCGTCAAGGTGTTTTAAGGGAAATTTAAAATGAAAACGATAAACTAAAACCAACACCAGAAGTCATCCGAGGATGAAATCCCACAAACATTGGTAATATGTTCATACTTTTACAGTTATATAGAGCTTATGGGGTTTCACAGTTTTGCTGCCGTCATTTAGGTTATTTTTTTAAAAAAGTAACCCAAGTATGATAACATAGTGTGGTGTGTAGGGTTCTTGACTCAGGCATGAGGAAGGGTATGTAGAGTGGACAGACAGAATCACAGAATTGTATACAAAATCTAACACAAACACTGCTACTAGTATTCACAGCCACCTCAAACCAACTCCACCTCGTATGTATCCTACAAAACATTTTGGTTTCCATGCACAGCATGTACACACACACACCATACACACACACACCATACACACACACACATGCTTGCGTGCACACACGCACATGACAATGTGGGAGACACCTGTTGAAAAAATATTAATTAAAACTTACTAGTGAAAAATCTGCCCTATAGGTGTTTTTTTTGGTTAGTTTTTCAGTCAGACTTTGGTTTCCTGTTGTTACAAACTGGTCAGTTTGCTTAATGTTTTATATAGGGGGCATTTCTAAATCTGTAATTATTGTCCTTTTGAACTCACTTGGGTTTTAATTCTTTGCAGTTCAAACATGGGAAGGGGGTGGGGGTGTGCGAGGCATTTAACTTAGTGTCCATTTAACTTAGTGTCCGCTTGAATTTCCTGTGTGATAAAGTTAGTGTGGTTTGTAAAAGCAACTTCCTCTAGAAAAGTCCTTTTGAATTAGAATGAGATCAGATTATGCTTATAACATGGTGGTTACTCATAAAGTGTATTAAATGGAATTAATCCCTAGCCCTAACCATGTTCTCCCCAAACTGGGCCAATGGTCCCATGAGCAACCCCTGAAATTTTCAGGATGATTGGCTGAGGCATCTGGGAGGAGATGCGTTATGCAAAGACAGACAGACAGACAGACAGACAGACAGACAGACAGACAGACAGACAGACAGACAGACAGACAGACAGACAGACAGACAGACAGACAGACAGACAGACAGACAGACAGACAGACAGACAGACAGACAGACAGACAGACAGACAGACAGACAGACAGACAGACAGACAGACAGACAGACAGACAGACAGACACAGAGAGAGAGACAGACAGACAGAAGGGTACACACTATATGAATTATAGTAAGACTAGAAAAGTACCCATCCTATGGATGGAGACAACAGCCCCCCCCCCCCCCCCCCCCGAAAGATATTTTAGCATGGCATCCATCCTATGGACAGAAAAAACAAAGACCTCTTAATATAGTTGTAGATCGACCTGTTGTTTGCTATTTCATCTCAGATGCTTCTGCCTACAGGACTAAAAAAGAAATAAAGAAAAAGAGTTGGAAATGGTTTGGGCACAGATTTGCTGATGTATGTGTTTACACAATTGTAGTAAAGTAGTAAGTGGTGTGGTTTGCACCCTGGCATACAGTGTAACTACAACCAGGAAATATTAGAGGAAATTAGCCTTACAACCCCGCCCCAGGCCCTGGGTTACCCTCATTAAACCCTGTATATTTGAGCCCTTTAAATCCAATAATCTGGGAGCAGTTACCGGACAAACAAAAAAACAAATGAATTGAATATTGTAGTAAGATTGTTGCTCTTAATAAATATTTCAGTCATAAATTATATATATACTTCTACTAAAATAAATTAAATAAATAAAACTGATTGGAGCATCATATTTTTGTCTCACAATGTGGACTGGTACACAACCATCCACCTTATAAGCTTATCCTGTACTGGTTTTTACAACTAATACACTATTATGCACTACAGTAAAACCACTAACAGGTGGTAGTGTGCCACTGGGTGGCTTTGATGTACTACTAATGATAATGTTGTGGTAAGCTACCTTTTGATCTGGATCTGGTCGATTATCTTTTCTTCCAAGCTGCTTAAGATTGTGTAGCTTGGCTCTAGTAGCAAATATTAGCTAACATTGACTGTTACTGCTTATCTGTGGAAATTGCGTCAGAGAGAGAACCTTTTTTCAGTTCATTGGTTGTTCTGTATACAACAACTCCAAGCTGCAATAGTATTGCTGCTCTCACATGCCAGACTCTATACCAACACAACTAACTAGGAAAGGGTCTGGTATATTACATATACCAATCTCGTATACCAATCTCATATCATCACATTACATTTCCGCTCACAATGAATATCATTATAACTTTATTGCCCGTCCCCTGCTGTGAACATTATTTACAGGGAGTTGTAAGTACTATTTCTATTTAGCAGCTTTTTAAAGGATCTTGTATGAGATTGTTTGGAATAGAGGCAAATTAACCATAGTATTGTCAGCACACATGTACATAGTAATGAATGTTTTACCTTGGTGCCTGGAATGCAATTACAGTCACACTACTTACCAGCTCCAGAGGTCTATCTCATGTAAGCAAACTAAACAAGTTTGTTGCTGCAGGAGGATGGAAGTTGATTGAAAAAGTGCCCATGAGGGGAGGGGGGGGGGGGGGTTTGCTAGTTGATCTAATTACAGTTTATGTGTATTTACATACACAAAATTTAATATCTTAATAAAAAAACTGATCAAGTAACACCTTAAAACCATTAGCTGGGTACAAAGTTGACCTGGCGCAGCCCAGAAATAACCACACCCCACAAAACATAGCCAAGGTCAGTAGGTAATTAAAAAAATATAGTCGATGCCATAGAAGCAGCAAAGTTTATTAAGCACACAAGCAAGCACGCAATCACCCACAAACCACACCCACACAATTCAGATTTATAGGTTAGAGAAGATATACGAATAAAATTAATTTTATTTTATTTTTATTTTTAATTCAGTACTAATAAACAAAGTTGTTCCTTTTACTCACATAAAATCAATTGTGCATTCTAAGTGGAGTTTTTTTTGTTTTGTTTTTTAATTGCCCAGTTGAATGCAAGCATGTAAGGAGTGTAATTACATTATGGATTCTAAATTAAAACACAATGTAATATATTATGTATTGTAAAAATAATAAAGTAGAGGACTGCAAAAGATGTAACATTTCCTACCACTTCAAAAAAAAAGAAATAATAAAATCTTACATATTTGTCTCCAAAATTAAAATTGGATCTTCCTTTTATTTATTTGGTCTAAGTCATGTGGCTTTAAATATATTTAGAACCTGATTTTGATACACACTGGGAAACACATGGATAATGGGTATATTTGAATCAGGCAATAACAAGACAAAATATTATATATATTTTTTGCAAACACTAGAGGTTTACTATAGAAGGCTAACCTATACAAGGGAATGTTAGTGTGGCACTATAAACCTTATACCAACTGAATTCAAACCTCATGATGGCTTCCAACAGTTTCCACTGTACCCAGGAATTAAATACCAAAACAAAAAAAACAAAAAACAAACAAAAAAAAAAACCCAGCTAATAGATGAAAACCAAAAACCAATGTAAAAATACATAGCTATTGTGTGTTGTTGGTCTACAAAGCTAAAATTTACTATTTTAATATTAGTTCATATATCTCTTTACCCTCGAATATAATATGTCATATTCATGTCATATCGGTAGAGTGATCCAGCCAGGAAAAGACGTCCTGTGCTGTCTGCATTATATCTCTCTCCCTCTAATCCCATCTTAGTCTTCTCATTCCTTGCCATGGTAACTAATACATAAACACAGGAAACCAATTAAAAATACATAGCTGCAGCCAGACATTTTTGCAGAACTATAATGTAAATTTGAACAAAATCAAACATCAAGGACACAGATTGTAAACATTATTCAGACTCAATTATACAGTACGAAGATGATAGCTACGGCTAACTGCGTATGAACAGATACTAACTTCATGACTTACACCGTCCATAGCTAAGTCTCTGTGGAGTGATCTCCTCAAATTCACCACCAGCAACGAAGGTTTCTGGGATTGTTGGTGGAGGTAACCGACCTTCACCCAGTGCAAAGAGCATAACTCCTTCCAAGAGGAGGCTAACTACAAATATTAATGCCATCTTTCCAGCTTAGCAGTTTAAACTCCTTTCCTGAGGTTTGCTGTTTGCTGCTAGCACGACGGTGATTACGTAGCTAGCAAATAATTTAACTTTCCCCCACCCTCTAGCAACAATTTTACACGATTTTTTTTCATTATATAGTATTTATAAGCACAAATTCTGCTAAATAAATTGCACTAGTTTTACACTAGATGTTCCACCAGTGTCCCTAGGAATTTTTGGTCACTGAGGAAAACTGTATAGCACATAGCTAATCCTTTACCAATTGCAACACTGAGAAAGGGTCTGTCCACTCACTGACATGACATCATCTGGATGGTCAATAAAATTCATAAGTTTGCACCTGCCCAGTTCTTATTTTAAGTATCTGTTTACTTTGCTTTCTAGTTGAATTGTTTCTTCATTGTCAAAAAAAAAAACAAAAAACAACCCTGCTTTACTATATCAGGGAGTATGGTAGTACACTCTAAGTAAGGATGATCACCACAACAAAAAAAAGGTGGCCTCATTGACTAATACAACATGAAAGCTTCACTTTCTCTGCTATGGCTCAAACCTAGGACACAAAACTCACCTGCAGTCCATATAAGTTGCAACACAAACTACCAAGATAGTTTCTGGCCTCCGAATCACCAAATGTTCTCCATCTTTCTTTTTATCATTTCTTTTTTTTCATTTCCAGGGCTAGAGTCTAGCTGGCTATAGCAAATTATGCAATAGTTATACTAACAGCTTTCTGTTTCTTTGGACTAGGTCCATGACCACTTCATTTACTTCGCCATGCTAACAAACTACCAAAATATATCCCAGACTAATAGCTGCAGTGTTAAGTTGAAGCCGCCATTTTGACACCACCAATTTGTCTAAGCCAACAATTTAAAAGCAGGTCATACACAAGACTATGAATATCATTAAATAAAGTTTTAAAAAGGGATGAAGTCCCAACTTTGAGATAAACAAACTAACTACATTTCCCAATTCTTGAATGTAAGTCAAACTCTTTTGCTAAATTTGTTACAGCTAGCCATAGCATTGTTGTAGCTAGCTAACTGTTACTTCATTCTGCTTTTGTCAGTGAGCCTCCCTGAAGATCTACACTGCTGACAGTAAGTATCTCTCTCCCTGAAGCTCTACACTACCAACTGCAGCTTCTACTACTGCTACTACTACTACTATAGCTACATTAAAAATAAATATCTTTGACAGTGTGCAAAAATCAAAGGAAAAAAGTGAAAGTAAAAAATATTTCTTCGAAATAAAACTGGTAAGTAGGGATGCCGTGTCAGCAAAAAGTGCAGAAACAAAAATTTGGTGACAGTGTATGTTACAAAATTTCCTACTTCACCGATTCCACATTCTCACATTATGTGTGAGATGTGATGCCCCACATTTTCATTTTGCTCTCATAGCTAGCTCATGTAAAATAATTACTCATAAGTTCACAGGAATTTCGCAACAAGAACTGTCACACTATCATTTAGAATTTTAAGGTCACTTGCAACAGGAACCGTCACACTATCGTTTAGAATTCTAAGGTCACAGGAATCAGTGAAGTAGGGAATTTTGTAACATACACTGTCACTAAATTCTTGTTTCTGCACTTTTTGCTGACACATCATCCCTACTTGCCAGTTTTATTTCAAAGAAATATTTTTTACTTTCACTTGTATATGGAGCAAACTTCTATATTGAATGACTGCCAGTAACAGGGCAATACTCAATACAGTGTGTGAATGATAATCTATTACAAAATATAATTTGTATGTCTGTTCAAAATCTCTGTATGTTTCAAATTTAGAAGATAATTCTGGATGCTGCAGGTAGATGAAATTTAGCATGAGAATAATTGTAGTGATAACGTTATACCCATTTTCTTAGAATTCCGCTACAATTAATTTCAAATAAAATAATAAACATTTAGTGTAATTTTGACAACTTTTTGGGTCAAGCTCAAGGAATCCATTTAGTTTACAGTTTTTCAGGTCGTGAGACCCCCCCATATTCCCCTCCTGGGGTTTTAACATTGCCCCAAGATTATACCTGTAAAATATCTCTAGTTCCAAGGGTTAGGCAGTAGATAGCCACATAGGTACTGGTATTGTGTAGCCAAACCCTTTACATTCTGCTTGGCTGATAAACCATCTGGTCACTGGGGCAAGGTTTTTGTGAGCTAGTTACAAGATTCTGTAACCAAATCTGATTGGTCAGAATTGTATAATGTCACCTTGTGCATATCATATAGTTAGCAATGAATAAATTTTGGGGAAGAGAAATAGGTTGCTTATTCCGTATTTCACAAACTCATGTGTAATATTTATAACCACAATTAAATTTTTGGCCTGTGATGTACTTCCGCTGGGATCATGAAAACCTGGCTCCAGTGACCAGATGGATTATTCCCTTTTTAATATGTTCAGCTACGAGAGACTAGGTAGGTACATGCATACATCTATGGGTTTAGTGAGTTCAGCTTAATGCAGTGAGTTCATCCAAGTCGAGTTCATCCAAGTCAAATCAAAGTGATAAATGAACAATTTTTAAGGCCTGTCCCACTGGGAGCCTAGGCCAAATCAGTATAAATTGAATTTTCCATGGTAGGGTCCAAACCCACCCCCCTCTCCCCCCATCAAGCTATCCATCTGAGAGTATAGATTGAATTAAAATAAGGTACAATCCATGTGAAAATTTTAGTTGGCTGGGTTAGGAGAAAAAAATAGAGATTGTGGTGGACCTTGAAAGAGTATGGCAGCTGGATGGGGTTTAGAAGAGACTGAAGGTCTTAGGCAAAATTCCTGAAGGAAAAACCATGGCAACAAAACAGGAAATTTACTGAATAGTTCATTTTTGAAATAATTGTCCCACTGGATTTATATAGATCTCATGAGGACCCCAGTTATAAGGATCAGATCTAGATAAATCTCTATTCTAGTGGGGACAGGGCTTTGGATACTCACTATTATGAAACAATCTTAATGTATTTTCTGCATTAGTAACTCTATATTTGTGAATGTACAAAATACTCAAGCAAAATAATATCTTCCATCATTGCAGATTGACTTCAATCCAACTAACATAAAAAAAAAGAAAAGAAAAAAGAATGGTTTTTTTTACAATCCAC